>JAGJTL010005742.1:5624070-5669306 GCA_022063505.1 Calosoma granatense | reverse complement strand
ATATATATATTTACATTAAAAGATTCCAATTCAACTAGTCTGGACAACTATGTATTTGCATTATTAATTTGATTTGTGCAAGGATTAATAACTGCAGCAGCTGACTGCAACAGTTCCAAGTTCTGTCGCTGGATGGCAGTGTCGGTGGTTATGCGAGCACGTATCTATAAAATTAGTGGGACGTGCAAGCGACCAGACGTGTTCTTTTTGTTGTAACTGATGAATCGTAATAGCCGCGAACGCGCATGTTAATTTCAAACTTTGCACCGAATGTTTGGCATAAGAATTTCACTAATTATTATTATGAGTGTTTCTTGCGCATATAATTACATTCAATTTTATTTATGTTCTTTCTTGGAGCGCATATTAAACAGGACTCTTACGCCAGACGAATACCGAATAGCAGTGGAAAATTTATTCTGCAATGGAATTATCGCTTGTTAAAGGAACTGACGACTGCGTTCCTTAAGATATGGATATTAACAAGAATATGTCTATATCTATTAAATTACAATTATACAACATTTATTAAATAAACACTGTTATAATGTGTGTTATTCTCTTCCATTCGGCAGATTTAAAATTGAATAAGATGTTTCAGAAATTATAATTCCAAGTATCTAGGCAAGTAGATCATACCATTGAAAATATACAATACCATAGAGAGTCCGGTTCTGTTCTGAATAGAATATTGAATTCGTATCCACCGTTGTGAAATAGCCAACCACTCTGCTTGTATGGAAGAATCTCTCTGTTCCATCCCAATTCTCCAACACTACTACTACTACACTACCGTACAGTTGGTCCCTAACGTTTGGAACCACTGGATGTTATCGCAGAAAAGGCATTCCTAAATCATAACGCGGTTCCGAGTCCGAAGCAGCCTTTTATTGAAATATACCAATAAATATATTCAAAAATATAGTGTTTTCGCAATTGGATTGGCTGCCACCGCATCGAATCCCAAATAACGACGCAATTCCATTCGGCTTTTACGTACTAACGCTTACGTTTTATGCGCCAATACCCGGGCCCCGTATTAGAATATAACATGCCGTGTAAATGAAATACTTTGCACCTTATTTATTCACCACCATCACCCCGCGATGCCACTATAGCATCGCCTCGTCTGTCCTGGACTGGCTCGGCGTAGTAAGTGCTACGCTGCTTCATCTATATATACACGGCAAAGCAGCATGACCCATTTCCACTTACTAGCGACTTTGTCGAAGTAACAAAGATATTGTAACTCTTTTATACCGTATCTTATTTCAGGGCAAACAAACTCTCTTTGAACACTAACAGATTATTTAATTCTATGTACTACTTAAATTTCATTAAATGAAAGACATGTCTTCAATACGAGTATACATTAATTAAAGAAGATTCTATAGAGCAAATATTGTACAAAAGTAGCTATTATTTATTTATCTCTTTGTCGATTCAAGTATCGGATTATATTGTATCAGTATATAAAAAGGAATGAGTCAATGTCTTAAGCAAACATTCTCCAGATCAAACAGTTGTCCATATCGAGAATGAATTCTCCTCGAAAAGACAATATCAGTAAAAGTTTAGTGTTTTCCAGTATGCTGGTTGTGCTACGCTGCACTGCGCTACGTTACGAATGAGTGAAGCAAGGACGGGGAGCTGGAGTGGCAGGAGGAGTGAGAGAGTAAAGTAGAGAAGCTACTACTAGCTACAGCAGCAGTTTCAGCCAATCTCCGCCCAGGCCATATCTCAAAACATAAACCCGAAAAAATGAAGTGACACAAGAGAAGAAGACTGAAGCCATATTCGAGAAATCGCTGACAAGAATCCACAACATCGTCTTGGGCACATCATAAAACAATAAAAGATTATATTCCCCTGCATCCTGGGGGCTCGCGCTCTCGCTTCGGGAACAACCGCACGTCCCGCGGGACAGATCCCCTTGGAATCCCGGACCACCGTTAAACCATGGCCGTCGGCCTCACACACACACACATCTACATCAATGCATGCACGTATGTATATGCACTTTACACGTATCCTCATCGGGATGTTATTCAATCGAATTCCAGCACGTGTGTCCAGTGCAATTCCGTCTAACATTTCTCTACATAAGTTACGAAATTCTTAGATACAAAAAGATTCCTAAATACAAATTTCATATAAATCTAAAATATTCCTTATATTAATTGTTAATAAGAATTATATTTTGTTCTATCGTACCGAAAAGTTGGGTTTACGGTACTAGTAGTAGTTTATTTATTCATATTCTAGTCTAATTTTGGCAGCCATACAAAATTTTACAAATAAATATAAAATATTTTATGGATAATTTTAATGTTATTATTCTTTTATTTTTACATAAAATGTTAAACAAATAATTTAAATCTTTTGTTCTTTTGTTTCTACATACATTTCTATATGAACGCCCCCCAGATAAATAAAAATAAGCTACACCCTTGGTATGAACATGGTGATGAGCCCTAGGCGTGGGGTTAGTGGTAGTTGTAGCAGCAGGAGGAAAGGGTAGGAGAAGAGTACGAGCTGAGAACGAACTCGTACGCTTGGGACCCCTTGGCACTCGGAATCCCCGATAATCTTGCTGAGGTTTCCAATCCGATTTGAGGCGTCCCGCAAGAAGCGATCCAACTACTATTAGTCAGCCGTCCTGCTGCAGGAACACGCCGAGGTCAATCATGCGGCTATACACAGGATTTAGGTATATTAATTTCTTACTATCCACCTATATTTTGCACAGCCACTATACACACACACACACACACTCACACATGAGGGCGCGCGTTGAACTAGTCGTCGACATATGATGCGTGACGCGTCTATTATTCAACATAACTGTTGCTTTAAAACAGTCTTCTCTAACCACAACTTTACTCATGAGAACGGAGCTACTAGATTTATTATTGATGACAAATTTCCCGGTATTATTTTCATTTATAATCGTCGCTTACTACTTCCATCGTTCGTACTGGTGAGCCAGGAATAATAATGTGCAATGATTAACTAATAAAATAATCATAGACTTGTGTCATAGCACAGTAAAATATTGCATCTTCAGTACCGATAATTAAGCTAATTTTGCGAAATGTACCATATATTTATGCATCGATTTAATAACTGAGGAAACATTATGACGTCAATGAATAGAGAATATAAACACGTACAGGTATATGTATGTTTCTGATGATTGGAATAATGCATTGATAGCTTCATATTGATTGAATGGAGCCAGTGTATATATTTCCACTTGCGGTGAAAATGTATGTTAGCTTTGTAACATAGTATCACCTACATCTTCGTCGTGCTACACTGTTTCAACATCTGCGGGTACAGAAGACTTGATGGCATTGAGAGAAAATATCGTATGAGAGTGTTAGAAACTTTGACTGAGGCAGCGTAGCAGCTAAGAAATGAACCGGGTGCATTTTATCCTGTGTGCGGGGAGCTGATGGTATGTACTTTGCCGATTGGATCCGTCTGAAAAGAACCAGGATTCAGAATGTTATGATATTTTAAAATGTATCCTACGTGTGACAGCTGCTCGAAGTTCTAATATTACTTTAAGATTTTGGTTGGTGTTTTGAAGTGTAGTTTTGGTTTTGTATAAGCATTAATTAGGAATACATTTATTAGTATCAGACACTTCATGTCTGTATATTTTTTATCTTAGAAAATATCATTGTTATTGACAGAATCTTATGTGAATACAATTGTCAATGTAAGTATAAGTATGTAAGTAGATAAATAGTTTGTAGGTAATTGGTAAGAGTTCACTTCAATTGTGTTATTTAACGTTCGATACGTGTCGAACACACGCTGGTTATGAAAATCCAGTTTAAGTAACTTCATAAAACCGAACAAATTTCATAACAAGCGTGCTGCAGGTCATAAACGTTGAATTTATACGGAAGATGCTGTCGTCACGTTGTTGACTGTTCGCCGTGTAACAACCAATAACCATATCGGTGCAACTTACGACCGTTCTTCCTATATCGTCCATGCAACACTACTCGTATGCCACTATACACTGCAAGCATACTGTTACTGCTTCTTGTTCTTTCTCTTCTTTTTCTTCTTGTTCTTCGATCTTAGTACGGTGTGGCGACCGCCTGCCAGGCGCCGTTATACATACGAAACAACATCCATTCACCATCCGCCGCATCGAAACCTGCTGCTTTTATTCCAACATTGTTTCCGCTAATCAGTTTATAAATTCTCTTACGCTCACGCCAGCTATCGCGAACGTAAATCATAATGTATTGTTGTTAATTTATGATGTCAGGTTAGGTAAGGTAAGGCGGCTAGGTAGGCAGGTAGGTTGGAAGGCATGCGGATTGACGTCAGAAGCAGCAGTGTTCGGTTATCACGCATGCGTACCACCTACCTAACCTAGAACATGATGTGTGTGAGCATGTACGAAAATGTTCCGCTTGATTTGATTCGTGATTGAAAGGATTTATTAATGTTACAAATGAATAGGCAATTATATTTGCTTATTGCCAACGATTTTTTTCAGATGAGACTTTGAATAAAAGCGCTTCTAGTTGAATAATTGATGTCGATAATAGAATTTATAGGTATTACCAATTATTAATTTTGAAAATTCTAAATGTTCGTATTAATAACGTAATTGTATAGAATATTTCTGGCTTATATTTTCAATGAATATACTCATATTTCATTCAAAAAGTAATTGTATACTGCTATACTGTAATTACTAGATTTACATTCAGGGTTTTATCAAAATAATGATATAGGTGTTACGTATTTAAACATATATGTTAATTTTCCATTTTGCAATTAACCATCTTCACATTTCACGTTTACCACTTATGCAAATACTAATTCACGAGTAAATAATGGCAGAGTGGTATTATCTCGCATATATCTGGTATTATTTTTAACTGCCACAATAAGTTATAGTATACAAAGTTACTAATATAATATGTGTGACTGGTATATGTTAATCCAGAATACTCGTACGTATATGTACAAATATGCAAACACAAATAACTAGGGTGTGACAGCTAACTGAAACTACATATATATGTACCAAGTTTTACAAGTGTGAAATGGATCCTGATACAACATATTGAAATCAACATTATATGAACTAATACAGTAGATATTACATTAAACATATAATGTTAAAAACATAACATTATTAATATTGTTTCTTTTAAAAAGGGCATCATAAACAATATCACCAAAAATATTATAGTGTACAAGTTACAATACTGATTGTTATTTCACATGCCGAGTCGTCATAAACATTCTGGTTATAAAGTTAAATCTATATAATTCAATAAAAGTAAAATAATATTTATTTTGGTTAACTATCGAAGATAAAAGAATAACTGGCACAACGTATGTAAGCAGTACAGTGGCACTGTGCACTGGAATGAAAACGCAGAATAAAGAAATATCTGTCGAGCAAGCACCGACATTAGTGTAAATGAGATTTAATGCTAAATGAAACTAATGCACTTGGTCATATTTAACTTTTCATTTTGCAAGACTATTGTTGGTTAAGTCAGAGGGAGGAGATTTTCCAGTGCAGTGTAGTAAAAGCAACACAGTTACGGACAGCGGAGGAAGAGGGAGGATGAAAGTAGAGAGACAGACGTGGATGCACGCGGCGCCTGCGACCGGATGTCTGTAGGAAATGTGGGGTGAACCAAGTGACAGACCCCAGAGACGTATTCAATTCTAATAACTTCCAGGAAACATTATGCCAACTTCCATATTATAAATGGACGGCGGATCTTCATGCTGATAGTAAAATTTATGATCTACAGCAAGCACTAATAACAAATAAAACGAGTAAAAAAAGGGGGACGGACCATGTTTTGTGTATAAAGAATTATTGTACAATGTAAACAGTAATTAGGGAACCAAGGTCACTAGCCCGACCAATACAATTACGCAATAATTTTAATACAAATATAATAGGGATATATTACCCTTTGTGCATATATAAGATAATGGAAAAACGCTAAGCCTTATTTTCACAGCCATTACCGAATCCTTCTTCGCATTGTCAGAAAGTTCACTTGAACTCGATAATGGAATGTTTGCATATCTATACGAAATTTCCTACTTTTACCACTCATGAAATGCATTATATCCTAGTGGGAATATCGGAAGAAATAATTGAGTTTATTTTTTTAATTCATACCTTATACAAAGGCAATTTAGATAATATGTATAATAAATAAAATCAGATTCGAATATTCTTATTCAGTGACGGATCCATATGTCTGAGACCTTCAAACTTAAGAGGTTAAAAAAGTTGGACATAAAAACTTAAGAATGTTTGAAGTTATCAATATTTTTCCGGAACCTGGTATCTGGGAGCATCTTTGCATTCTGAATCTTATTGATTACACATAACCAAACATCGTTCAAGGTTGTACATAAAGTTTGTTATGAATTTCTCTAATTATAAGTTTGACTAATGACTGCTCGTTTACCTGTCGTCAAATCAGTATTATACTTGGACGAGATACTTTATAAACAAAACACAACTCAACACTAAGTTAAAGTAAATTTCAATCTCCATTCTGTCATTCATTGTTTGATTAAATTCCATTCAAAGCATCAGCCAGTCTCGGTTTCACTATAAACGAAGGAAAAGTATATTTTAACTAGTTAACGAGAATAATAAAATAATGTTTATTTTTGTCTGATAAGAGCTGTGAATTTCTGTTCGCATATTTATCACTTTTACCGACGGACAAAATTTCAATTTGGCAAAGTACACGGTAAAACTTTTATCTGGTTCGGTGCAACATTGGTCTTACTATCTCTATCTCCCTCTCTTTATCCCGTTACCACCCCTCTCTCATTTCGTACTCAATCTTATTAGCTCATCAGTCAATATGGCGACAGACATTCGAAGAGTGGGAGAGAGGGAGAGAGCAGGAGCCCGGACAGACAAAACAGACAGTCAGGAAAACATACCGCGCACACTTCGTCCCGTGGTGGATGGCACAATCGAATCGCCTAGGTAATTAATCAAGCGCCCGTGTGCTTGGTGCGCGTGTGGTGCTCGTACACTCATTTCCTACCGTGCCCCTCCTAACCGCAGGTGTTTTATTGTGCATTTAATTAAAGCGAAAACTCGTTTCGCTAATTTCGAATGTAAAACAGACGCGTGGCCTCCCAAGATTACTTCATTAGCGGGCCGAGACAGACAGACAGGCAGACTTGCTCAATGTTTTCAGTTGCCAACCAGCTACGTCCTCTGTGTAATTGACATTGCCATCTAGCAATGATGCATTGCAAGAAAAGAAAGAATAATATTCCATGTAGCATATTTACTATGTTCATTAATTTAATTCCCTGTAAATTTGCACATTTCAGCCAGTATGCAATATTTGCTGAAATTCAACGATGATTGTCGAACATCGTTTAAACTGCTTCTATCAAAATAATTTTCCTACATAAATAATACTTCAATACGCAGACGGAAAAGGACAGTATGTAATCAAATAAAAATTTAAAATTCTTACAACTGATTCGAGTGATTCAAATTTAAATTGTGTCGCAGCAGCGGCAGGGATAGGAGATTCAAATCAGACGTCATTCTCGAATGTTCATTCTTATCGAAGACGGCCGAGCCGACGGGTCGCGTAATGCAATTTATGTTTACACAGATGCTCGAGGACCGACGCCGCGCCGGTGCGTCGGCGACATGTCGCATGGAATGGCCAGCGTTTTGTACGATTTGAAAAACTCGTTAAATACTTGATTTTTAATTCAAATCCTTTCCTTTTCCCAGGGTCCCATTCGTTTACCATTGTACATCATTTCATTCGTGTAAATTGCTCATATATTTTGTAGACTGGCGGAAAATCGTGTTCCAATTTTCATTTTCATTTCAAAGGCTATCTGCAATACGCGTACCTACTGTTCAAGTGAAATTTTTCATTCTCATCCAGACTGAGGTGCAATGTAATTTTATGCTATGTTTGGATATTAATTTAGCTTTTTTACTTCAAATATCAGAAAAAAGAATCAATTTTACACACTACATACCCTGTTTCGATCACAATTGTTTTTAAGATTCATTTTAATTTGCATGGTAACACAGTATATTCGAGTTTGATTATCGGGTTTATGGTTAATTTTCAGGAGCATTTAATGCTCATGTAACATGTTGGTGTTGAGAAAAGGACATCTAGGTGTGGCAGGGACATCGATGTTTTTGTTCATTGATCTGTTCGGCGACAATGTAATCTCCGTGCAATCTGTAATCCGTGTCGACAGTCATAGTGGCGACCACACAGCCCATAGTCCTGGCTAATTTTCAACACAATGCATGAAATAACAGTTACTGTACGTGTACATATACTCGTATATTCATATACGTACGTTGTATTATGATACTACTACTACATGTACGTATATAGATGTAGTGCATGTATTTCTACGCTTGGTACATGTGTAACTTTACATATATGTGTGTGGTGTAGAGAGAGATCGAGGCGACAGTGTGTTGTGGGTGTTGTTGTAGAGAAAGCGAGCACATTACACGTTATAATAATTCTGTTTGGTTATTACGGAGCCTGTGACCGTTGCCTCAGCTTCTATCTGGTCGTTATGCTGGGTTATTACATGGGTTACTACGATGACACGACCAAAAGGTTCCCTCTACCGATGCTAATTTGTTCAGAATATGTTTTTATCCTGTCCAGAAGAAGCACAAAAGAGAACGTACTGTACTGAAAATCATCGAAAGCGAAAATCAATATTGAAATTATTTTTTATACTTTTTTATGTATTGAATAATACACATTTACATACGTATATTATTTCTATTCTACAGGTATCATGTCAGTTTCCTTCTTCCATGCTCCATGAAGAAAATTGAAGATTTTACAAACGATGCACTAAAACCAGTGACTGCTGTAACGATTCAAACACAATCCCATTAGTTAAAACTACCCTCAATTAAACGTAGTTAATATGTAAATACCATTCGTAATGTCTAACCAAAGAACGAACAATTCTCGGTACTTAAAGTGTAGAATCTCTTGTGTAAAACAATGGCGTTTACGTTTAAATTTTCGGGTATTTGTAACAGAAAATCAATAGCAATACGATAACAACTACCTGATGAAATCACATAACGGAACCTGTGTACGCGTGAATATGAAAATAAAATCTAATTAAAATACAAATTCTCAATCTAAATTCCATTAAAAGTAATCGGAAGTCAGCGCGAACGGCTCTCTGGTATTCAGCTGACTTGATTAAAAAGAAATCACCGGGAGTTTTGTACGATGAGCCACACGAAGGGGTAAGTGGGCAACTAACGGTGAGGGGGATGTGAGATAGAATTGAGTTCATTCTAAGTTTTAATCAGCATTGAAATAAATAAAGACAGACACGAACGCAAGGTCACAAGAACGTAGGACGTAAAACGCAGTAGTCAATTGTTTGCTTTTGAGTTGGGAGACGTCCATTCCGTGGAGACGAATTCAATTAAAGCACAATTTAATTCATAAATAATAAAGAGGGGATAAGGATAAACAACTATTTTTGCATATAGCATAGGATGTATAATCCGTAAGTATGAATATGTTGGGATTTGTGTTCACATTAATTTCTTTTATTTTGTGTATTACAAAAAAAACCAGCTGAATTATTTCATACAAATGTTACGTCTACCAATTTACCCCAGAATATATATTTTACAAAATACTCCATTGTTTCTCAACGAGCAGAATACGAAAATATATAACAATTATAATAAATTACGAAATACAGTTTTAATGAACATCAACTGAACATTTCATAGCCTGAAGGTAGAAGCGTCCTCATGCGTAACCATGGAAACAGGCAAATGACCCTGTTCGACCTACTCTTCGGCCGCAAAATTTGTATGAAGGTTTTTCTCGCACAAACTCAAATGGTTTGCACGTACTTTAAGCTGTAGGTATGGCACATTAGCAATTTCCCCAAAACTGCGTTAAATGGTGCAATTTCCCAAGGCCCAGTCATTCGACTGTGAGGTGATAATTTTAACACTACGGTTTCTTATTTTAAAATTGTATTTTTAAAAGTTATGTTTCTCACATTATACTAATGACAGATTTGCAAATAAGATACAAATAATTATCTTAAGTAGACAGTATTTAACAATTCTCAAACTTGGAGCATGTAAAAATATAAAAGAACTGTATAGAATATAGTATGCAAATATGGAAGAGGAATAATGTTTAATTTCAAGTAAAATTTAGAATTTTAAGGCGAAATCCATTAATTTAATCGTTACCTTAAGAATATTTGGATTTTTGAACAGTATTTTAAATTTGAACTTATTGTATGTTCGAATAAAATGCTATACGATTAATATACCTTGGATTTATTTCAAAACAAATACAATTTTAAGTTATCTCGCATGATGTAAAAGATTTTTTTATTTGAATGTTTCAAAGGAATACGATGTCTTCTAACCTTTTTCAAGCAAAAAAATGAACCACAAATATAACAACGTTTAAATTTACAAAAGAAGAACGTAATAAGAGTGGGATACAAAGAGAAAGAAATATCTACGACAGCAAGATGATGACAGGATTAAATGAAGTTCATTTGTAAAACGAAGCGAATTCGCAAGGTATTTATTTATTTTTTCCGTTTTGTCTTCTATGAGAGGAAAAAACGCGAGGAAAATATGATTTATGAAACTTGTTTTTCATATCAAAAAGGACAAGAATAAAAAGTATTGAAAATAATTTCTTTTCGTCGAAAATTTAATGAGTTGTAAAATGAACAAATTTTGTCATGAATTTATGAATGTCCAGTTATATGAAAATGCAATTCTAAATAATACTTTTGTTTAAATTGTATTGTTATACATCTGTATTACCTTTAACCATTTCAATATATAATTTTAATAATGTAATAAGTGATATATGAAAGTCTGAAACTCATAAATGAAATTCCTTTCATTTTTGTTGTACGTAAAATGGAGGAGCAATTTGTTTTAAAAATGATCATTCAAAATAAATTGCACATCACGGTACATAATGCAGGCCAGTGAGTGCTTGAGAAGGAAAATGAAAAGAAAGGAAATTGAAGGTTTATGGGGCGTAGTGTTGGACCTTAGTGCATGATGACAGTATGTGTATGTGTGTATATACATACATACATGTGTGTACATGTCATATATATATAGCACAGAAGAGACATACACTATGTAATAGTATGAAGAATGAGCCAGATCTTATCGTTAGCGATGTGGACTCGTTGTCGCTTGACTCCGCCAGTGATACAAGCAAATTCAAGAGCGTTTGTTCACTTGAGTACTTCCCTTATCTTTATTGACATATTATACGCGTCCTTTATCCTGTCCTGGTCACAGTTCGCTCAACATAAAGGACATCTTGCCTTTACGAAATTTGATCAGAATTAACTGACGTCAGGTGAACTAGCCAGGCTACATGTACCTGTTACAGCAGGGGCACTTATTTGAATTATATATGTATACGCTAACCATTACTGGCATTAGAAATATAAGAATACCAGCTAACGCAACATGGCATCGTATTCACATATTCAATAGATCCAATTTTACAAATGCATTTCCCTAGTTCGTACAAACAATTCAAACAAATATAATTTATTATTAATACTAATATTAATTTAATAGTCATATTAAAAACTAAATAACGTTTTACTTACTACAGTATAAACTGAATGGAATGAAAATTCCTGAAATATAATTTAACAACACATAATTCTCATATTTATTTTTAATTTAACAAATTACATTTGTTTTTAATTTCATTACTGGATAATAACTACACAGTATGTATACTGAAAATATTATACCAATCTACTATATACTATGATATTGTAAATGTAATGTGAATATAACTGGATATAATCTTGTTACTACGTACATACGGATTTCGGAAACGAGCGAAATATGTAGTGCTAACTCCGGATATAGATAATTAAGCAGATCATTAGCTGGACCAGTAGTAATTGGTTCATTAACCATTGTATTTCATAATAAAATTAATCACAGCTTATTCGTTTTCCATGGAATACAATAATCTATTCCATAAAAAATTATAAAAATACAAAATAATGTGTACATAAATAGGTATATAAATTTTATCCTATTTATTATTCTTCTTAGCTCCTTTATGAACCGACTTGATGGAAAAATAAATAATTATATATATTGCCAATTTTTTTTCATACAATTTTTTTCTGTTCATAAGATATTTTTACAAACTTGTTTCAACTAAGGTATTTTTATTTATAATGATGTAGATAGCATTAGTTTCCTCTATAAAACAATAAATGTGATTAATGATAATTTACAAATGTAATTATGAAAGCAATCAAATGCCCATAAACCTGAATAAAATTGGAATATATTATATGATAAAATATCATAACACACACATTGATTATCAACATTACAGGTAAATACGACATGTTTATATATCAGCAAGTTTATTAAAATTATTTCTAGTTACAATAAACAGAATCTGTATGAATATTTCAAATTACTGCCCTAAAAACCAGTGAAATTATTTAATCTAAAAACATAACAAATATTTTTGAAACAATTGATTTTAACTACTTAAAAATGATCCAAATATGTACGGATAAATTTTCTAAATTTCCCCTTTCGGAATGCATTTCCGAATTCTGTACCTGTTGAGCTGCAGCATCAGCCAGCACCGATAGAACAGAACAACGAGGCACTCTGAGACTCAAGTGTTATACATTGAAGTGCGTTAACGGGTAGTAGGTAGAGCCGCCTGTTGTATTACACTGGCACCAGCAACCCACGTCACGGGATGACGGGATGCGGGGAGCTGGGTACTAGTGAAGAGGAGTTAGAGATGGTGAGAGTTATTATTGAATTAATCTATTATACCTCTTGTCTCTTCATCTCTCATCCACCGTCGGCACCTCTCCAAGCTCGTACTTAAAGTACACTACATATTACCTGGGCTATGTGTGCAAGTTTCAACTGATTTGTGTGAGTACGTAGGGTAGTTTAACGTACAACAGTGACATATATAGTAACGTTTGGCCACTGTGACCACTATTTGGTTTATTTATTAATGAGTGTAATTTAGCAGTGTATTAAGTGTCGGCCAGTGGTGTCTGTGTTGAAATATTTATAGCCATTTAGGCACGGTAATAACTTAAGTAAAGCCGGCCTTGTGCAAGCCCGAATGTCACGGTATGTGACCGCCTTTATCCGTCTGACCGTGTCGGATGCGACAGGACAGGCCACGGCATACGATCTCGCGCACTAATGGCTATTAATATTCGAGAAAGGCAACCATTGCTCTATGCACAATGCAGAGGCCATAGCCAGCCATTATAGTTCAACAGAGAATCATCATCATTATCATCATCACTAGCATCAATGTTGTGATAGATTTCAACTTGAAAAGATTCCTGCTGAATTCATACTCATAGAAACGATACTTATGCCTAAAATATTTATAAAAATAAGTCACTAGCATATCTAATAAAACTGTAAAACAAAAAATTATTACACAGTAACCAAACGATGTAATCAATTACATGAATGTAATTTACAACAGAGTATATACTCGTATCTATCTGCTGTTATACAGCACAGAAATATATAAAATCTGTTTTTCGTCGAATTTACCCCAGCAACCATTAATCTAAGAATTTCCTTTAAAACATCGATTGGACTAATAAATTATAGTGATAACTTTTCCAGGAAAAACAAAAATCCATAAATCGCCGCCAGTTCATTACTTGAGAATAACGAAGTTGGCTTCGATTTCCTTCGCGCAGAGAGGCGTCTTTGCATCCTGTCGACAACACGCCAACGACGCTGGAAAATCATACATCTAGTCGTCGGGGTTTTCAATTTACTCGTCTTTTATTTATTTCAACGAGGAGGCACTTTGAATCGAGCGATACGTGAAGCTTAGAGGTGGCAGAGCGGACATGGACGGTCGAGGGGGTGGGCGGGGGAGTAGTGGTGGGTTGGACGGATAGGTGGAAGACAAACGCCAGTGTCATCCATCTACGCCCGCTCCGATAAATTCATATCAACACCTAATTTGATTTGTATTCAGTTTGGCTGGTAAAATCAATTTGGTGATACGATAAATAAGGAAGTGGGGGGGGGGCGGGGACGGAGGCAGGTGAATTGAGAATTTATAGACAAAGTGCATGATATTAGTTTCTCTCTTCTGTACAACAACAAGATGATAAATAGATGGATGAATCATATTTCATGTACGGAGGAGTGCTGATTTTTAATTTAATTTTCCGTATTTGACATCTTTCGCCTGTTTTAGATTAAATCTGAGAATTCTAAATTTAGTTATGAACGTCTCAGGACTGATTGCATTAGCAGAATAATGTTTAATCAAATGAAAGAGAGAATACTGAAACTACAAAGTCTTGCTAATCATCAAAAGTGTTATACAATATTCAATGTGATTCTTATTATGTGATGTAACAGTATCGAAAGTATAGAATGTTTCTAGTCGTAAAAGTTAGTGCTATATGATCTGCCTTTGAATATTACTACAAATATGTATAAAATCATCTAGAAAAGAAATAATACAAGTCTGCAAATCCAGTTGACATTTTATCAGTAGATCGAAATTGTATGAATATTTCATACTTTCATACTGAAGTGAATATAGAAAAATCGTCCAGGTGATCGGACAGAATGTCGATACTAACATATTGTAAGTATCGTTGATAGTCGAAACCTGAGCAGCAGCCGTTCGAAACATCGGAAAGTCATGATGTCGATGCTATTGGCTACTGTTGTTGTTGTTGTTGGCGAGAGATACTTGGTGTCCGGGTCCATTGCGCTGGTAATGCAAAGCGAAATGGATATTATAATAGCGTTGAACGAATTTACCAGAGTAGTTACACCTGCGTCACACATTACGATACACGGGCGCCACCAGAGACCCCTTGGTACTGGCACGGTACTAGAACATCGTGCTAGAATGGAAGACTATATCGGATTGAACGGGAAACAACTGATTCAGCAACAGATACGATAGGACGTATGTACGTACGATGAGAATTCAAGAATTGCTAACGGACATTGAGATTGGTGCACGGAATCATAATGATTATTGGAGTAGAGTTTTTGTATTCAACTTGCACTAAATATGACTTTAGTTTTAGTGTACTAAAGCTGAGAGCTATACACAGAGGTAGCATTTGTTCTAAAAGTAAAATCAACAGTTTCTAATGAAACTTCCAAATAATTGTTTTTCTGGCAAATCTTGGACTCTATCTTTTGGAATCTGAAAGATAAAATACTATTTACCTTAATTTCCTAATAAAAGTTTATTCAGCTCAATCTACAATAAATATTTTTTTAACAGAGAAAGAGTGAATTTAATTAAAATTTAAAGAATTTTTTTCATAACCCTATACTTTTCACTTTCCTATTAACATTTTTCGAAGTATGTCTTTATAGAAGTTCTTATTTGGAATATATATACCTAGGGATATCTAATGACACATTAGTGTTAGAAAGTTTTTTGATGTATTAGTATGTACGTTATGCATCAAAGGTTATAATTAACGGGTATATTATTAATGACCTGATATCTCGAACCGTTTACAGTCTGTCAATATAGATTGACTGGTCTCTATTGATCTAAACCTAAACCGACATACACGAGTGTATAGTGGATATAAATTATATATGTCCCACGCATTACATCACAAGTTTCAATGTACTTTGTTCTAGTCTCCGATATTAACGGCAATTTTCATAATAAACAACATATTTATTAATGGAAACACATAGTTTCACATACGATATTATTTTCTAGAAACATAGTTTAGGTAAACAGATAATATTTGTGTATCTTTTTTACGCCTGTGCTTTTATATTTTGCTCAAATATAGAAACGTGATTCTCTTAAATCCCATTCCTTGTAAAATTATTCCCATTTAGGTTCGAATTCTGACAGCAAAATAGCTTTTTCTCTTATAATAATAAGTGAAACTTATTTAGCCACATTAGCAGAAACAGTCAATAAATAGACTTAATGGACACAATATTTTATCGAGCTGATAACAGATAAAACACGAGCAATATGATGAGAAATATATGACCGCTTGCACAGCCGGTAGAAGAAGGGTAGATGCAGTATTACGCTACGGCGACGCTAGCGTCGGCATCGGGCGTCGAGCGTTGTCACTAAGAATACAATTAGTGAAGTTCGAGTCCGAGACAACGATAAGACGGTTCATCGCTCATCGATTACAAATATATTATTGTAAATGGCGCGGACGCCGACGTCTCCGGCGTCTAAAGTTAATGCGGGCCGTCGCGTTGCCCCGGGTCTCGAGTGAAATACGACCGATTGGGTACGGCCGTACCCGGATAGGAACTGTACCGACGCTCGGCGTCGTCCCGGCATCTTCGGCGATGGGATGTCCTGATTACGTTTGCGCAAGAAAACTCCGGCCACAGATTTCAATCATGTTATTACCCAAGGATTAACTGCGCTAGCCAAGGAGAAATGTACACTGTGTAGTGAACGAGCCAGTCTGAATTAAGTATACTTCTCCATGTGTGTGTGTGCCTGTATGGAAGGGGGAAGAGTGTTCATTCGAACTTTCCTCATACTCCCCTAACACTGTCCTATCCCGCTACATTTCGAGTGATAAGCAACGCGTGAAATTCGCACACGTTCAATGATTCGTAACTGACATTTGTATACAACTTTAACGAGATACAAGTACCAATTTTATTCAAGGGACATTTTGAAAGAATAGACTGCAATCAGTTTACTGCAGGAAGTCAGAATCATTTCGTTTTTATAGGAAATATGTATCTAATTCATTCATTCGGAATTGCATGACCCATTGTCATATTGAATACAGAATCACCGAATCACTCTGTTTTATAGTAGACAAACGAAATATGTTTGTCAGTTTTTCTCTGATTCACAATAAACGAAATGTATTTTAATATTCATATCAGTATTGATATAGGATTATTTTACAATATATTTTTAACTATCTTAAATAGCTTTGCTAATTTTTCCAAACAATCCATTTGAAATTCACGAATATTTCATAATATAACAATACTGTGGTAATACGAAATGTATCCCAACAACTACATAACTGAATAAATAAATAAAGAGTGCTTCTAAAATATAACAAACACGGATTGCTTTTGGAATATACCGGGTTAGGTCGTAAGAAATTTGCATTTAAATTGGTTTAAAAAAAACTGAAAATAATTAATTAGGAAATCTCGGTATAATTTTTAAATGAGTAATTTAAATTGAAAACAACAGACAGTAGTTTTTAATATTTTTACGTGAATATTACATTTCATCAACAACAACAATCGCCAAAGAAATACAGTTAGTTTTACACGCTATTATATATTGTTTATTATAACTGTTTGTGCTGGCAGTAACTTGTTTCAAGTAGTGTATTTAGTATTTAGAATGTGGTTGGACAATGTCAGTTTGTAACACGCCAATGGAATGATTATAATAACTGCAGTAACATGTTGCAGTAGTTGTGTTGTAACATACGCTAATAATAACTAACACTAAATGCAGTATAGTCCGTTATCGTAGTTATTTATTATTATTTATGATGATAACGTGTAGACAATGCATTAACCGTTTACCGCACATCCATGAAACCACAACTATATACTATAATAATACTAAAACTACAATGCGCTATGGCTATGTTAACAGTATGCTTTTACTTCCATACAATGCTTAATGATGGCAGTACAGTCTTAACCTTTTTTTCCAATCACGATCATTAATTTCGTTGTCTGGGAAGTTTGTGCAGCTCGGTAAAATACAATTAGTAAATCAAGCCCTAATTGGACAGTAAAACATGAAGTAGCTCCCTAAAAATGGCCATAAACTTTTAACAGCCGCAATCATAGTAAAAGAAGAACGAGATACAGAACAACATTAACTGTTCGGGTTTGTTCGCCGCAGGGTTCGGTCTGGGTCGGGTTAAGCTTGACAGCATACCGAAGGACTGTTGTGGTTCTCTTTTGCTCGTTTCTCCATACCGATATAATCCAAATAATTAAATGTTCTCTCGAACAACCTAGCCATTCTAATACAATCGTTTTTAACTTTAATGTGACATAATGAATTTAATGCTTTGTTGTAGAGTTGGGTCGACACGAACACCAGCAGTAGCAGCAGCAGCAGCAACACTAGACACAACGACACTACTATCAGCCTGTTCTGGTAGTAGGAGGAACTGTAATAATATTTATATCTTTTTTCATTTCAAAAGCATTTTCTGTCTATAGCTATTTAACTAATATTTCAGCATGCGATAACAAATAAATATGCATTTTATTCGATATATCCGATGCTCTCTGTAAACTGTTACACTGCCGTTTACCAAAACGGTTGCGGTGATTTGGTTCATTAAATGAGATTCATTGAACAATCTTCTGGAAATTGTATGTCTTACAGTTTCATTTTTTATAATAAATATGTTCCGGTAGGAACTGTACAATGCATGTTTTATCTTAATATTTTTATAAACTTGTTTTATAAACAGGGATGTTTAAAGCAATGGTTTACTCAAGAGTTATTGGAGTATCTTCCATTAGAAATTTAACCTTTTAAAAATATTTCAGATAAAGAAATAACATGCTGGCGACGTTGGAATCAATGTATGCATATTAACTTATGAAATGAAAAACAGTGGAAACTATGAGAGGTAAAGGTCAAAATATATTTAGAAATTACATACAGATTGGACGTGGTTAATGTGAAAATTTAATAAAGCTACATATTTGTATGCACATTTCTGCATACTGCGACTCTATTTGGTGTACCAACATGGAAATCGTATCAGTACGTGCACTCTCAGCATAGTAACACTACAAATAAAGCGGAACACACATGCATATTCCATATTTATACACAATCGTCTAATGATTTTATACATTTCTATTCCCATACTGGTGTTCTGAAACATATCATCCAAATATCTAAATAACAAATTATATAAAACGAATACACATTTCAATTCATTTTATTTTTTGACAGCCTTAATTTGCACAAAAGCACATTTTCCTGTATTTTCAAAAGGATTTATAAATATTGTTATGATACAAAGCTTTTCATGAACAATATATGGAAAACATTATGATTATATTTCTATTTAAATTTGAAATTGTATTAAACGGACAATTACTTAAAAATACTTGTGTGTGGTAGATTTTAAATCATATTTTCTGGAGGCTGTGTATACAATGATGACGTATGTGGACCACGAGTGCGAGCAATACGTGAGGAATTGACGGTGTGTGCACGGTTTTGCGTGAGAAACTTGGTAGGTATGTGGATTTTTCTCGTTGACGTCTCTGCTCGTGCATCTAGTGAATTCTTTCATATTTTAACTCGGCTGCCGGTAGCGATAGAAGACTTGATGCTTCCATAAAGATGTCTGGCGACGCCGTAGCGACACGTCACTTCACAGGTAGATGAAATATTTCTGAGCATTGAACACATGGCACATGGCACACACACATACACATATATAATCTAAACATACCGGCTTACACACATATGTATATGCATACATACTCAAGTATGTAATTCAGAATATCTTCAAAGGATAGAGTTCTTACTTACGCACAGCTCTGAAAATTTTCCTTACTGCACTTTGTTTGCATTTAAAATTTATATTTATACATAATTAAATAGTCACTATTCTTAGCATTAAATAGTCACTATTTTGTTATTAATTTAGGTTTCAGATGGATGTCATACATTTAGTTTTCGTATCAGAAAAAGAAATGAATTTAAATACAGACATAATACAATCGTTTGAATATATCTACACACTTTTCAAATTATTATTGATTGCATATTAATTTTTCAATTGATTGGATAATTCTATATTTGTATATAGAGCAGGAGATGTAGCAGTTAGCAGAGTAACAATACTGACAACAGAATAGTTGCAGGCAGGTATGTAAAGTATCCGTTCTATCTGAGAAAACACAGCAAACAATGGATCTCTGAGATGCTCATTGACTGTCGATATCAGCTTTGTTCCGGTATGTTGGCAGACACAAGTATCCTAGCAGGCTGACAGAACAACACATTCCTATACCATCACATACATGTATAGTAGGTATTACATCAGACACACACACACATATGTGTGTATACGTATAGGTTTCAGCGTATTCCATAGGTTGGTACAGTACGTCCGCCTCGATAACGAATGTCAACGCTACTGCGCATGCGTATAATTAACATGTTAGAACCGTAAACAGATACGTAGATGTCAACCTCCGTAATGTGTGGTTACGTTAATGCATGTTGTTAACATGCGCCACCTAAAATTACAACAATTTATACTTACTGAATTTAACCAAACTTCATTTCGTGGTTACACCTCAAATTGACAATTTCAGTGGAATATTGCCGGTAAAAGCTAGCGAATATCTGGAGTAAATATGTATGTCTCATTCTAAATTCATTAAAGAAAAACAGGTTCGTAAATATGTACTGAAATCATAAGATCAAATTAATGGAATACATAAAATCCAGTCCATTCCTGAGGATAATAGCGTGTAGGAAAATGTGTATTTATTCTATATTTTTTCTTCTACGTATGACAGATAAATAATAGTAACGAATTAGTATGAAGCTTGGATAAAATCTAAGAACACAGTGACAGCTAAATATTTCTTGTGAAATATAGTGACAAGTTATCAAAATACAGTACAGAATTCGTAGACTTGTCGCACGGAACATATAAATATCATTTGTAAAAGTCGTGTATTTTGAATAATTGATTGGAACAGGCGTGTGGGAATTTCGACATACTAGTGGAAAAAGTGTGATGGTAAAGTCGACAGACCGACGAAGTACTCGAAATCCTGAGGGGCCCAACGAGCTCGGCCAGCGATGCGAAACTTGCCGGCAGAAGTACGTCGTAAGTGTACGTATAAACCGACCATGATTTATATAAAAAAAGAGAAACTGGCTCGTTCAAGTATTTAGTTCTCCTACGCTAACGTAGAATTACACTCAACGCAAAGTCTAGCATATGTTTCTTGACTTGTTCGCAGTTCTTACAATTTCACACCGAATTGATTTTCCGAGCACGGCCAACTTAAGAAATACGTCAAAACTTTTCTGGAAGATAACGAAATTTTGTCTACATAATGCTAAGTTACATATTTTCAAAATTATTCTTGCACTTATTGCAAGTTTGAAATTCTGTTATTTCACACTGAGAAGATTGATAGATACTACATGTAATATTTTATATAACATTTATTTTAAATATATATTAAAAGTTAATCACAGCAACTTTTTCTTTTTAGCTCTTTTTTCAAAGTTGAATTTCTCATTACAAATATGAGTATCTACTACAAGTATCTATCATTTTTTTTTATACATTCACAGAGTTGAATTGCTATAATTAATTTTAATGAACGTGCAGTGTATTATGGAAGATAATAATTCGTGCGTCTATTACGTGTAAAACTCGCGTTAAATCATTAAATTTATTTGACGATGCGATGGCGGCGACATAGATCCGCGTGACGTATAACTCGCGCGTCGAACCAGTATCATAACGGCGTTGAGTTGATATCAATGTGTGTTCGTTCGTCGGATGGCGGCAGAAAACGAGCAAACCGAAGAGGAACAGGCAGGCGAGGCTGTGAAAAGCGGTTAGCGGGAGCTGGATGATGATGGCGGCAGAGGTAGAGGCGGAAGCGGGTGCGTCGTGTGTGTGTGCCACTGACAGATATTGAGTCGCTGCATTGTAAATGCGGAAATCTGTCTTACCGGGAATCGAACCAGCGAATAATGTGAACCGCATATTTTGTTGTGTCTGAACAAGTGCACACAGCGGACAAAATGATAACTTCGATCCGAAAATGGAAAAATTATGCGACAGAAATGGAAATGGTTCCGAAAGCGGAAATATACGGGTGCTAGCGGAACAATTTGACTGAATCCAGGAGTCGGATTGGTGTTTCACAAACATATATACCCAGTTCCGGAGGGAAGGGATGAAATAATCGCTTGATTTAAATAACGGAAATGTTGTCATCATGTTGACTACACCAGCCTGACAACATACTCATGATTTCTCATGTTTCTTCCGTAAGGCAAGCAGTATACCTGCTTGGTCGTTAAATCAATAAGATGCAGGAAATAGATGCAGATTTAATAACAGTTGTAACGGATATACATAGAGATATCTATATAGATAACATTGTAAAAACAATATTGTAAATGAATGCACCTGATGGCAATGGAATGAGATTAGGATCGATGGGTTCATAGCGTATTATAGGAAATTAATTCCATTAACAGATACAATGGAAACAGGCCTCGTCCGTGATTCAAAAGTGATCCATCATGTGCACATTAATTAACTACTATACGCATGACCATCTAACACTTTGACACATGATACTCATATATACAGACTGCCGTACAAACACACACACGTCCATAAACATATACACATCTGTACCGAGAGACATTGAACAACAAGTTACAAACATATATTAAACATTATTCAATACATTATATAAAGATCTATCTACAATATGTATAGTAGTGCCACAGGGGAATATGAGTAACAATTTACAAAATGTTCTCTTTCATTTTCTACAAAGACTTTTAATACTTCACTCACTTTAGATTTATTGTAATTTTATTGAAACACAAACTTGTGAAAACCTACAAGAATTATGTGCTGTTTGACCTCTGGCATACCGAAACCCTTTCGCACTATCCTATCTACAGATCTAATCCTTCAGCCCGTTCACTGTTAATGAGGCAATGCGGTGAATAAAATACAAACACGCCACACAATAACAAATAATAATGATGAACGAGGCTTAAAGAGGAATGAGAGTGAATGAATGGAGGGTGGTGGTGATTGGTTGAATGACGGGGGTGGGGTGGGAGGATGAGGAGTTACCTGTACTGTAGCTGACTGACTCATTGAGTGAGTGAATGAGTCAGTGTGCTAGCTAAAACATAGTAAATTGAATGATTCATGCGATCCGTGTAGATTCGTCGAAATAAATTCACGATATCTCAAATTTACATTAATACACGGTTCCGTTCTAATTTACGAGCAGGTTTAATTGTGTAGTGTATGTTGCTGTCTGTCGGTGGTGGGGCGTGCGCCTAGCACGGCCTCGGCCTCGTAAATCAGACGTAGTAGCACCACCACCACCACCATCACCAGCACCAGCACTGGCACCAGTAGCAGTAGTAGCTGCGACACAGTGTTGTATATACAGTTACACGGAGTACCACTGCTAGGACACGTGAGTCAACAACCAACAACACGCATCTACATACATACATACACTCGGCACGCACATACAATCACATGTTCTCCTGATGGACACATTGCCTAACGTTACAGTTCAGTTCCTGAAATTACTCGTCATGTGCTTATAACAAAGTATAATGCTAAATCATAATTAATAAGCATTTAACTGTATCCATATTTCAAATCTATCTATACATAAATCTAACGTTACAATCCTCACAAGAAACTAATAAATAACATCCCACGTTTAACACGGATTGAGGAGTCATTTTTCTTATAATACACAAAGGATAACCGATAAAAAGGAACAAGTTTTTTTTTGTTGCTCGCAGACCCGAAATCTAAGAAGAACAGAGATTACGTACAAAAAGCCAGGTGATGATACAAGGGACACAATGTCCTGAAATTGATGACGGTAGGACATTTCGACGTAAATAAATAATGCACGTTACATTTCACAGAGCGAACCTAAAAGCTGTCAAACGTTTTACTCAACATCACAGCGTAATTATCATTTTAAACAGGGATGAAACAGACTAATTCTACAGGCCTATGTGCACGCAAAAACACGCACAAAACCATAATTGGATGCATAATTATTTGTATTACAAGAAATCTGTATAAACAAGTAGGTTTAATCATACATAGCAACATATATCGATGTAGTGTATTTACCTGAGTGTGTTTTGTCTGTTTTCTGATAGCATTGATTTACAGGCAATATAATATAGCCAAATAGAATTGTGAAATATTTCATTTATTCCATTACTTCTGGTGTATTTTTTCATTTGGCAGTTTGTTATACAATTCATGAAATTATCGATCCTGGATGATAGAACGAAAGTCCACACAGCATCGTACGGTCGCTTCTTGCTGGAAAATGAAAAAAACGGGATCGTTTCCGTGCGCTTGTCAGCCGATACTTCCTGTTCGGATGCGCGTACAGAATTGGAACGAGCTCTAGCTGCTAGGTGATTCGCAAGTTGGGTCACGTGACTCGTAGACTGTGTTCTAATTGACTTAAACCGGTATTACCTTCTCGAGTACAGGGAGTATGGGGTGTACGGCCATGTCTAACTTTGATAGAAATTCAGGCAAGGAACAATCAGATTATGATGGGTTACATCTCGTCTGGTCGGGCAAACGAGCGTACCAACATTGTCGTCGACATCAGAGATGGAGGCATCGACAACATCGATGAAAGCCCCCCAACAAACTCCTTCTTAAAGGTAGGATCACGTCTTGTGCCCTGCCAAAACTGACGATTCTTAAATACGCTTTTAATAGACGTATTTAAATGATGAAGCAATCAGTTTCGTACCATCAAACTTTTGTATGCATTTCCACTGGAGCATTAAGGAAATGTACTGTTTTGCAAACATCACTTTGAAAATCACACTATATTACGGAGTACAAGTAGTTCTTGATATACGCCACATCAATTTACGTATATTGATGTATTACTATTAATAAATACCGATATAATTTACTAACAGTTGGGACTGGTACTCCTTGAATTTGCATGTATATTACTTATAAGAGAAATTAGTTCCGAATTACACAATGTTATTCAAATATCTGGGCATGTATCAATATTATACAGAATTGAATCATTTAGTATATAAAATAAGTAATGTCTTAGTAATATTTTGTACCCACATGTAATTATACAATGTTTATCCTGGAGTAGTATTATTTCAGTACTGAATTCATACAATCTGCGGTTATAGCAATAGTATATCTATGAATGTAAAGAAAACACAATATGCTAATCAGTGGTTATTTAGGAAAGGAATAAAACAGTCGTTCACTCTTCGAGAAATAAAACAAGAAATATTCTGGAAATACACGAGTTATTTACTCAACAATGTTGAATCCACGCAAGCCAGTGAAACTATGAATTATTTACGGCCATGATGGTGGAGCATCGTGTTGAAATAAAGTGCAAATCTCTCTGACTGTATATACTGTGTGTATGTGTGTGTGTATGTGGTGAGAGATAGTGGTGCAAAGGACTTATAGGCGTTTTCCGTGTCCAAGTACAATTACTCGAGCCTGTGCGGGGGCTATACGCTAATGATTATGTTATGTACGGGGCCAGTCGCCGCACGGATCTACATAGCCATAAAACAATCCACATCTGAAGGCCCCAACAGTACCAGTGATGTTTCACTTTGGTAGCGCCACGGATTCACGACTTCGCCACGGTCATTCGTGCTGATTATCACACGAGAATTATTACTTACTGCTGCTGCTTGGGCCTGTACACACTTAAATGTATTCAAGCTAAGAATAAATACTCGCCCGCTTCCCGTAATAAAACACTACCGCTGCCGCATAATGAGCCATTTATCCTAATTAAAAGGATTTTTCATCTGTTGGAATATTTAGAAATTGTACCAGTGAAAGTGTAACACGAATATTCGTATAAGACGCTCTCAGTATACACAGCGTTAAATGATGATATATACTCTCTTGTTTATATGACAATGCCATGATTATGTCGGTAAATAGACGTGTGAATGAACTGGTGGAATTTTAGTTATGATTAAGACTGTAAGTTAGGAATTAGCAGGTCCCCAATGATACTTGTACAGCATTTACATGTCAATGCTGCTATTTAATACGCGCGTACATTTTGTACAATTCACTTCTGTAGATAATTCAACAAAACAGGAACTATTTCGGAACAAGAGTAAACAAGAACAAACGCGTGCGTTACGCAGGCATTCACAAATTCCCAAACACACCGAAGAGTTAACAAACTGTTGTTTTAGGGCAAATCGTGGATTGTTTGCGAACCAGAGTAGCAATTTACGGCATAAATGAGCTGTGTGTATGTACGTTGTCCGAAATTAGAATGACATTGTCACAAACAATGTATGAATGTGTGCGCGCGCGTGTGTGTGTGTGTGCATGTGGCAACAAGTCCCATGTGCGCACACGAGCAAACTACAGTGGTACAGCAGGAGAGCGAGGGCAGGAACGTTGGAGTGAAATGGAAACAAAGCGATATACAGGAACCAGTAGATAGAGTGAGACACTGTTACAATGGTCATAATAATGGTGGTGGTGGTGATGATGATGATGATGATGACAATGATGATGAAGCCTATGTATGGATGACTGTAACATTGGATCTGTACTGATTCATGGAACGAGCTACACTGCCATCTATTGACTGATGGATGAAATGGATGCCCAACGGGCAAGTGTTCATAATACTAACAGTAAACATTACAGAGTAACATGTCAATAAGCATAATAGAACGGAGTGTGTAACCAGATACTGGTTAAGTGATTGGCATGGCATTCAACATTGATCTTAAATACAATGGATGTTTGATGATGCAACAAACCAACCGCACATGCTCGCACACACACACATGGATACATGCAGAGCCACTAATGTTTCAATCAATGTTTAATATGACATTGCACTGTACTGCTGTTTGTATCAATATTGAATCAATGTGCGGAATTTACATCTACGATATTATATTGATTTGTATCTAGTGTAAAAATTTATTGGATATTTCCATACCATATTATATATAATTTTCAAGTAAGTTTTTTTGTCGTACATATAAAAAAAGTAAATTGGAAACAGAGTTAAACCAAAAATATGATATATTGTCCAACACAATGTTAAATCAAAATAAATATGTCTGACAAACTTTGAAGCGTATTATGCTTATAGGTAAAGAAGCTAATACCTTGATAATATTGTTGATTGTGATGGAGCGATGAAACAATGAAATAGTTTTGGTATGTTCACACTTCATTTTCCTGACTTTTTGCTTTGTAATATTTATTTTATTAGAGATGGTATATCTTAGCAAAACAAATTCTGTGAATAGATAGTAATGTGAGGAACCTGATTCATATTCTAATTTAGCGCCACTAACTTCGCGCCAGTTGACCACCAGGGGGTCAACAAGAGACGACACACGAGAGAGAGAGAGTACAAGTGACGACAGTGTGACATGATTATACATACTTAAATAAATATTGTTACTAACTATTTACATTCATTACTATCATTGCAAACGCATACCGCTCGTCATCCTCACAATTTGCCCTAAAACAAAATAGTAACTCTGTTCAATACTGTACCCATACCGAGCGTGCAGTATTCCCCTGCATAACTGTTTATACAGTGGAATACTGCACACTCGGTACACTTAGTGGGATTCATTCTTGAGAAATTTGTATTGTTAGGATATACATATAGCACCCTCAATAAACTAATCATTACAAAATAAAAAGTCAGGAATATGAAGTGTCAACGTACTATACCTATCCGTAGGAACTTAAATTTTAACCTTATTCACTATTAAGAAAATTAATTGACTTCGTCTTGAAATATGCTTAATTTATAATTCTAATACGGTAATACGAAAAATTAGAATGAATAAAATTTTAATGGTTACAATTCGACCTTTATCAAGACATTTCCCATAAATATACAATTCGACTGACATAATGAGTTGATAGGTTATATCCTGACAGGATTAGCGGTATGAATTATTTATCAATTGGTTCAGTGTATTATGGGGTAGTACATGATATCATGGAATGTACTCTCTTGTGGTTCGTATATATAGGTAGGTATATATGTACGCACGTGTACGTATATGTGGATGGGTGTCCATTTGAAACTAATCTGTTGTGCGGGCCGGAGCCACCCCTATATCTATCAGCTATTAACACCTTTGTGTACATGTCGGACATGCCGCGTACCGTTAGATCAACCTATATCTACACCACTGAAACGGACCACATCTCACGTGCTGCGGAACCATTCGCCTATCGTCCAATGATGATGAGCAACATTGCACATTAATGAACACATCAATGCTCATACACTGTCTGCACACGGCCAGCTGAATGGACCTGGGCGATATGAAATTCTCTTGAATAAACGCACATTTTTAAAAAGCAAACGTACATTATATTTTAGTTACACTATAACGGTATGGTTGTTTAAATACTGTATTAATAAAATTGTTTACTTTTCATCATACAGTTCATTTTTCAAGATTAATACCATTATTCTGTATTTGTTTTGACATTATGACAATAACTTGATGTAAAGATTAGGGTACACGTCTAAACTAAATGAAATTATTAATAAAACCAAACATAGTAAATATTACTATACGCCATTACAGATTAACGTAAAATAGCTATGTAGTTTTGTGAGAACACCGAATACAATAACATATAATATTCTTTTCATTATAGAAAAAGCTTTGAAAAAAGAAAATTTTTATTTTTATGAAAACGTAGAGTATAAAATGGATTATATACGATGTTAGTGTGACGAGTTACAGGGGATGGGAGGAGGGTAGTTAAGCGGTCGCACATCCCTTAATTTACGGTGTGTTTCGGATCTTGAACTGACGTGGTACGTCGACAGCGACAAAAAGAAAAGTGCGCGCCACAATTCCGACATTGTTATGAAGGGCATAAAACATAATAAAAATTCGCGCTGACCCGAAAGACAGTTGACCGGGCAAGCGGCAGTGGCCCGCGAGCTACAATCGCCCAGCACTGGGACACTGTCAGCGATTTACGGTCGTGCGGAGTATAAACCACAGAGATGCGAGAACATAGAGCGTGAATTGCAACTGAAACAAGTATTACATTGACCAGAATGTTTTACTTTAATATTGTATCAAATAATTTAAACATATTCTGACTATGTTTTACAATAATAAATTTATTTTTAAAAAACTACTTTCTTTTTTGTTCATTTCATTTTGAAGTGCAAAACTGAAATAATTTTACTGAAATTATAATTTAATATCTTAATCAAGGATTTGACGTAAGAAAAATACTTTTAATATATACATGTCATACATTTGATAAAGACAACGTATTACCGACAAATGATTAACCAGTTTCAGCGACCAATATGGATTAATGAATTCCTGGTAAATTTTAAAATTTACAGGGATTTTTTAGAATTTCTAACAAAAATCTAATTACACAATATCATTAAATTTTATTAATAAAATTGACATTAAATTAGATTTTAAACCTATACAATGTTAACACAGTACCATTTAGCGAATGTAAATAATAATTGAGCAAAATATAAATAAAAATTAGTCCTGAATTAGCTATAACAATAGAACCAAAGTCTGCAAAATCGATAAGATCTTCTACTGCTGCGGAGCAAATCTATTTATTTACTAAAAGTTTATATTTAATTTTTATCGAGCTCATAGATTATATTATTATAATAGATTAACTTTAATAATTTACCAGTTAACCTGATTTAGGTGTTAAATATTTATGCAAATCTCGATCATTATTTAGTTAGTTTTATATATAAAATACTATATAATCTAATCTGATACTAAACGAGAAATGTTAAGCATGCTGATTGACACATACAGGAATAATATAATCAACAAAGAAGATATAAAACATATCCGGCTATTGAAATCCTCTCCGTCTAGATACATTTAAGTTCTGTGCGCGTTGAAACCGGCCCGCGGCGTCGACACTCCGAATTCTCGGAGCTCGGAACGCGGATGTTTTATGTACTGAACTTTTTTATAGTTGGCATTGCATCCGTTCTCCCCTTTTGAGCATTCATATAAGTTCGAATTTTATTTTCAAAGTTATCGCAGAACGCTATGGGAGCAACATTCTCCTTACGACTTGAGTCAACTCGTCGCTTCAGAGCATTGTCCGGGAAATCATAATAACTATCAACATTAGCAACCATCCATCCATCCATTGATGACCTTATTCCCGTTATGCTGACTCAATGCTTCAAGTAACGTGTTCGAACGTGTTACACGGTTACTGTATTACTATCACTGATATATCTGATTAAAAATAATAAATTTTAAACTAGATTAGTATTTGCACATGAATATAAAAATGATTAATTACTACTTCTGTGTATAAGTGGAAATATTATAAATAAAATTATACTATATTGAGTAATTTAATACTAATTTAATCTTTGAAAGCCAATGTTTGATAATATGCTGACACATTTCTGCACAAGTAATAATTTAGCAGAAAGTAATTGTTCCACATGTATAACTTATAGAGAAGCCACTGGGGACGATTTTTATAACAAACTTTTTCAATTTCACGGTCTGTCCGAGGTGTACACTGCGAATAGCAATAAAACAGCACTGGCCTCGGTACCGGTACCGGTACGAGCGTAGACATGGGCGTAGGCATGGGCATCCGTAGCAGGAATCTACAATTTTAGATTTCCTGCTTCCTGCTGCTGCATATCCTGCAGAGATTTATTGACGAATCTCTATTTCTCTCTCTACATATATGTAAAAGTTGAGGATTCGAGAACAGCCGAGTCTATTCTGTGTTCATACCAGCAGCAGATTACAGAATAGGAAAATATTATACCATAAACTGGTAAATATACCGCGTACTTAGTTTTATAAGTAGTATCTGTAATGTTGCTTGCTTATTTCACTTCACTTTCTTCTATTTTACATTTCCGTAGATACTACACTGTACATATTTTCTTCTCTTCAATACTCTATGCAGAAATACACATTTCCGATAACAATACAAGGATAAATTTGTATGCTTGTAAAATCTAATATGAGAACACAGTAAAAAGATTCAGAAACGAAGTTTCCTTTTATATTATCATACAGTTTGTTCGCATTCCATTATATACTGTAAATCTAGCCAAAGTATGAATTGAAAACGTCCCATTAAAATTACATTAATTAATCATTGCTACTATCATCAACGTATAAGATATGTATTTAGCTAACCATTATACACTAATAAATCTTAATTATGAAAATATAAAACATAATCTGCTAATGATCTATTTTGTTTCCCTGAAAACCTGATGCCGGCCCTGTGCAGTGTAAAAACTACTATGGAAGTATAGTAGAGAATGCACAAAACTTCTATTCTTTGCTTGTAAATCATTGATCTTTTAACTGTTTTAATATACCGCATCTGGTGTGTGGCGGCAGTGCAGCAAGCGAGTATCCGGCTGCGCCTGGCGTCTCCTTACGTTCACTTCCCGTTTAATCCGCGTCCGGTGGTTTCCGGCAACCCGTTCAACATTCTTCCCACCGTCCGCCGCCGCCGCCACCACCCCACCCCCTCTCATCAGGACCGTCCTTCTTCTTACTATGTCTGTATGTGCTCTCCTCTCTCGCATCCTCCTATCGTTCATTCCATATTCCCCTCCATTCGTGCGCCGGAGTAACCGCGAGCAACCGACCGCGGTAATAAACTTTATTAAAAATTCGGCACACTCCAAGTATTTAATCAGTGTTGCCAAATTGAGAATTAGTCAACTTTTGTAATATTTAAAGATAATTTGTGTGCTCAAGTCTTTAACTTCACCAGCGCTGCATCTACTTTATATCAGAAAAAAAATGCTCTTCTCAACAAGAAGTTTATGCAAAGTTCAGAGCTAACGCCTGGTGATACAGGATCAGATAGCAAGAGCTCCTAGCGAAAGTGTATTTATCTTTGACCTTTTTTTTTTAACAACAAGAAACAAACAAAACACGACTATAGATTCATAAATACATATTAGATATTGAAAAGTCAGCAAGCACTTAGTAGTATTAAACTAAAAAGAAACAAATATTTACGCTTGCTTTTTGTAAAGGAAACAGATACAAGTACCTTGTGCGGAGTATCGTGTACAAACCTGACGAATAAGAAGAACAGAGAAGAAATAACACTGTTAAGATAGCTGGAAATTTCTTTTTCTGTAAATGATGTCGCGGTATTATTTGTAACCCGTTTTTATTAAATCCGGAATGAGAGATGCGAATGCAATTCCGTTATCTCTTTATGCATCACAGATGGCGACGTCAGATCTAAATCATCTACGGACACAGAGAGAACATTGCAATCTGCACGGATATTAAACTAAAGATTGAACGGATTTAGCCCGCATCCAGACTGAATTGGAAAACCGAATGATCGAGTTCCGGGGTTCATTGCCGTTCCACGCGTACCACTACAACTACTGACTGTTGTTACATCTACACAAAATGTAACCAGACCCACGATCCACCGATCCACGCCACGTCGGATTATTAAAATCCTAAATAGTTGCCTCAGATTTTGTTGCCGTCAATAAAAACTTGATGGCCACCCAGATATTCATGGGAACTCTTTTTATCTACTTCTGTTACGAGCATTCAACAAAGCTCCTATTTTTATCTGAAGATCACCCCATACATTTTATAACAAACGACTCGTTATTCATGTTTAGACGAAATTTACATTTAATCTGTGTTTCAACTTTATATTATCCGTTTCACTTTACTCATTGAGTTGAATTTATCTATTGTTCCTAAACCTGTACTTACGTTGTACCTAACTAGAAACATACGTTCCTAACACTTTTAGGTTCAGTCCTATGCAATAGGTTGTATTTAGATAGAAATGTTTCATACTTTGTCTAGCAACACTATGTGGCCATCTTTGTCAGAATCTTATTTGTAATAAATAAATTTGATATGAATAAAATAGATGTTCTGTGCTATTCAGGTATTAATTTTATTTGAAAAATCTTATAGAATAGGTTTTGAAAAAAATATTACAACATAGGTAATTGACAGTTATCATTACGTATTGTACATATAGCAGCCGTGCCTGTACACATGTACTGTGGGTTACATTTGCAAATTACTGGTTGTCTGTCTACGTGTATTACGGGTTGCGTGCATATGGGGCGTAAAGTTTCCCAAATTTCAATCATTTCGTAACTTCTATCAATAACGGAGTTTCAGCTGTTTACCATTTGCAAATATTCAATGATGAAACTGAACAATTGCAACTTTGTCTACAATTAATAATGAAATATAATTTATCGCTTCTCAGTTCTTTTTCTTTCTAAATTGATTAACACATGTGTCATAAAGAAAATAACATGATTTTTCTGTTAATTGTATATTAAGATGGCAAACGACTGAAATCATTTAAATAACAATTTCAGGCACTTTAATACGCTAAGTATGGCCTATCGTTCTTAAGTTGTAGAGAATAGGAGTTGAATATGATTATTTAGGAACCCGTACCTAGAACACTTGGGAACGTGTTCCTAACTCTAGGACAAGAGCTACTGAATTCAGCCCATTCTTCACAAATACTTACAATCGTATGAAAGCTTTATACAAATATCAAAACTAACATATTACATTAATACAATTTAAACACCCTTCATTTTGTATACATTATAGACAAATACATATTTTAAAAGCATTACACTGTGTAAATTAATTTGTTACGCCTATATCTGATTCGAAATAAGCACATTCAATTCAATATATTCTTTAATTGACATGAAAATTAGCAGGTGGGTTTTTTGAATGGAATCAGGTCGGTCAATAAGATAAATAACAGTGCAAAGGAGAAGAAGGTAGTGGGCGCGCCAGTTCAAACATGCATTGCACAGCGGGTGTACTGTACTATCAGAATCTAGCCAGTGGTCAGCGGGCGCGCAACTGCTGCTGATGTTACTGTTGGTATTGGATCGCGTGCCGAAGGAACGTATACACTCCAACTAACGCACATATACACTCTTTCTCTCTCTCTCTCTGTCTCTGTCTCTGTCTGTAACACTTACACACACACACATTCACACCCTGAAACTGCCTAATAGCCGGTTGTCACAATCGAGTGAATTATTTTGTAACATAATAACATACGCGGCACGAGCAAGACTGTTATTACGAGCAGGAGAACAGCTTTGTTGGAAAAATTTACACAACTTTACGACTCTGCAAATAATAAGAAGGAAAAAAAACACAGACATTTCCTGTTTCCGTTGCAGAGCGCCAAGTCACCGGAAGTGACGCAACATGTTCGCTTGTTATTAAAAGAAGCTAACTTTATCGCTTCCTGTTCTAGTTTCGTTTGAATAAGGCAACGAGAGAAGCGCCCTTGGCTTACACTACGTCCTCGTCCGCACCCTACCCGTACCCCAACCATCAACAGCAGCAGCAACACCAGCAGCACCAGTAGCAGTAGCTGTGGCGTTATGTTGCTCCCGGAAGGGAAGAAGGAAAGGATCAATGGCGGACGGTAAACAAGACATCCTGTAGACTGACAGAGTTTCAGAACCGTGTACAAAACTAACAGACACACATGCACACACATGGATGTGTACAGATATAGGGAAGCAACCAGTAGAGCAGTAATTCAGTGCAAATAACATGTGTATCTCTCATATGGAATCTGAAAAATTTAATTTATTCAATTATAGCTTTTTATACGAATACACAAAGCTTCAATATACACGCACTCACACATGCATATAGAATAAATCTGTTGTAAACTGATTTTCTAAAACTATAAAACTCTATACGAAAATTATATAGAAATAAGTTATATTAAAAATATCAATATAGAAAACTAATTTTACTTTACCCCTATCTACTCAATATTAAATTAACTATACATTGACAAAACAGAAACTCGTCGAACTTTTCCTAAACACTTTTATCTAGTAAAACTTTTCGCACAAACAACTTTCCTAACAAAATATTATTTGCTCATATACGGGAAAGGAAAACTTCATAACCTATAAATCTATAAAACTGATAAATTTTCTCTTTTAAATTCGTGATACTATTTAAATAATTTCCATTCACTTCTCCGCACACGTGTCTTGTGTCTTTATGTATGTATGTATGTATATTTGAGAGAAGTACCCGGTTTTCACGCTAGGTTTTACATTTTCGCGTTGGTGTACGGGTTTTTTTGTCATGACAGCGCCCTCTTGATTACATGGCATCACCTGACATTTTCTCAAAGCAACGTCTCCTTTTATAAGAAAACGCTACGTTTGCTAGTTGTCAGTGCTTCATGTGAATGTTGGTAGTGTCACCCACTCGCTGTCAATGTGTGAATGCGCCTACGTGTCTGTAGGTGAACACATGTAAATATGTGTAAATATTCTGCGTCAGCCCGAAAGCTTGACTCAACAAGTCCTTGTTTACATTTGGCAAACAGCAATACGCTCTTTCTTGCAAGGAAATCAACTACCTCTTTACGCTTTAATGGCTCCGTGATGTGGAGACAAACTGAACTCGGGCAGGCGGAAACTGACTCCGCGCTGTTCTCTCTCACCAAGAGAAAGACTGCTTGCCTTCGACGACAAAAAACGCAACTGGATACAACACAAACACCACACAGCCCGCTTAAATATACGTACATATATACGTGCGCGGTTTTATTCTCTTTCGTAAGAGAATTTAAATACACACGACTGATTTAAATATAGGTAGATTGAGTACGAAGAAACATTATTATCTTGTGTGGATATATGTAAATATGATCAACATACCGTAACACAACGAATGAAAGAATATAAGCCGCTCTTTTACGCACATGATTGATTTAAAAATGTGCGTTATATAGCATACATAACAACAGATATCAGTCTTAAATAACGACACATTTATACCTACGATAGAAGCAATCTGTATACGACAACCTCAAAAAATTATCCACACAAAGAAATATATACTTGTTTAGTTTCTCATTTATTATTATATTTCTGTTTCGAAAAGCTTTCAGTAAAAAACAAGACAAAAACTGTAGAGAAAAAGTGTTCAAAGTAATGTTAAGAGAAACGACATTTTTAATATTATGAAAATAACAATTGAATGTTTTAAAGAAACTGGTTGTAATTGGCAAACAAAAATATTTTGTTATGTATAATTCTAATATAACAATAACTAAATCACAAATGAAGATATACATATAGAACAAAACTATATACTCGTACATACCTTAATTATGTAACAAAGATATGACAACAATTACATACAAGAACATTCATGTTAGAATGAGATACACGTATATATACGTACGTTCAACGTTCATATACATCGTACAGAGATGGCGTGAGCGTTTGGATGGGCAAGGGTCGAGTTGCTGTTTGACAGTTTTATTATTAATCACCATTACGCGATGTGTCCCAGAATTCGTTGGATTTAGGAGACTGTTGTGTGGCGGTGGCCCACTCGCAAACCAAATCCCGGATGCGACCAACTTTATAGAAACATTTAATTGTTTAATCCCAGTTCTTGATAGCTATTTAGAATCCGTTTTCGTTCCGTACATTATGATAAATTACACGCTGCTACTGGTGCTGCCGCCGCTGCTGTTGGTGTTGCAGATGGCAAGTTCGAGTTCGTCGATACTGAAGAGCTCTAATCGATTCACTCGTCTGATAATCCAACCGTTTTCTCTAACGTCTTTTTTGTTGTAATTATTTTTTAACTGTCAGTTGATTTAGAACTTTCCGGATTAACAGAAATTTAAGATATATTGGTCCATGTTTTAAGATACGTACTTTGACTACGGCTTAGTGTCATGATAATATTTAAATTTAAACGAGATTAATATGAATATTGTATCTTTCATTCATATCTAAGTGTGACTAATTCAGTAACAGTTAAATTATTGCTATCAATAAGAGAAGAGTGTAAAAATATATTTAAAGTATCCGCTCCCCTCACTTGAGTTTGTGCCTGTTTCATAATATTTAACTATAAAAATTAGCAGGTACTTGATATAGATTTAAAACCTAAAACAAGCTCAAAACTGTTATTAGTATGTATGAAATAAGTTGAACATGCAAGTGTTGCAGATGAAGGTAATGTTATCTAGTCATGACAAAGATAATAATAGTTTGGTAAAGGTATGTATGTATACACATATGCACAAGTACAGTACAGTATAGTATAGATGAAGCAGACCAGCCCACACTATAGTCCCGCACGGGAGCACAAAGTATAATACTTGTTAGTCAAGCAGGGTTCTTTTCTCGTTCATAAAGCAAATTAACTTAAATGAAAAGACCGGTTCGAGTGAAGACAAAAACGTATAAAACGTTTAATTACGTGAAGAGGGAGGAGAGAGATTTGCAATGTACACACTAAAAATGAAATAAAACATGAAATCCAGAGCTCCGTGGAACTAGACATATAGCTCCTGCTGGCTGCTGGCTGCTGGCTGCTACTACCACTACTACTGCTGCTGCTAGAGACTGCTGCTGTCAGCTAGAGTTTCTTCAGTGTTCGTGCAAGAACTCGCATAGAAGCGTGAGCGTAAACTTTTTGTTACTAAAACATTTTTGCGGTTTGAGCAATTTAATTAATTAAAATATTTTACAGAAGAATGAGGTTGGTTGTGATCGGCAGCGTGCTAGTCGAGACTGGAGTGCTTGTTGGTACTGGTCTATAAATTTATAGACGAGAGTCGCAAAATCACCGAGCAAATTAAATTCCACTAACTGTGTAATAATCCCGCCCAAAGCAACCGACGAGTAAACATGATCGTGCAGTTTAACAAGTGATACTAGTCGACCAGTACAGACATGTTGGAACTGCCCAGTTTATTAACGCACGCACACACACACGCGCGCGCTTACAACATCTACTCTCGCCGGGCCAGGCCGCTCGGTGTGATTTATTTGATCTTTGTTTGATACACACACTTCTATCAATCATAACACGGTTCCACGTGTATTGATCGAATATTTGTTATATGCGAGTCAATAAGTCAGGTACAATGAATCTGTCGTACATATATGTATGTATATTTAAATAACAGTGAGATTTAAATGCTCGTATTTTGTGTACTGTAAACAAATTCACCGATGCCCAGCCAGCTAACTGACAGATATTTTATAACAAAGGATTATGACCGATGGCTGATAAAACGATTTTGATGTGTCATTACAGTTTTTATTTTTTGCCTGTTTTTCACACGAAATATGTTACACAACATATTTTTCCGTTTGTTACGGCTTACATATTAAACATTTCATATTTGGTGGTGGATTTGAGTAGTGTTACAGTTTAAATTACTCTAGGTTTTATGAGAACAATTTTCATTCATGTTTGTTCGTTATCAAATTAATGTTTTCCTTATTTTGCGCTACAAAAGAAAAGCTTCATACAAAGGCTGTTGTATGAAATATGGATGAATGAATTTCTTGCAGTAGTTTTAATATTTTACACAAACTTCTTATCTTTTTTATTCTTTTTAGAGTCATTAAAATTGATAATCATGAAACTTTAAGAAACCAAAAACAATGGCGTCTGTTTGAATGTGGATAAATACAAGAAGTACACGGGGGAATTATTGCATTTATAGTCGTAGCACATCTACTACTGTGTATGGTGACAATATTAATGACCAAATCCTTGCACAAGTGCACGGGAAAAAATGTCATTATTGAATCGTAAACTAGGCAAACTCCACCTCACAACTTCTACTTAAAACAATAAATCAGCTCCTTTTACACGATCACACTATAATACATTTTAATCCGCCAGAACAAAAAGTATCTCTTTGTTCTGAATTAATGATTCAAAAAATTATATATTACGAAAGAAAAAAAAGTGAATTACGTTACGGAGAGAGCGTGACACTGGACAAAAACATGCGCCGACCGGAACCGGCGCCCCGCTAAAATATGGTCAACAAACAATGCGTCGGGACGGTGTCGGTGGCGGTAGTGGTGGTGGTGGCGGCCGTGCACTCGTGTGTCCTGCATGCACGCCCGGTTACGTTTTTATGTGTGTCGTTGCGACGTGGCACTACCTACGTGACCTACGGACAAATTAAAAACGTTATATTTCTCAAATGTATTGTCCCCAGATCATACTTCCAACCCCCCCGTAACACTTCAACCATCTGCAAATGCTCATTCGCTATCGCGTTAAATTGCAATTTTAATTTCTTCTACTGCGCGCACACACACAGTTCCCAACGCTCCCTCTGTCTGAGCCAGTGTTTTCTAGTGCATCTATTATTTATACTGAATTTACTCTCTACTTTAGATGGTAATTTCAGTTCCAATATCTGTCCAAATTTATTTACTTTCAATATTTTTTCTCATGTTATATTTTATTATTATATAAAAAATTATCCAGAGGATAATTTGATGCTTAAAGCAATATGATTCCATTGTACAAGTAATATGTTACGTATATGTATAAATACCTGTTTATTATGAACAGCTTTTTTTCTCAGTTCATTTAGTGATTGAATATAGTTACAATCAACTCACTTTCTGATTATGATATGTGTTCACGTTATCGAATATCGATTTGTTCACGTTATACGGCCGTCAGTGTTATGAAAATGATTGTTCACATTATTCCGAATTTCCGTTACCCGGAGTTCACAATATCGCACGTCTACTGTATTTTTAGAAAACTATTATTTGTTGAGTGTGGCAGATCATATTCACACATGAATACTATATTGTTTCTATTCAATGACGAATGCATAAAATTCATTGTGTAGCAAGATTGAAAAAAGTTTTTTCAATTATATGAAGGGAAGGTTTGACTGTTTGAACAACAACTGGCCAGTTGTGCTGTGTAGGTAAGCGATAGTGCGACGTATATTGCTCTTGGTGGTTAGTTAATGAACTGTAAAGACGGTTAATGACGGTGATTGTCTCGAAGTAATTAATGTTCGCTAAGTAACGTCTGCGAGCCCATGGCATGCTGAGATACCAAAAGGGTGGCTGGTTCACGTTTACTAGACTGACCGTGACCTGCACCACACCACCACAGTCAACTACGTTCATGGATCATTGTTTAGCGATCGTCTGATGCCGTAATGGATATTAAAATCAGGATTGGCTTTCACGCTTCAACTTTCTCCACTTAACAGGTTTTTGTTTTCCAGCCTGCCGCTATGCAACAATGGAAATTGTCGGAAATAATATATTAATTTATTTTCTATGTGCGTTCCAGCATAAGAATACATTAATTCTCGAAAATTAAATGAAACTAACTGTAATTAGTTTTTATAATAGCTAATACTACAATAGTGTTTATTAGTAATGCAATAGGTTTTAATCAAGTAAAAAAGTAAGGCTAATGAATTGATTCCATTTAAATTTTAGTTGTGTTTATCAATATTATTAATTTCGGAAAGTACTCCTTATAACTCTTGGGTTCATTTATACAAAAAGACAAAACTTTGTGACTAGGTACAATTTATAATATTATTAAGATTTTCATAAGTTTCAAATGATTAATATTTGTATATTTTGTACACATAATACTTGGTTACAACAGATATTAGCCAGTGGAATATTCACATTCTATTTTTTAAAAGAAAACTTCGTAAATAATAATAATGAAGTTTAGTCTATATTTGATGTGAAGAGAGATAAAGGACAAAACTATGGATAAATTATTGATAGAATGTCATTTACGAAACAAGCAAGCTATTACTTATTTGAGACCAATGAGGAAATTTAGTGTTTTGCGCAATTTGTGGTGTTTACGTGGAATATGCAAATAAACAAGGCGACGATTTAAATTTTTCCATGTCCATAATGGCGAGATTTACGCGATGAATTATGTTCGATTCCATTTATCAATTTATTCATGCGAGTTGGAGCGGCGGTCGAATATAATGCATTTCGGTTATCCATTAATATAATTTTTCATATCTGAACGGCATTAGCGTAAAATCCGTCAAAATGGGTAAACCTTTTTTCTACAAAATATATTAAATACAATATTAATCCGTACTGAATTATTTTCCATAGGACAAATAGATTTTCATGAGTGATTTAAAAATAATAAACGTATCATATCGGTGCATACACGAGTACATGTACCAGCCGATATGTGTGCCAGTACGAAAATTTCATTCAATTGTCATTTTTATTAATTAGATATATCGTACAGTTTCAGTTATCAAAAGCAACAACTATTATATAACATAACCAGTTTAAAATTACTACGCACAATTCTATTTCGAATGCATAATTAATAAATTATCATTGGAAAATATTATTAATTTATGCACACTATATATCAATACAGTTGTTAATTTATTTATCGAATCATTCAATCATGTTTAAATATACACATTTTTCAATCAATTATATTTTGTTTCATTGGCAATGAACAATATCATTTAATTGTTATAAAAAAGAACAATTAGTAGTAATCTGTACTCTAGTATATATATATATACTGCACTGTTATTATTGTATACAAAATAGTACTAGAACAATGATATTTATTTTTGAATCGTTTACATTAGCTTGCTAATAAATTCCATATCTTGTGCGACCGATTAATCATTTCAGTGAAATGTTTGCAGTTATGAAGAAGAATACAGTCCATGTTCCAACACAAGAGACATGAGAGTTCGGTGTCAGATGCAAGGAGAAAGCATGTACAAACTGGTACAGACCGGCCGAGGCAAGGGTTGTCAGTGACGTGCTAAGGGTATAGCAGAAGGACTGTATGAGATGTGATGACTGCGGGCGGGGTGGGGAAGGTGGTGTATGGTACGTGGTCGAGGACCTGTCCCCTGCTTCCCAGTGAGCACGCGGACTTCCTTCCGGGCCTTGGATTTATGGGACCGTGTCCTGAGCGCATTGTCCAGCACAATACACACGGCCGCCGCAATGCAGTCACTCAGAGCGCGTCGGCCTGATACCTCTCCTAGAACTACTAGTAGTACATAGAATGTAGTATGTAGTCCAGCCGTTCAAGCAGATCGTGCCATAGAATCAGCCTCCCAAAAGTCTTAAACGTACCTTCGAAACAGTAAGTATCCCAGTAGATAGAATATTCAGGCTTTATAATACATCCTTCTACAAATATAAGCGAATAAAACCACTGTATTTAAGATAATATTACAGGTTAAAATTATGACAAAAAACTGATATACTACCAGGAAGTTTAATTCTTTTTAAGTTTTTAGTGATATTTTAATAATGCTTTTCTGTTTAAATAATTAAGTGAACATCAAAAAAAATCTTGGAATATAGAAAACTATCAGTCAGATTTTCCGTTGATGTGAAAATGAAACTATTAGGAACTAGATTTCATGACCAGTATTTCGACCAACGTTCTGCTGGGTGGCTGGAAAGTGAACCATACTGCCGGCGGTTATCAACGAAATCCATAACACTAGAAAAACTACACTCAAGCAGAATGTAAACAACACGATACACACATGTGCACTTGTACGTGGTTTATGTATTTGAAACCAACTACAGCTAAAAACATAGGATTCCCCAGCAGTATGTAGGTGTGCACGTGTGTGTATATTTGTACAATGCAATGCTGTTCACTAACTGGTATATACCCGTGCTGAATCAGTTGCCAATGTACAGAGGCAGCGATTTTTAATGATTAGAAATCAAATAACGAATCAACAAAGAAACAAAACTACATTGTTTACAATTATATTGTATACGTGTGTAGAACGAATTATATTTATTGTCAAGTCATCATAGTGTTATGTATCACTGTTTTTATATTTTACATGTTTTATAGAAAGCACTAATTATAAGATAACAATATACTACATTATTTTAATAAACAAATAATGAAGTAAACAATAATTTAAATAACTTACTAAAATAAATTTTTCCCAGCACTTGAAAATTAATATATTCTTTGCAATTTAAATGTATTAACGAAGCACATTTTTATTAATTTTATTAAATACATTCACTTGTAAACATGTATACTTGTCCAGACATGTTCAAAGTAGGTTGTAATACTTGAATGTAACATATTAGGTAAGACTTCAACCATAACTGTTTATACAAAACTAACCAGATACGAATTATGAAACATGTCATAACTATAAAACATTTTACATTTTAAAATAATAAAAACCGTTATCTAATACTCATGTACATTTAAATATTTACCAAAATAAATTCACACAACACCGTTTGTAACGGGTCCTGAAACAAAAAATATATTTCTTGCTTGGATACACAATTTCGGAACGCGTTGCTTCATTTCAAAAAAGGACTATTACGTTTGAACCTATGACGTTGCTGTTGTACATACATACATGTATGCTGTTGCGTATGTATGCATGTATGAGAAAGAGATGTGTATATGTACCGAGTAGTTAATGTGTGAGAGAGGGAGCTGTATGTATGTATATGTGTGTGTATGCGAAGCGTCGCTCATAACGAGTTAATTCCACACGATGCGATTTTTGTCGTTCCGTGTTGCGAGGTATAAATTCGTGGTCGGAAAGAGCTCGGACCGGTTCACGCGTAATGTATGGATATTAAACGTCAGGATCCCTGGGCAATTTATAAAAAGGATACTCAGGGGTGGTAACGCGTGCTGCTGCCTCCATACTACGCCACGACGCCACGGTCCGACGCCGTCGTCGACCCGTATTCGTAACTACGTCGTATATACCTACACCTACGCTGAATATACAAAAGAATCGCCTCGGTTCTTCCGTCTACATGTAGATACGTATGTGTGTATATGTTATTCTAGTTTGATATGTATTATTTTATTTCTACGGAATAGTGTATATTCATGAACAATACAATTCTGTATTTTAATTATTATTTTATGCGTACATGTAGTTTAACTGCATTTTCAACCTAACTAAAGTATTGTAGATACAACCAGCTTTACAAGCATGATATACAAGTGGTATCCCATTTATTTTTCTTATTTATTACATACAAATAAATCTATTTTATTGTAAGCTCTAGATCTGAAATAATACTAGATATTATTAAATTATTTTCTTTTATTTGCTATATTCAAACACATTCATGTAATTTCATTTGCTTTTCATCGTAAAGAAAATAATCATTTAGCCAATTCATTTGGCTTCATTGTTACAAACACACGAGTTCCGTTTTAGCTAGAATGGCCTCCACACGACTAACGTTTATAAAAAGTATCTATAACATTGTTCTAGTATAATCGAACGAGATATTTAAAATAAAATTTCATGTGGTGTAACTGATGCCATTTAGTTCCGAGTCTGGAACAGACGCCGGATAGAGAAGACAGGCGTGTGCATTGAGCTGAAGTCGTAATGGCTGGAGGGGATGCAGGGTGCAGGGAGGGAGGGTAGGTAGATGAAAAGCTGGGTTGAACTAGGAGGGTGGACGGGTGGTGTGAGGTGTAGTACGAGGGTGGTTATCTTACGCGTGATCCGCCGTTGTTAGCACTATTAAATTTAGTGTGCGCGCGCGGTGCGCCCAGTGGCTCGTGAAAACTGATATGAAAGAGGAAAGTCATGTGTTCGGAGGCAGGGTTCAACCCTGTACAGGGTCGTACTCGCACATAATCCTAACGCTAGCAAAGTTATTGCTAAACAACAAAAAAGATTTGTTTCATATATTGACGTAGATATTTTTAACAAAATATAATTGTAAGTAGAAAAAATTGATTTAATTAAATCCTCTATCTACTTTAATTTCTATAATAACGTGCAGTTCATCTCATTATAATAAAAGTTTTTCTTTAAATAACAACATTATTTAGAAGTAACGAACGAACTTAAGTGCAAATAACTTCTGTAAACATATTTAAATAACATACTAGACAACAAACATTGTATATAAGCTAAATTAATAAAAATTTCTAATAGTATCACTCTGTTTGAAGCAATATTTTGCTTAGCAGTACAGAAATAGTAAATGTTTATATAAACTGACCTAACACAATTAATAATCTTGTAACGTATCGACCTAGTTCAAGAATAAATACAAACCTTAAGCACGTAATAGTTATTAAAAATTTACTGCGCGAAACTCGTCTGGGCGCGTGTGTTTTTCTTGTTAAAAATAAAACTAAACTCAGTTTCCCAAGCGTAGCAATTCCCTTCTAGAACACATTCTTCTTTTACCCTCATCCGAGTTGGCTGGGCGCCCATGAAAGACCGAACGAGAGCAGTGAACGGGCGAGCAAGCAGCTTCGTGCAGCCAAACAAGCAAGCCACGGCAAGTCTCTGTCCCCAGAGGGGTAGGGGAGCAAATTGATATATTTGTGAAACATTTATTCCCGCTCGACATAATGTCACAGCGAGTTAATCGAGTGATTCCGGAGCTATAT
>JAGJTL010005742.1:5610483-5622587 GCA_022063505.1 Calosoma granatense | reverse complement strand
ATATATACATAAACATTAAGGGAAGATGAGGGACTGGTATGAACTCATACAGGCCCAACAACGAAACTATGCGTGAAGCACGCCTACACGCTTATACTCGTACATTCTCATACATAATATACACATGGTTTCCATACGAATGAACTGAAACCATCCACATAAAGCACACTGCTTACTTGTTCTAAGTAAACGATCTGGACAATCAAATGGACAACGATAGACTGTAAACTGATTTCATTCAAAATTATGTCTACGTCTCTTGCTGTATTTACAACAGTCTATAAATAATTCATTCACAATGTATAACTCGATATTATTGCTTAGTTATATCATATTTGTATTGGTAAAAAAGTTTAGAATTTTTAACATACAAAAATAAACACATATACTCCAGATCGAATAGAGAATCTGGTATAAAGAATTCATTGACACTACAACACATGTGATCAGCGTTTAAAATGTCTGCGGTTAGAGAATAACATGGTCATCGTGCACATTATTGACCACTGGACAGAGTGCTGATCATCAAAGCGTACACCGCTGTTTGATTCACGCATATTAATTACCAAACGCCGGTTTATGATTAGAGTGCGTGCATGTTCGCTTTATTTGTGTCACAAAGCAAGAAATAAGTCATTCACAACCAACGCTGATTATAGTCTCCACAAAACCCACAACAATCATACACTGTCCCGATTATAGATAGATAGATTCATACATCAAAACCTCTACCATTCACTGTACAGAGATACTTTTACATTTCATCAATAATGAACGAGAGAAAAAAAAACCAATTACAGATACGCGATGTATGCGATATGATGCACATCTGGTTCGATTGCTAGCACTACTCCTGCTGGTGCTGCTGGTGCTGGTGCTGCTGCTGTTCCCGCTACTACTCCGGATTTGCTGTAATGAAGCCAATAGAAAGTTGTAATAAGGATGCCTGGAATGTTCTCTCGGCTTTCAAATTAGTTCAATAATAAAACATCTGTCATGAACACACCCACGCTACGTTTGCCTCAGCCGATCCGATACGATATTCGGTTTTTAATAAGAAAATTCGCCGTACGAGATTCAATCTTGGCTAAACTTTACAAAATCAATCACCCAAAGAAAATACCACTACTCGATTTCTGATTAACTGTCAGCGGCCACGACACTCTTGATTCTAAACGGTTCCGCTTCTCTAGAAATCTTAATCAAGATTTAAAACAGCTGTGCTTTGCTTCGCTTATTCCACCACAAATATCTCTGTCTCTTACTTACTTACTCAATATGTCTATCTGTCTGTTTGTCACTCTGTTCAAATAGATGTAATCTGAATGCAATATGGTGACGAATATCATCATAATATTGAAACATATGTAATCCATTTGTATATTTCCATATTCATAAAGGAAGTATGTAGGTTTTATTATTTTTAGACAAATACTAAGTAACAAATGAATCCTAACAGAGACGTTTCTTCACTATGGTACTTCGAGGATAATTGTCAAGCAGACATAAGTTATTCCACTTTCCTGATGTCTAATCAGATTGGAAAACCAATAAAAGTTAACACAGTGCTCAGCTTTTAAGCAGAACTGGAAATCTTTAAAAACAAAGTCAATTGTTCGATTTTGAGAAATTACATTTGAATTTATACAAACGTTTACTTTATTCGGTTCGTAAGTGGTACCATCATCCAACTCTCTTTTCTCCATTCGGTCGTCCGTCCGTCTGTTCGTCCGTCTGTCGGCTGGCTGTGATTTCCGAATACATGAAGAGGACAGTAGTAAAGCATACAAGTAGCAGAGATGATGCTCATTATGAAAATATATTAATAACATTGCTTTCATGTTCTTTGTTTAAGTCAGATAGATTTTTATTTAAATTACATTTCAAATATGTTTGTACTGTGTGACCAGTGTGGTTGTACTCTTTTTAACAGAATTTAAATCCAGTGTAATTTCATGAGACATGCATTTGGAAAATGGATACCTTAATTTTCAAAGCTTCAAACAGAATTACAAAGCTGTATGAAATAGTGTTGTATGTCGCATACGGACGAGTACCAACAAGAATGTTTGTAACGAAATTAATTAGAATTATAATCGAATATGTAAATACAAATGAGTGTATATATACGGTATGTTTAGCTATGTAGAAGTTGCCTTCGCCGTTCACAAGATATTTCAACCATAGTTGAACCTGTAATTTCAGTGTTATATGTGCCAGATTTTGTAGTAACTAATATCAGCATTACGGAATGTTTCTGTAACAATGTTCTACCTGTTCAATTTTAATTATATAGATTGTAAATACTAGTAGTTCATTCAATGCCATATCGTCAACACTTGCTTGTAGTAGCAGAATTTAATGGACAAGTTCAACATCAAAATTATCCCGATATAGAAATTTCAGTATGAATCTGCTTCTGTTTCAAATAGATATTTTTCTATTTTAATTTATTTACATTTTAAGAATGGCCGACATATAATAAAAAGATTTATACTATATACATTAAACACAAACAAAACACAATGTGCAGGTATGTATAAATTCAGCACCACTATTTTAATGCATTCATCATTTGCATGAAAATAGTCCATGTTTTATCTTGCATTCGGTTTTTCTGCTGCGGTAAATCATGATGTAAATAAATAAATAAAAAAAAACTCGGTAAGTACATAATGCACATATATATCGCAATGCAAACATGATGTACACATCGTGCAAACAGATTCATTCATTTCAAATATCAAAACATTTTGTAAATTATTTATGTCAACTTTAAATTTACAAATAAAAATGCTCATACGTGTAACGTATGTCAGTAATAATATTACCATCATTTACGTACAAACATTAAAAATCTTTTGCGGTTGTATTAATTATAAGTAATATATTTAATTCATCTATGATTTTTACAACTAATTCGTCAATTACATATTCTTTGAACTTATTATCAATTCAGTCTAAATAGTTACTAATTTTTTTGTGCCTTTCTTCTAATGTTTTTGTCGTATGACTCATTCACATGCAGATGTAACATTCAAAATTGCCTAAATAAACGTTACATACTCGTAACAGGTAATACATTTTACCCTAATCACTATTATATTATTTATTTATTACATACGATAAGCGCAACAGATTATAGGCCCTCATTTTCAAAGAGAAATAGATCGTTACATTTATATTCGTTTTCATAAGTATTATTATTTGGAATTTCAAATATAAAATGTATATACAGGCACGCTTCCTCCACTTAAATTTCCAAACAAAAATGCAAATTTTTAGTGCTTTTTGAGCTTTGAGCTGCTAATAGAAAATATATCCAAGTTAAATTTCTAAAACTAAGTTAACTATGGACATCTACACTGATTACACGAAAACTTTTAGCAAATCAGAAACTAGAATCCACCTGTTGGTGAAAAGATCAAATTCTATCATAATTTTTCATCAATTACAGAAAATTATATTTTAGAATCGAATCTAAAATATCATTTTCTCTATTTTATTCCTTTGTTCAGATCCATCTGCAAACTGAAAGTTCAACTTTACTGAATACAGCAATCGTTAAGATCGATACTGGGGTGTGTTTTGTATAACTTGCTACCCTTAAACATAGATGTCAGTTGCATAATTGAACACAAAACTTTAAAAGTAAATTTTTACAGTAATTTTTATGTAACAAATAATTTAAGTTAAAATTTTTTGCTTCGGATTTGCATTTATTATGGCTTTAAATTTTCTACTTGTAAAGTGAATTTGAAATGTATTAATCCAGATAATGTAACAAAGGAAAATGCAATATTTCCCATGGGAAATTGAAAGAGTACTATATTTTGTACGTTTGATCTACAAATATACCTTAATTACCAAATATATACATAATTACATGTACTCAGTCAAAATATGAATTCTCAATGGACGATTATGTCTTTGTTAATAGTGAAATAATATATATAAATGACTGGCATTTCAGTAACACTTACATTATTGTATAAATTATTCACTGATGTGGATATGCTTTAACATAGGGATGACACATGTCCGGTTTTATTAATAGTCCCCGAGAGCATCCGGACGGGATTATGAAGTGCGCCCGGAATAATACAATAAATAAATTATTATTACTTTGGCTAAAAAATACAGCAACATTTGTATTTTTATAGTACTCAGCAGAATTTATTTAACATGACAAAAACATTTTCAAATATAGTGAACTTTCGGTTTAACAAAACCTCACACAAAATTTTCCTAGCGTTAAGCCGATTAAAGCCATAGTTTTATCTACGCATTTAAAATGTAACATCACATCTACTGAAATGTTAAACTCTAGATATACAAATATACTAAATATTTAAACACAAATATGTATCGTTTATATGTTTCCATATTAATTTTGTATCATATTACCTACTGTTTATTTATTAATGCAATATGTAGCGTTGTTTTATTATTTAAACCTAAAGCTTGTATGAAGTTTATAGGGGTTAATCACAAAGGAATAATTATCATGACCGTACTCGATCAAACTACACGCTAAGCACGTTCATGTAATTTTACACATTAGGAATGGAAAATATATAGTTATTTAGTTCTAATCCCTGAGCACAATAGTAGTATAATAACCTAATGTGAAATAGATGTATTCAAAATTAATGTTGAATAATATAGTATGTTTCAAAATAATTGCACTCGACTCCTGAAGACCCTCTCAGCAAGAGGTTACTAAAGCCGATTACGGGGCCATATTTACAATTTTTCACTTTTCAATATTCAAAATGTTTGCTGTGAATAAACTGCTAATCGTTACATTCTTCCTTAACATTTTGTTAGTACCACCCTGATGTACAAATAGCAAAACATCTCGCTGTAATGGGTTTGTCCACTCATTATGAAGCCAAGTCAATGTGCAACTATTCTGAAACATACTATAATAGTAGGTATTTAGTATAGCAAGTATATTTTACATCAGAATAATATGTATACTTTCATGTACGATACGTTTCGTCTAGACGAAATAAATTGCATTACATGCCAATATTATCTGAGAAAAGCGGCAAAAGAAGATAATGTGAAAATGAAAAATTTATATATAAGACGTGCGACAATTTTTATCATATTTTAATATCATCAGATAAATAATCAACAATTCATATTAAAAAATATTCAATTTATCCTATATAGCTAAACAAATATGAATAAATATGTACAACATATTCGATATCATTGAAATTTTATTGCTTATGTAACATGGAAATCAATAGTTGTAATGTAATATGTCAATCAGTTATATAAGTATAAACATAATTAGACATGTAATAATCAATATTACACTGCTTATATATCAGTATTCAATGCATGAGAAATAAATTATAATTAATATTTAAACAAACATGTGATTGTATATAATTTAATAGCAATTATGATTCAAAACACGAACTTTAACTTTCAAATTGACATTAAAAATGTGTAACTTGTTAGCGTTTCAAGAGGAATAAACTTGAAATGTTGAAGATATAAAAATATTAAAAAGTTTATGCTTGTTTAATCACTTTATTATTGTAAGCTTTATTAAAAGTTCGCAAGATTGCAACAATATATATATATAATTTAATTTATAATATAATTTTATTTGCAAAAATCGCTTATTTTAGTTTGTTTTATTTTTGTGAAATGAATTAATATGTAATTCCACTTCAGCTAATCGATCGAGTACACGTTGTGAAGTATTTCGTGACTGAAGGAAATGCCGTTCGTTATAACCGAAAACTGTTGCAATTATAACAAAAATCAAGGTTCGTCATATCCGAAAGTTCGTTATAAACGCATAAACTGGTTATTTCCGAAAAACTAACACAAGTTTAATAATACTGTTGTTCGTACCTTATAGACTGGTCGGTTTTAAACGAAAATTCGCAATAATCGGGTTCTTTATAAACGGACATTATTGTATTTTGGTGAGACTGAAGGACTAAAAATGCGAGGAAAACCAAAGAATAAGTGCATAAATATGATGATTGGATGAACGTAAAATTACCAGTCTGATAATAGGAGAGCATGTATGACAAGGTGTGTGGATGTGAATGAAGCGAGAAAGATATGTAAAGACAAGAGTATATGGCGAGAGATTGTAAAAAAGTAAAGAATGAAATGCAGAAATCTGTGGACAGAGTGCGCGGCATTGCAAGCGAAAACTTAGTCATTAACAGAACATGCACAGTAATTCTTTATGCATAAATGTTTTATGTAGTATGTGGCGAATGATTGTAAAAATAACGGGGCTGCTACCTCAGTAATGGGAAAAGCGTGACGTTGTGTATGTTAATTATGTAATTCAAGTAATTAACAATAAACATAAATATTTTGAAAGTCCTTGAAATGAATGTAAATTTTTGGCACGAGTAGTTTCAAGGTTAATAAAATTCATTGATTCATATTTTATCAATACACTGTATTTATTTTGTTTATACATACATAAACTCGCATAAAGGTAATATGTGTAAAAAATGAAATTATTTTCATTATATATTATGTACGTATTCATACAATTACATATTTATATTTTCCGCAAAATGTAGGAATTTTATTATTTATAAATCAGGAAACAATGTGTCTGTATAATTATACAAGTATTCAGGATGAATTTACAATTTTTATTGTGTGTTATATAAAAAAAACGTGCTTTAAATGACAAAAAATTTTTTTTTTGTTTTATTGGGTTTATATTTTCCTTGTGAATATTGAAACTGGTGTATCTATTTTTATTTATCAACTCTATATGTATATATACTACTTTGTACCACTAGTGTCTAATTCCTGATAACTGGTAGGCGTAAAAATATGAAATATATACACTTAACTTATAAGCTACAATAAATATGATGATAAGTAATATTTATCACTAGTCACATCATTTACAACGTTGGCGAAACATAGAGCGATAGTGAAACACACACATGCCTTATCTTAAATGATATGTGAAGTTGAAGTTACGTCTTTCATCTTTTACCATACCATCCAGTAATATTTGTAATGTTACTTTCATTTATAAGTTATACTATGAAAAATGTATGTGGTATACTAAATTAATCTTGTGTTCAGGAATAAAATGAATGCCATTCGTAGGAATTCAAACTTGAATAATTAATTAATATTTCATTTATAAATTCCCATTTATACTTTGATCAATGTTGTACAAAAATTGGTTACTATGAAAAATAACAATAAAAGTACATCAATATGAATTTTAAATCCGATAGAACGTAACGTGAGAGTTGTAAATAATGTTGAAATTAATAGCTGAAATTTTGTAATTTATGATAGTAATTTTGAAGTTTTTTAATATTTTAAATTATATAATAAATATTTTCCTGTAGATATTTGTTAGTTTTTTGTAATAATAGATTTGACCTTGTTCGTGTTAAAAATATATTCGTGATATACACTGGCAGGACATTTCTACAGACGAAAATAAATTATCACTGTTTATTACTAATTATTGTGTCAATAATCCACAGCATTTGCTAATTAAATATGAGCGCGACTTGTAACAATGTTAATGAACACCTAATTGATACAATCATAAAAATTTAAATACCTATGTGGATTATAAATAATATCATGTATTGTTTTTTCACTCTGATGTATAATGAAAGTATAATAATATTTTTTGTATTAATGAATGAAGTTCATTGAAACAAAAAAATACATAAATACCTTGATTTATGAATACTTTCTAACTGAATATTTATAAAAAATCTGAATTATATATGAATTTTTTCAGTTTGTAGGTGTGACTAAATTATAAAAACCTTTGTAGATATAATATTTAATATAAAGACATTTTAGTGTCAATTGATTGCAATGCAAAGCTTGATAAGTACCTTAATGTGAACAGCAAAATAAGTTTATTTTATTAAACATCTCTTACCACGCTATATGTAAATAATTCTACAATGTTAGTATACAAATAACTTGAAATAAAATAAAAGTAGTTTTTGTTTATTAAAATTTATAATTGACATGAAATAAAAATAATAATTTTATCGGTCTGTGCTGTCAATTTTTATCTCTAATATTATCATAGGAATTTCACTATTATTATTCTGCGCAGATTAGTACCGGGCCATATATTAGATTAAAGGTCGATTCACACTATCGCTACACTCAGCTCGGCGACGCGACGCGACGTAGTGATGCAAAGTGTCGTAACGCTGATAGGTATTCTCACATATGCGACAAGGAGCGACAGCGATGCGATACTACACGCTTTGCAAAGAGTGAAGTCAACAGTTGACATTTGTTCGCCTTCCAGTGACAATAGATTTTTTCTTAAAAATGTCTAGTTATTCATCGAGTACTAATGATGACGTATTCGTGTTAGTTATGTGCTACGAATATGCAAAAATAGAGAGAAAAAAGTCGCAAAAAAGTAATTTTTGTCCTTTAAGTAGTACAGCTCTACATATTCAGCCACAAGGACGATCAATTGCTCTGCCTTTTTGTCGTTCATTGTACTCATTTTTAAAAACACCATGTGCACTGTTTAAAATCAGTTTTGATACTGCGCGACACCGCGCGACAACATGAAAAAATGCTCACGGAACAATACCAACGGTGCCGCGCGACAAAGCGACGTCATCTGTAGTGTAGCGCAAGTGAGAAACAAGAGTATAGTTTCCCGACCAATTGTAGAACACGAGCTCGCACGAACATACAAGTCCGAGATTTACGGAATCCGGAAATCGTGGAACTGCATTCATTATTGTTACCTATTTGTCACTGGGGTAGGATAGGTTTTATGGTGGGGTAGGCTAAGGTTGTGTAGTGTAAAACCATACTATATAATGTTACTGGAGTAGGGTAGGATATGATATTCGCATTCATACAGACAGTCCATGTGTACATAAAGTTCCCGTCAATTACGAACTAAGAACAGACATATTCGTATCATGTTGTATCATGTCGTATACAGACATCATGTATCTTCGTCCTGTAATTGAAACTAGACTCCTGTAAGTGAGAACTTATTCATTTAAAACAACGCAATATTTATCTAGTGACACTTTGCATCGCTGCGTTGTGTCGCGTCGCCGTTCTGAGTGTAGCACTAGTGAGAATCGACCTTAAAAGTAAAATTAATTAAATACAATTAAATATAAATTGTCATTTTTTATGCTTTGGCTATGTTATGCGTTGGTAATAAAATTCACTACAATTTTAATATTACATGTATATCATCAATACATCAAACCTTAACCGAGCAATTTGTTTGAGGAAAATAAAATATTTTTGAAATACTATATATTGATAGATACACACATATTCAAATATATTTTGACCAAACATTCAATTACATCAATTATCACATTTCATTTTTGTATAAAGAGTTTTCAAAAACATATGAAGATTAAACATAAAAATTACTTTCTATCTTTGAATATTTTCATCTTCTTAACAATATTACCAAAATTTAATTTATTACATGTCAATTTATTTTTAAAATTGCCGTAATAATTTATTCCAAATTTAACACATAAATTTCCAGTATACTTCATTCGAACTAAGAAACTTTAGCAATTTCAAACTGCAATGATTGAACAATGCACTTTGCAATAAATTATGCATGTCTTTATATACGCATTAGAACTGGGGGCTAGACAGGAAAAAAACGTAATTAATAAATCTTCCCACTGTCGTTATCTTCAAATGACTTTTCCAGAATTGATGTCTGCGTTTTCCTCCTCATGGTTCCAGATTGCTCGAAGCACGGACAGTATAATTTTTTTTATTTTTTAAGTATTTTTCATCATCAACAATAATACTTCATTACATTTTTTTACAGTTAAATAATGATTTTATTTTTTAAACTAAACATTAGTTACATAATAATACACGAGAAAAAATTTAATACAACTGTACAAGTTACATGCAACTGACACCAATTAATAACACAAAAAACAATTAATTGAAGGTATTAATACGAACAAAAAATATTCAACAATAATTATTGTCAATTAGAAATACAACATTGAATATTACTTTTATGATATTCTGCTGATCATTATATTGAGCATTGTCTTCAGCTTATTTTGATCTTGAGATAAATGATCCTTAGTATAAAGCATAGATATTTATCATTAACAAGCAATTAAACAATCTATTAATTACGCACCCTCTAATTACTACAAGACAAAAAATGCGCAGAACAAAGAACAAAAGTACCTCCCTTACAGTATGCTACTTTAAAATTTCAGTGCTGTAAAATCAGTTTAATTGTTTGAATTTTTTTATTATCTACCATTATATAAAGTTCCGTTGTATAAAAATGAAAAGAAAGAACATTTTTCCGCGGGAAGCAGCACAGAAAGAAGCACAATGGTACTGAATGATCGGCTGAAACAGAAGCGCGCATGCGTTGAAACTTTTCTGTACGTCCGAAAGGAAGTCACGCTGAAGTTCGTACACAGTTTTGCGCGACTATGTGGCTGGAGGCAGTGTACCGGATCGTGTAACTTTAGTAATCATAAGACGAACGTGTGAACTAACAAGAATATTATCCAGCGAAATAAATTAACCCATAAATTAATAGTGACATATAGTGTTTTACAAACTTAATAACTGTATTCATATTTTGTTTATTATTGAAGGTGAAGGTTGTATTGAATAATTTAAAAGTGAAATTTTGTTGATACAATTATTCATTTGGTTCGTAATTATGACTGTTACTCGGTGTTAATATAACATATTGTGCCAATTTTGTTCGGACTAGGAAAATATTCAATATTTCCAGTATAAAAGTAAGTGAAATATTTTATAAATAATATTATGTATCTATGTACACATTGTAAATATAAGAACATCTTTTTATAACTGTAATTTATTTTATACAAATTGTATAAAATAAATTATTTTTAATTACTAAGTAAAGAAACTATCTTTGGTATGCCAATAAATTTATCTAAATTACAGCAGGCATACCATCAATTTGTGTATATATTTAGTATACAATTTAACTATTTAACATATGTAGAATAATAAAAGAAACGAATAACACTTCATTCGGTTATTTCATATAAGAATATAAAAGGGTTATAAAAATTTAACGGTACGGTTGTCAAATATATTTATTATTATTTTTACTTTTTATCTATTTCAATAGATTTACAACAATGTTAATATTTGTTATAAAACACATACATATTTTATTATTATACTTTGTCAGTATGAAATATAAATCAAAATATTAGTTTCAACGTGCTTAGTTACGCAAGAATTTTCAAAATCCGGAACTGTACAATTAGTGTTGAATTTGTAATTAGATTTTTTAATTAAAACGTTCCTCTGATTATCCTAATAAACTCAGGTGAATTATAAAATTGTTGGTACAAACAAATTCTCATACATCACAGTCCCTTTCCCGTCCTCAGGGCATTAAACAGGGGTATATGAAATTTTAACAGAACTTGAAGCGTTACGTTACAGCAAAATTACAATTACGTATATTGTCAAGGGTATGTTTTCCTGATTAGTCCAGTAACAATGTAGAAAATTGCATCTCGGTTCATCATTAGCACATATACTCTATAATTTATTTTGTAAGTCTAACTTATAATCACATGTATAAATCAAGGTGAAAAAATTATTCTGACCCCTATTATATATTGTAGTGAACTTTGAAACTACGTATAATTATTATAATAACAGAAAATTCTACACGTTGAAGTGTCACTTTAACGTGCAATATTAGTATAATTTATTATACAAGTTTTTACTGAACCTATTGTTTACAAACAATTATCAACTAATGTGTTAATAATAGCTTTGCACTAATAATTACTTTTTAGTTTGAACAGAATCGCAATCAGTAATATCCAGTGTAATTATAATTAATTTCTGAACAATCGTTTTATAATTATATGTAGCAAATAAATTAACTTTTTATACATATAAAATCTACATTTTACTCTTTATTGTTTTATGTTAACACATTTATAAGCTGAAATTAATATTATGCATTGATGTTTTTTTTGTGAAAATATATTTAAAAAATCGTGTTTAATAGTTCTATCTATCACTAACATATTTTTCAGTTTCTAACTTTGTAT
>JAGJTL010005742.1:5585725-5596145 GCA_022063505.1 Calosoma granatense | reverse complement strand
ATGAGAAATCTCTCCTGGTGCACAAATTTGCTTTCTTCGTGAATTAGCTATTATATTTTACGACAGAAAGGAACAACAATATGTATACTTACATTGAATAGGCAGCACTGTTGGTATACGTGATGTAATGACTCTTATGTTGCTTATGTTATGTTAATTAGTCATTAGGCCAGTCATTTACCTTTAGAGCCATCCCAAACTCTGAACTACCCTGTCTGAACATGTGAAGATATAAGTATCATATGTGTAACATGTCAGAACACAAGCTTATCATCGTCTACGTATAACGGTATTAAACCAGAAAATCACAGTAGGTAATGGCTGTTAAATATGCGAAATTGTCAACAGCTGGCTCGGTTCCAACTGAAGTTAAAGTACAATATATAATTTTCAGTAATTTACTTTATGGGAATATTTAGAATTATAACTACTATAATTGCGTTAAATTATAGCGTAATGGTATGTCACAGTATGAAATGTTATTTATTGTAGCTTTTCCCAAAATACAATCCACAAAATATAAAGAAGTCATTTCAATACCAACAATATCCATCTCCAATTAAGTTTTGTTTTGTGAATCTATTCTTTTAAAATTTACATTTATGTATTATGTCAGAATGTTCTATAAGTGAATTTTAATTCGAAAAATTATTGTCCAAATGATATTGTATTTTATGCATAGTTTATGAAATAAGTTATCCTTTCATATAATTAATTTTCATTATATAATTAATCACCACAATTTAAAGTATTACAGTAATGTAAAGTATGACATGAAGATAGATTACTAAATGCAGCAGGCGATATATTAAACTTGAGGTGCATATTTCTTGGTGGTATTTTCATATTACCAAAACACTACAATGTACTCTACAACATGCTTTGAACATAAATTGAACTTGATGCATGTAATCCATTTCGTGAATGTACCAAGACAATCACGAATTTCCAATGCTTTTACGTTAACCCATTTGGCCTTGAAGTGAACTCTTGAATTTTAGATCAACTACGACTCAGAAACTATACTTCATGGATCAATGGGCAGCAGACGCCACATCAGAAGTTCCATTGAAAACTATTCTGGTCTTGTTTTGATCTGTCAAGTTATCTAGTTTGTGATTACATCCCTTTGAATATTGTAGTAATGGCCATTATTGTGTATCCTAAACTTCACTGTAGCTTCTAACTCATCCTGATCCTTATAATGTCATGTTAAACCTATCGCAAGTTTTATTTTGATGAAATATTCGCATCAAGGCTTATGAAATATTACTGGATAGATTGGTCAATTTCACGTGTACAGAGTTCGGAATGTCAACAAAGCATCTATATAGATATTTAAGGATAAGTTGTTGCCTTTTTTATTGTTAATTATCTGCTTCATCTAGTGTGAAGTAATGCTGAAATGCTGTGCATGTATTTACACGTCTCATGGCAATGAAGAAAGAAAAAACTTGTCAGCAAAAGTTTTGCATGAGTAACGAGTACATAGGTCTATGCTATACATATTTCCACATCGTTAAGCACAGTAATGCTGGAGCTTTTTGCTAATGGTGCTCCAGGAATATTCGCTTTTATAATCCTATAATATCCACTCATAATTATTTCGTCATTAGCGCACATTGCCTGGATATGTGAAATCCATATTAACAAATATGTATATTCATAAATAATGTATTAATTATCCGAATATGTGTCACAACAATATTATTTCTGTTAACTTTTTTTATTTTGACCATGAAATAGTTTTTACGGTATTGGAGTGTTTATAAAAAAGTAATATATATATATATATATATAAACAGTAGTAATAAAAAAGTAATGATACTTTTTTTGTTTTTAAAACATAGACATTAAAACACGTAATTAGTTTTTGTGTTTCTCGAGATTATCTAACCGATAATGTCATAAAAATTACTATGGTTATGAGTATAAATTAATTTAGTTGCTAAAATATACTGTACTGTTACAAGAGTCGTGTTGTTGTGTAAATATTTTATTGTTCTAAAGTTTACTTACGTGGCTTTGCCAAATAATGTTGAATACAATTCAATGTAGGTTTCAGTGGAAATAGTTTACTTGAGACATGTTAAATCTCATCTAGTAGTACTGTATATCAATTAAAATCCATTCCCTAAATTCCCTAATACACGTCTAGTCTAGAGTTTCTTGTTCACAAGGATTAACTAAAACGGCAACGTCAATGAAGTGTATTCAACTATACGATTCAATCTAATGTTTATGGCAAACAAATATTCGTACATGTTTGTCTGCAAACTTTGTACTTACAACTTAGAATCATAATATAACACTATGGTTTAGTATTTTTATAAAGGCAATTATTATCTTTGTCTCTTCTCCGTTAATTAAATCACTTTGTCCTGAACATGTATTTGAAATTACAGATTTCCTTGAAAATAGTTATGTGTCTAATACGACTACAAAAAATTCTTTTGTGTTTCTGAAAGCGTACATGTGGTTTTCTATTTTAACGACTAGCTATCGCATAATAAAGCATTGAACAGTTCAGTGGTCTAGAAGGGTGTGTGGTGCTCTCACAATAATACTGAGAAACGTGTCAGTATCAGGAATCCCTTTTAGCTAACATTAGTACCAAATTTAATGTCTGCTGGCTGTAAACTCACAGATACATCTTAGATCTTAACATGTTGTGTGGTAAATATCTGTGTTGTAAAAACTTCAGCAATTTTTGCTCGAATTTCCAATTGCAATGTATAATTCATTTATAAGTACAGAAAAAAATAAGAAGTAATATTAATGAGAATATTTGAAAAGTCTACAACAACGAACTGCAACAAAAAATTACAATTGTATATTACATTCCAAACCAAGAAATTGCTTATTCCCTTATAATCAATGCAAATGGAATTTTCAGCGAAAATTGAACTTTAAATAAAATTGTATTTTCCATGAAATGAGTAGATTGGCTTGGTTTATTTAACTAAATCTTAAAGTTTATCAGCAATATAAATACATGAGTTCTTGGATTACATTTTAATATTTTGAATTAAGCACAACAATAGAATTGATTCCATTGTTTATAGAAATAAAATACTTGTTTATAGAAATATAATAAGATTCCATATTCTGTTTCAAATGAATAAATTACGGCATATTTCATGCAATTTTAAATATCAAATTCGTAACACATCTCTTAGTTATTTATTTCAAATAATATACACAACAAAATTCCAGCTATTTTCAATATTTAAGTCAACGCTTTTGTCATTAATGGATTTTATCAATGTTGACAAAAATGTCAAAAATGTATCAACTGAAATTTTAAAAAAATTTAAATTAAGTTTTGATGTACACATAAAAAGTTCTGTGCTGGCTACATCAGAACTTAATTTAATAAATAATTTCAATAATACATCATTTTCAGTAATATTTGCAATCATTTTCAATTCAACAATTGATGATACTAATCTCTTTACATGTTTACAGTAAATAAAAGAAAGAATAAAATAAACATGCCACGTGCCTTTAATTTTATTAGCATTTCATTTGTTTGTTTGTTTATTTGTATCCTAAATTAGTCCAAAATTACCATATTAAACGTGTAACAACAAAGTTCAAATGGTCGCACGCTAGAGTGAAAATATACCTGTTTATTATTCATTACATTTCTTAAATAAAAATTTGCAAACAAAATTATGTAAAACAAATACACATTTACGAGTATACGTATGGTACGAATGTTATTATCTTGTGAAACAATAAAGCCATGTATTATTCATTTTCCTGTGTGTGAATTTATTGCGTCAAGTGAAAATTACTCATTTATTTTTTCTTCCAAAAATAAAACTCAAAACGGAATGTTGTAAATGAATAAAAGCATACGATTCTCGTATGCTTTCGCCGCAAATATCAAGTGCTTAATTGTGCACACTTTATATTATTTCCCTGTCAGAACGTGTCAACACTGGACTGATCACGAAAACTCAAACTGTTATCGGTTTTATTAATTTGATTTTCATTCTCCATTGAAAACTTTATTTGAAATGGCTTTTAAAAAATAATGAATGATATTTGAAATACACAAGGAATTTTGCAGTAATTTTTTCGAATTATTTATTATCTCTGAAAACACATTAGAAATTCATATATTACTATAAAGGTGTACTGTCAAAATAAGCAAAATATATATGAAAAATATTTCAGAAAGGCATCTGTCTCGATATATATACAATTTTTTTCCAAAGTGAAAATTTCAACGACAGTTACGTCAACTCGTGACACAATTTTAATTTTGTCTTCGCACATCTTATTCTACTTTCTCAAAATGAAAAGTGAGAGAAGTCAGCGCGGCAAGAATAAAAAAAAACCTCTTTATTTTGAGTGTAAACTATTGACAAAACCTATCCAAGTGAAGAAGACGTTATTACGAAACATACTCTGAATCGATGATGAAATTTGAACCCGAAACTTGCCACACACACATTTCACATCGTATCAGGACAATTGGACTATAAGGGACAGGAAAGGACTGCGGCAGTATAAAGGGACTGCGGCACATTACGACACGGAAATCACAACGGAATCTTGTCAGTAATGAAAGTTTGTAAGCTGCATGGCCAAACAAACCATTTGCAAACCGTGGCACTAGAGCAAATGCGAATTTTACAAAATAACAAAGAGAATTGCGCTTGGGGTATTGTTGGGATCAACTGTCTTTAACTAAATTTATAATATTTAGTTGTGTATAATCGCATTAATTTGCTACAGAGATTCTCCTCCTCGAATATATAATTTCTAACATTAATTAATTTATTTTGATGATTAATGTAAGCTATAGTATACTACGCGCACATTTCTAAACAAAACAAAACGGTGTTTTGTAAACCCTTTAACGTTCCAGAATGTAAAATCCATAACAGAGAGTTAAGGATATTAAATTTTAAAGTTAGATGCACATTAATGTATAATTTAAATATTCAAACTAATATAAGAAATAAAATATTGGTTTCATGCAATTTAATTATTATTTATATTGCAAGCATATTGCAATGAATCATGAAAGTGTAAATTAAAAATAATTATCATTTGTATAGTCTTTATATGACTTTTTACTGGACAATTATTAGTTTATTGGGGGTACTGTATCCTCGTAATACAAATTCTGTGAAATATTTCAATAGATAGTAAGACCCAAAATAAAATTGTAAGCCTGTTCAATATTGACTGCAAGAATAAATTCCAATACCCGTATCGGGCATCCAGTGTGCCATTGTATAACTGTTTCGATGTGCTTACAGTGGTCAGTATACAGTAGAATACTGCAGATTTGGTTATTGGGATTCATTCTTGAACAAGGTTACAGTTTTGTTTCACAGTCTTTGTATTATTCGGATATCCTCCAATAAACTAATCATTGCCAAGTAAAAGGTCAGGAATATGAAGTGTGAACGGACTATATGTATAAATTTATTTTTGCCTATATTCTGGACGTATGTTCTTGAAAGTTTACTTAAAAAAAAATTGTTCAAGAATCACAATATCCATTTCGGTTCAACATATCAACAAGCACTATAATCAAATAGTAAACAGATATTTGATAATTGAACATGTTTGTGCAGTGTGTTACGCAACATTTCGGCTGGACAATTTTCTGTAAATATCTTCTATTCAAATGTCAGTAGCAGTACTTACATTTTCTGTTTCCAAATGTCATAAGCATACCATCTTATTTATGTCATCTTGCCCAGAATCGTAAAACGGTCTGGAATGCTCCAAATGAGAAAATCATTAACCAAATTTGCAAGAATTTTTCAATATTTCTTTCCAGATGCGTAGGCGCAATTCACTCGTTTCTTCGTTATAAAATTTCTAAAACGAGCATTCGAAGTTCGAATTTTATTTCTGAGCTTTCACAACAAAACAGGCGTCAATTAGTTTATCAAATGAACAGTTTATTAATCTTTCTTCAACTTTGTTATTTTTTTGTATAATTAACACTCTTTAAAAGACTCTTTAGAAATTTTAAATATAAGCTACAGAAAATTTTAAATATACTTCACAAAATTGTAAAGACATTGATGAACAATTATTATTCATTAACAAATTCAATTTCATTAAGCTGTTAATTTTAATCTTAGTAGTTTTTGAAATTTTATTATAATGAATTACCATCACAGTAACAGAAGAAAGTATTATATACTAGCAAGATGTTTAGACATGTATTGTTAAATATAACAAAAAAGTCTAGGCTTGTTTGTTTTTTCTTCAATAGACATTCACACTCTGGTACATAATTACTTGACACTATATTTACATAGAAGCTAACTATACTATTAAACATGGAAAAACTAATCGAACTCGCTGTTGTTTAATAGCCTGTTTCATTTATATAGTTTACAAAAAACTATAGGAATTATATTAATATGTTCAAATCTAGATTGATTTAATCTAGCCATATAACAGACTGTTGCATCTATACATAATTTGATTCCATAATGTTCATTGAAAACTTTGATTAAATGAATCCCCAATTAATGAAGTCCACTCAAAGATATACATCCAAATTATCCTGAAACTGGTCCAGACTGCAGATCTTATTACGAAGTATTAGTCATTTGTATTTAGTTTCCAGATCTGATTAAGAGGATTAGTTCTCGTAATTGCACATTGCTTTTAAATATATACGTTGCACAAAAAACTACTTTAAATGTTACATCAATATTAAAATATGCTAATCTCACACTCTGTTTTTGCTCAATCATAATTTAAATTAACTCGGTCAATTTTTTGTTTGTTTTGAACGTCAGAATACTTAACAGAAGGCATGTTATGTAAACGAACATTCAAAATAATATTTTTGTTTATATTACAAATAATAGCCTGTGGTAAGGTAGCACTGTTAGTAGTAAGTAATTTTTCATGTTTAATATTTCGTGCTAAATACAGAATTTATTTTTTCTTGCACAAAAAAATACCTGTCTACGTTTTTTAGTTTTGCATTGTATCGTTTTATTTTGTGTGCAGTAGGATATAGAAACATATATCACAATTTGTTCCGATTCTGCAATAAAATTTAGTTTATTCGAATTTTAATTTTGATATTGAAAAGTTTGAAATAAAGTCATTTATTAATTGTCTTTGGAATATATAAAATGCAAATATACAAGTTTCGAGACTATTTGATAAATTTTTCTAGCAAGGGTTGATAACATTGTAATTTGAGATGTGTATTCTAGAGGTATTAGGGACCTGTTTTGCAAAATTTCAACTGTTCAAACTTATTAGTTTGTGCATTACAGTCTTGGGAATTTAGAAGCGTCAAAATTAGACTTTCGATGGTATGTATAAATTCAAAAGTTCTGTAATTTTTCCTTCATGATCTCCACTTGAATTAATCCTAAAATTAAATGATGTAGGTTACTTCATAAAAATAATATTACTTAAACAGTTTTTCTATATAAAGAAACCTAGTATTGATATATAAAAACTATTTCTACCGGATTTAGTTTCTGTAACTTCATAATTGATATGGTACCGGTATTATATAGTGTATAGTATAATAACAAATATTACATAAAAACCTTTTTTTATAAGATTTTTTAACGGACCACTCGTAAAAATCGTTATACAACTACTTCAGTCAAGGACTGGCATGTTTGACTGTTGTTTGAAGCTGTAAAAAAACCTATGTACTGAAAGCAACTATATTTGTCCTTGAAAACGAATCCATTTCCATAATTATTTATATAACTTTCTATAAGTTTATCGAAATTAATATCTTGTAACGAAATATAATCAGTAAATATACTATTACTTTTTTCATATAATATTCATTAGTTTCACAAAACAACATAATATTACCAATATAAAAAGTATGTAGAATAATTTTTGTTTGTATTACATTATATGTATATGTACATACATAATTCAGTTTAGCTAATATAAACTGACATTTTTGTCTGTTACGGAGGTGCTTAAAATTAATAGCACTGAAAAGGATGTAACATGACGTAGAATATGCTACCCTTCGTTTTTATATTCCGCCCACAATCGCCTAATGGTCAGGTCGGTTCTAATGACCAATGTTATTTGTAATCATAAAATATGAATCATTTATAAGTAAAATATATGGTGAACCCGAATTTAATACTACGCTGGGAACGATTCACTTACTGATAATTTATATTCCGTATCGCATTAAATTCTATAGACTGTAATTTCTTGTACGGCTATTTCAATAACGACTTTACATTATTTTCTCGTTCCAACAAAAGGTGGCAGTACTATGTAGATAAGAATAGTTTCGTTACCCACCACAAGATAGCACTGGTGAAAGTTTTAAATTGGAAAAAACAGTTGTTTATTAAATCTAAGACATTTTAAGGAATGCTTAAAATGAAGATTTTTTATTTGACTAAAATATCCGACATCTTATTTTTTAAATAAAAAAATGTCATTTCCTTTCTTGTAATTGACTTTCAAAACCTCAACGCTATCTCATTTAAAATTTAATACTAAGGAATCTTAGCACATTGCATCAATCTGGTACGTCCTGAATATTTACATATATATAAAATCACGTTGCAAGATGATTTTCTTTCAATCTATACTTCCCAACTTATACTAATTATAAAGTTTCTACTAACGCAAAAAATTACAGCGAGGAAATTTTAACTAGATTTTGAAAAGTTCAAAACCGCAACAGTATACTACCTACTTCCTCACACAACTAAATTATCTGAAGGAAATAGATACACAGTATTGAAAAGAGGACTGAAAAGATAAAATTGTACAGTTCTTTAAAACTAGCAGCTATAGTACGTTCACACTTCATATTCCTGACTGTTAGTTAATTGGTGGTACTCTTTTCTAACAATACAAATTCTTTGAAAAAACCCAATTATAACTCTGTTCAATACTGATTTCAAGAATGAATCCCAATAACCTTACTGAGCATACAGTATTCCACCATGGCAGTTATACAATGGAATACTGCACGCTCGGTAAGGGTATTGATATTTATTCTTGAGGTAAGTATTGAATAGAGTTATAATTTTGTTTTGGGTCTTACTATCTATTGAAATATTTTACAGAATTTGTATTGTTAGGATATAGTACCCCCAATAAACTAATCAGTACAAAGTAAAAAGTCAGGAATATGACATTTCTCAACATCATTTTCAGCTACAAAAAACGGAAAGTTTTGTAATCCTCGAAGGACATATGAGTAATGTATATTGTAAAAAAACTTTCTCATAAAAGCATATTAAATTAGTCAGTGATTAATATGCACACTTGTATAGTCACAAGAAAACATGTTTTTGACAGTACGATATGCTAAAGTGATTGATTATTATTCGTGATTAACGATTTCAGTATTATTTTAGTCATTTAAACGTACAGCTTCTGATATCATCATTTGTATATGGTATAATGAAGCCGTCTAATTTATAATAATTACGTTATCTTCTAGGAAATTGCTGAAGAAGAAGAAATTTTATAAATCTTGCTGGCGATGCTTGAACAATATGCGGGTTCAAGCATCGCCATAAGTCTGCTTATATAGTATAGGGGCACTCAGCTGTAAGAGAAATTAATTAAGGTTTCGCTATTATTTAAGCTTTAGGTACATGGGTCTGTGAAATAAATTGTTCTTGCCATTAATTATGATTCACGTAGGTAGTAACGTTAAACGTATCGATAATACCAAATACTGTATACTGTATAAAATATGGTATAGTCAATATATGTACATGTATATAGTATATATTACATACATAGAATATTATATCTATATGTATTTGCATAATCATATAATTTTGAAAGGAAACCAATTCTAACTAGCATCTAAATTTTCTTTTAAACACTATACAATGTCATATAACGATCAGCATACACTTGAAACTAGATAAAAACAGTGCATAAAATTAACCAATAAAAAATTATTGCAACATAATAAATCAATAAAAAATATACTTTAATTAAACTACTACAAAAATAGCACCCGAACAAAACAACTTGACATTCGAATGCGAATTTCGTGGTATTATATGTTTCCTTTCATATATTTCCAATTTAAGCAATTGTTGACAATTCAAGGTAATAAATAATTTTACTATTCTTCGTGACTAACATAAACATTTCTTGAAAAAACACACTGTAATTCACACGCACAATTGGTAATTAACATGATAAAAATACTTCAACATCTACTAAGAACTTTAAATTCATACCAATTAAAAATTAAATAACATAATAAACGTGAAAGAAACTGACACGCATATAAAGTACAATAAAACATAGATAATAAGACAGGCAAGAAACATAGAATTACGAGTTTAGCTGTCATGCATAAAATACCTTTTCAATGTAACAAGACTGTCATTTCATATAATTATCAGTGGGTACAAGAGTAACTGTTTATTTTAAACATTTATAT
>JAGJTL010005742.1:5556249-5574680 GCA_022063505.1 Calosoma granatense | reverse complement strand
CACAGTGGGCGTGGTTAAAATCTTAGCTCGTACTGTTCAACGATGACCTTGAAGTGACATCTTTTAGAAAAATACTATACATATATTATCATTATTACAATATTCATTATTTATAGTGTGTCAGGTAAAAATAAATAAGTACAGAGTTAACCTAAAACTTTAACCATGTTGTTCTCTAATGTTGTAATTAGGAGTTGTCTGGACTATGAGTAATAAACATAATCAAATAGCCTTTAGTATAGAATGTTCTGAAACGTCCAGATGAATATAATCCACCTACATACGGATATTTGTTCCTGGTCATATTGAATTTTGTCAAATTTAGTTCACACACTTCAACGTTCATTTAAAATTACTTGAAGTGTATTCAGGTATAAATTAGTTTCCAAATTACAATTGTTATGTTGTCAGAGCCTTTTTGTTAGTACGAAACGAAATCGTCTGACATTTCAATTCATCGTATGTAATCAATGTAAAAACAGTTTTGCAAATGTTTACGTAACTTCAACCAGTAACTTCACGCATGTCAATCCCTCATTTGTTCGACTGGTAAAGTAATTTAAGCTAATTAGACAAAATTTGCTTATTTTTAATGAAAGTTACGCAGGCTTTGTTGTCCAATCTGTACCCAATGCAATGAGATGGATTTTCCAAAATGTCCACGACATAAAATTATATCTTGTCATGTGCCAGTGAAAGCAAGACACTTTAAAATGTTCATTTTCTTCCTACGCAACACATTTGTTTTTATCTTTGGGTTTGAACCATTAATCTTCTCTATATATATATATGTGTATTCAAATTCTCACGGACATTGTACATTCTTATATGTATATGCGTAAACATACTGACCGAGAATATATCATTTAAACACAATCCACTTAATTCCTATTCATATGAAATTCATCTTCATATTTGAAACAATATTTCAAATCAAGTTTCGTTCCTAACCCCAAAATGAAATTGAAACATTTAGTTCTTCAGTTATATCTTCTATTTGTACATTCAAATATGCATACATAGTGAATGTCCGTCGAAATAAGGGAAATAACATATATCTTCCTTATACATGAAACATTTTGGAGGAAAAGTTAAACATGTATTCTGAAACAAATGTCAAGTTAAACGTCATATAATGTCGCAGGGTAAATTTATATTAAGACGTACCATATATTTTTAACACAAGATACAAGGTTCCGTCGATTCAGTTAAGAGAAAGCTAACAAGAACTAAGAAACTAAATCAAATCACGCAGAACAAGTAATTAAACTTTGATAGACTTCTAGCTGTTAGGTGACATTTGATATATTATCCCAGGACAGAATTGTTTCCACCTTTTACTGGTGATAACTAATAATTTCTCAAGTACTATTATAACATAAAAATATATTTGTTACAACTCAAGAGAGATATGGAAACCTATCATATGAAGATTTCAAAATGGAAATGTTCACATAAATGACTTGTTTCTTCCAAAATTTTTTCTGTGTAAAAAAGGAACATGTCACATCATTTGAAACGATAGAACCTTATGGACCTCTAGAATCGAGAAAAAATATAATGGATGTTGTTTACGTACTCCGACTTCATTTGGCTGGATTTGTTGTCTAATATCTTTAAAAAACATATATTGTTACAAGCTTAATTCAGTATTCAAAACTATAATACGCATGGAAACCTTTCTGATTTGACATTGGATTTTATTGACTCGGTGTATTTTATATGTGTATATATTTTTACATGTGTGTAATATTGGATTTATTTCGAAGAAATGGAATATACCGTAGACAAAGTTACTAACCTGGATGTCAGGAAAACAAATGGATTCACTCTTTTCCAGACAAAATGGAGTGTAAACGAAATACTGTTAAAAGGATCAGGAGAAAATCAATTAATCACATTTAGCAACCTTGAACGAATGGGAGCAAAAAGATTAACGAAACACATTTAATTAGACTTCGTGTGGACAAGTTCTTCAAAATAACAAAAAGAGAACACAAACATGTCTGTCACAGGATATAAAACACATATAATTCGCAGTGTTTAATTCCGAATTTTTTATTACTTTCTAATTCACAGCGCAAGGAAAATATTATGAAAAAAAAATATTGCATGATTTTTATAGATATACACGTTCTAATATTTACTGCATTATTTCTTCATAATACTAAAGATTTTCATAAATCCTTTTTTGGAAGTTTAACTAAATTGCTATTTTCCAATTTTTCAGTCAAAAAAAATCTCTCTAGGTCCGCATACTTCAAAACGCTTGAAAAATTATAGAAATTAGTTATCTGAGATTCAAAAAGGCCAGTCTAATATTTATCAGTCAGTTCTAAGCTGTCAAATTCAACCAAATTTAAATCTACAAATATAAAAATAGATAATTTCATTCCAGCGGTAAGTAAGTTCCATCTGGAACAGAATTAACTCTGAAATGCGAAAGGTTTATTCCTAACATATTGTCCTCATATATTTCCGGTCATAATTTATCTTGGTACAATGCATTATACAGAATGACGGTTTATAATCACAATGCATGTCGACAAACGGTGTTAGATGCACCGAAACGTAAAATCATTTGTAACATTCCACAGAGAATCACGATTCCAGACTCAATTACTCTTTGTTCCACGTGTTTTTACTGCCTGCTGCTGCGTATTATCATTCATTCTCTGCACCATCCTCGCTGGTTTGCAGAAAAAGTTTCTTTCCTATTTTGTGTCGATTAGTATGTTCAAATTATAATCTAAATTTAGTCATAATAGAGTCTTACTAATTTGGAATAATTATAAGAAAAGCATTAAATTTCAATGTAATAATTGTTAGCAAAAAGAAATATTTTCTTGCTTTCTTGCTCTCACATTTGAAAACAAGCTAAGTGTTCTTTGTTATATAAAGTCGTTATGAAGATCTATTCGTAACTTTTCGAAAATATATATGCAGAGGCAAACTGACCCCGATGGCCACATGAAATATATATGAAACAAGAATTTCATTCGTCCAAATAGATCCTCCGAGTTATCCTGTTTTTAATATAATCATTATTAACGCCTGACATAAAAATAAACTTTTTTCATATCATTTTCGATTTTATTATTGTATTTTCAAAATTGAATCGACTCCATCGAACTTTACAGACTTAAAAAACTTTTACAGATAAAAATAGAACGTATTTTTGAATAAGTTTTTTCATTATCTAGAAATATTATGTATGTATGAAATGATAAGATATATAAAAGAAAATTTATAATCAAATATTTGGTACACATGAATGATTGAGAAAACACTGTCAATAATAATGTAAAAAAATTAGAGGAATAATAACATTCACAATTACATTAGGTTCAGAATAAAAATAAAATTTCGTATATTACTTAAGTTTGATAAAAAAAAAATTGAAAAGAGAAATTTTTCCATTTCCATTTACGTAGTTAATTTCGTTTCCAGTTTACTAAAACAGATTTATAATTTAAATTTTCTTAAATCAAAACAATAATTCTTTGGAAATTTCTCTTTTATGACAATTGAATATAATTTTAATTTCCATTAATTTTTACCCTTATAATTGTTAATGGGATTCTTATGTTTTATCTTAATTATAAAATGTTAATTGCAGGTACAATGTGGTGAAACTCTCAGAATCCAGAGAAAAAACAACATAAAGTATAAATAATTTGAGTGGAGAAGAAACGATAATTACATACCATAAAATGAAAATTGCTCAATTATACACGTGTATTACAGAAACACATTAAAGCGACAAAAACGTGTGACAAATTATTTTGATAGTGTAATTACAGTTTTATTTGCTTTATTAATGTTCAATGAACCATGCATTAATTTTAATTCGTCACGGCATTTCCTGTAACTGAAACAGTGAACGGTTTTGTGAAAGAAACACAATTTCCAATTAAAATTCAATTCAGCCACCAACACAAGAAAGTCTTGTATTCAATTAATTATGTTCCACCACGAAATGAAAACGAAACATTGCAATGAAGCCATATTAAACATCCTATTATATTTCGTAAATATGTCTAGACTGTTCCATGCCATATTGTAATACTATAGTATTTTGTTCGATATTAAAATTAAATTAGATAACAAAAAACACTGATACGACGCAGATAAATACAGTACATTTCCAGGAAAATATATCTTAAATTTCATGTTATGTATAACACCTACACACTTATTGATTTCATACTTCTAGAAGCAAAAACTTGCATTTTTGTTTATGTGCAGTATAACACAAACTTTAAAACAAACGTTTCACATAAGTAGCAAGTTTTCAAACTAAAGAACTTAAATCCGCTTAAGTTGTAATCGTACGTTATACATAATTCATCTGACAGCTTACAAGTTTAACATACGATAATGGCAAATTGCAGAAATATGTACACGAAATGTGGAGAGAAATTGTGCGAACTGGAACGGAAATATTAAATGAAACCTTTTAGTTAAATTATTACCGCACAATTGGACATTTACCACGTTGATTGGCATTCAATGATGAATTTTTCAATACACATGAAAAAGATGTCTAAAAGAAATTCTGTTCAATACAAAATTAATACTATATTGAAATGAAAATTCACATACATACATACATACATACATATAAATATATTACTATATACTACATAAAACATTTATACATTAAGAATTACTATGTATGCTTTCTAAATTTCATTCCTTACATTCTTACAATCTTTGTCTATATACTTTTATCTTTGCATATATCTTTTGCTTCATGTCATACATGCGCTTCTATTATAATAATGCATGGGCGAAGCTACAATTATTTCATTACAAAGTAACTAATAAACTAACGTGTCTGGCAACTTGAATTTTCTTCTCGCAAGTAAGTAAGAAAACACGTAGTGACATCTACGTTCGCTACATACTTTTAACGAAACGAGCAGTAAAATAATTTCTGCAGAGGTAGCAAATGCATTTAAGCACTTTGTATAAAGAATGAATGTACTTACAAAAAGTAATAAAGGCCGTCGTTGCAGAGACTATTTAATTTTCTATCACATTCTACACCGTGGAAGAAAAGGTTATTGTTATCAAGGGAATCTAATAAAATGCCACATAAAACATGGTATCAGACATTGCCAGCGGTATTGGAGTGTGAACAAACGTACGGTCTATATATAGAACTGCATCTACGCACACATACCGACAGATATCGACAATTCTCTAATGAAAAGTGATATTGGCAAATAGGCCAAAACACACATGTACACGCACGGACGAGTTTGTACACCTGTACAAGATCATTAAAAACTAATAAAAATGGCTGCCAAGTAAAATGTAAGCACTTGTGTGGGAGAACTTATTTACTTTATCGCAAACATCAAAATAAATTTGTTGCTAAAAATACCGATATAAAAGTACTTTTCCTTTAATGTTACTTACACTGATTCTATTATTCTACACTCATATAAAATATTCTCTTATTTTACAAATATAAAGTTGACAGTTTCAATAGTACCTTCACTTTTTCCGAAGTAAGTAACGTAGTAAATTAAATAGAAATATTAGCTTTTCTGTGTTTTCTTTCTTGTCACAAGTCAAAAAATATCTTCTTTTTTCATTTAAAAGTTTTCACGGAAATAATAACACAATGTCTAAAACTTAGTGTGTATATTATGAAAGAATCTGTCAGATATTCACTTTTAGTGGCATTTCTGGCAACATACTTGACAAAAGAATAACAAGGAACTTTCAAGCAACGTCGGAAGTATTTAATAAAATTGTTTAACTTAAATGTTACAATTTTATACCGCTCGCTGCAGAAATATGATCTTGTCATGTAACATGTGTGCGTACTGACAAAATACCATTCTTAAATGGTATATTATGGAAAAAATATCTGTAATGTTCAGGGTAAATTTAAATATTAAATACATATATTGTATTTCAATACTTAGCTGATAAATAAATGTTGACTTCAGAATCGAGCTTCTAACATATATTCCGCGTGCATAAACAATACAAAACAATAGCTGGAAACCAGTTAGAATTTGTTGTTGCTTTCATATGTGACATACTATTATCAAGTGAATAATTATATACTTTACAACCTTCTCGATATAAAGTGCAGTAGTATGCACTGTACACTGTTATTTGTACATTATTTTATTTCAGTGTTTACAAAATTGTTTTTTAAATATTATAGAATATTAAATAAATGTTGTAAATAAATTAATAGAATACGAATACGCGTTAGATTATTATAATAACTTATTCGAATTTCGTTTTCAATTTTATGTTTATTTTCTTGTTTAATATTTATATTAGACTTTATTAGTCTATTGACATCAGCATCAGCTCAATATTATGAGATCATTAAATTGTTTACTTCGAGGGTAAAAGAAATTCATAAAGTCTGTAATATATGTATATATGCGTAGAATGCAAACGAACATCATATTTGTAAATAATGAAACATCCACATTTACAATCATTGAATTATTATTTCTATTTTAATATTGGAACAAATATTTCATTTATCAAAATAGCAAGAACAGATTTTATATAAATTTACTTTCAAATAACTTTATAAAGTTAAATGTATATAACGTATTCTATATCTAAAGTAATATTTTGTATCAATTTATAAAGGAATTCAATTAATCAAGTAATGGATATTGATAGAAATGATCAATCATTTCCTTTTCAAAGCTTATCTACATTGATAAAATATATCACTGTACGCTGAATACAGCTGGTGTGCTTATGGCAGATTTATTTAGACTTACTCATATGAAATGAATGTTATTTAAAGGTATATCAATTTATTTTCCATTTAATAATTGTGATATTAAAATAATATTAACTAAATATCTTTTGACATAAATATACACAAGTACTAATCATTCTATTTTATCCAAATTAATAATTTGAAACTAGTAAAACAATTTATTTCATTACACGTTTTATTGAATGTATTTGCAAGTACTAAATATGGCAATATATCACAAATAACCGTCATTTTAATGTACAATATAGTCAAAACTTAATGTCATGCATAATTGCATGCTAATTAACGTTACGTGAAAATTAGTTTCGGCGAGTAATACAAATTTAAATTCATGCATTGGAATTAATTAATATGCTTCGTTTCTTTATTAACCACAAATGTCGATAAATACGTACTTTATTTGTAAATTACTCAATAATTTTGAACGTTTACAAAATGAGTATCAAGCCGAGAAAATATTTATACCTTTGTAAAAAAAAGTTCATTACTAAATAAATATGTTCATTATCAGAAAGTAATGCTAGAAATTTTTGAAAAACATAATTTAATGAACTGAAAATTGATTATTCATACTGTTATAGTATAGTTTGTCTATTTTTTGCATAATGTTGCTTGAATACAGAAGAATAATTAATCCGAGAATGGTTGGAATGAATGACAAAAGTTATTGGTGTGTAGAACCATATATTTAATCGAAGACGTGATTCATTTGGGTCATAAGGTTTGTGGCCATTTTCAAAGCGCAAAAAATGTTAAACCAAACATCTGAAAATGGATTACGTAAAACAGTTTTTTTTTTATTTAGAATTTAGTTATTTAGGTGATTTTTAATATTCTCGCGCAAAATTTATTCAATAATGTTTTTGTTCATCTTCAATTATGTTTCTGTATTACGTCGTCTCGACGCGTTTTTTTGTTCGTTGATAATGTAATAATGTATTTCTTTCTACTCTAATCGTGTTTCTAGTTCAGACAGCACGAAGTTGTATTTTAAAAATAAACAATCTAGTCATACAGTGCATGTTTGTTGTTTGTTAATACCTGTGGAATCACAGTAGGTGAGGATTTATGTTTAGTTTTCTTCATATAATAAATGTTTACCTGTACCATGTAAACATCGCGTATATATCTAGTTAATTAATGTAGCTATGTATGTATTCGTGTATAAGTAAGGATGAGGTGCGTCTGTGGCTTTTGCGTATATATGAATGTGTATTTACTGTAGAATTCAGTACACCAAACTCTGGAATTGTAGTAAATTATGTGATATGCTTAATTAACCCAATTACGACATAAGAAATACCAACTAAATTTGTAACCAAGTACAGCGTCTACCTGACGTGAATAATGCACGTATAAAATTGTTCATATTATTATATCTGACAGTATTCATGTATATAATCTCGAAAATAATTAATGTCAAGAAATATCAGTGCTGTGAAATTATTCCACCGTTTTGACAGATCCTCTAGTGGCAGAAGATAGAACCTAATTTGTGATTTTATTTTCCTTTTCCTTAAGCTTGAAAGAAGAAATTAAACAAATAATTGAAAGCGTGATATCATCTTGAAACGAAGAAAAATTGTTTCATTTATGTGATGAATTGACATTTCATACAATTTTATTATTTCTTTGTTTGTAATTTTTATTAGACTTGATTGCAGACAAATTACAGTGAAACCTCGATTCATTGAAAAATCTGAACAATTAAGATGGGTAAAGAGTAATTGCAGAAATATTGTTAAATGGACTGAAAGGACCATGCAGGCGAAAAAAAAAGATCGTTGCGGGAATGATATATAGTGGTTTCACTATAATCTCATATATAAAAATACAATTCTGTCTTATCTGTCTGTCCATCTATCTGTCCCTCTGTATGTCCTACCATTTATTCTTCTGGTTCTTGTACTTTTTTTACACCCGTTGACCGATTAGAACTTTGCAGAGATACCATACGGGTGATATGGGGTACTTGGAAACTCCATTTCAAAAAAGTACACAGAAAGGCTTAAAAATAAATTTGATATATGTACCTCGACCTTTTAGATAAGAGTGTACACTTTTAATCGAAAAAGTCGTGATATGTACATTATCTTGTTATTTTTATTATTCTATTGATGGAATATAACATAGCCAACTATAAAAACATAACAGTATATAGTTATTCTTTTGTCCAGATTTTCATCAAATTCATTATAAAATAGTTTTTATTGAAACTTCTGTGTAGAATTTTATAAATTAATATTAAAAGCCCAATGCAAGTTGGATACATGAAGCTAGTTATTATTAAAATAATTAAACTAAATGTATAATGTTTACCCATACTACAAAAGAAAATTCATAACAAAAAGTATTTTCAAGCGGAATGCCATCGGTTTTTCCATAATAATCCTTTCACAAATCGCTATTTTAGGAAAATATAGCCTTGCAATGTTATATATTATTCAATAATCGGTTATTTGGAAATATATTCAATAAAACGTCTGATTTAGCTAACCAATGATCCAATTAAACGACGTACACTGTACTTGAAATTTATTGATATTACTATAATTAGAACCGTTAGCCTTATTTACGTTGACTGTAGTGAATTTTATTACATTTATGTATTTTATGCTTGAAGCTGCAATACGCATAACTTCAGCGTAATGTTGGTTGCTTCGTAATTAATTTATGTGTCAACAATAATACACATATATTTATCTGCTAGGAATTATTCTACGCAGCGTAATAGATTATATCTTCATGCATGAAAATAACAGTTGTACATAATTTATACATTACATATGTACGAATGTATCTTACTAAGTTGTAATTAGAATTCATAGCAAACTTGAATCATAATACCCCGACATTTCTCCGAACTCTCCGAGTCTCTACACCAGGAATATGTATGAATAAAATTATCATTAAAGAACACTGCTATTAAAACTTCATAATTAGCTTCCATCTCACGTATATTCATTGGTAGATTTTCATTAAACGTTGAAAGATTTAAAACAAAAGATGTAAGAACAAAAGTTGTCTGATGGAATTACCTAAATGTATATATCACATAAAACCTACTGTCATATAAATTCTGTGTTGTGCAGCACCTTTGTACAAGTTGTTTACTAATACCGTATTTCATTCTGCCTGCAAATCTTGTTCAGTTACAGTCGTAAATATCAAAACAGAGAAAATAAATAATAACTACCTCTCTTGTTCTACACAGCATACATTTTCTAAAAATATAAGCATCGCTTAGTGAATAAAATAAAATTATAATCTTCACCATGCAATAATGCTTTTTAGATATTCAATAGTCTGTTTTATGACAAAATGAAATACATTTCATGTTATGTGAATTAGCCTTTTAGTTAACGACTGTAGCGTATTTCGTACGTTTTAGTATATTGGATAGTCGAAAAGGAAAGTGAACCTCACAAAGCGAAAGAGAAAATGACAGAGACCGCTAACGGCAATGCCATTTACAGGAAATTCCGACGAAACAGAAAGTTCAAAGTTCCTGTAAATCTTAAAAATTAAACTTAATTAAAAAGCAAATTATCTAACGCACAGTTAAAATTCTTGAGAACAAATTACGTATTTTTTAAATTATATTGCTGAAAAAGAAAAAAACACGCATTCGTGCATGAAGTGTGTATTTTTAACGAGTTGCTTGAAATAAACAGACAAATCAATTATAACCTCTTTCATGACTAACTGTAATAAATTACTTTCGGTGACAGAGAATTTTTTCTTGGTATCACGAAAATTATACGTTACAATCCTACAAACACGGAGTTTTTGTAGCACATTTTCCAGAGAAAAAACGTACAGTGATAAATTTACAAATGTAATTATTTTTAATGACAAATCTTAATGGAAATAGAAATGCATGTTTTAAAACTAAATAAATTATCATACATTGTCTTTATTTATTACGAACTTTTCCACTAAATCATTGATCGTCATTCTGCATAAAAATACCGAAATAATTCATGGAATATGTGTTACGTACAATGGCGCGTTTTTTGAAAATCTGTGGGCCCAATGTGCAGTGTTGTATTCGGACATTTTTCTTCAGGTTAATTTCGGGGGGGAAATTCCTCCTGGTATCCTCTTGAATTTAACATTGCCTATGCAAAAAACTAAAAAACGCTTTTAGATAAAATTTCATTAAAAACAAAACATAATTAGATATATGACATTTATGAACAATTTAATGTTATCCACAAGATAAAATCATAAATAATACACTTTATTAAGTTAGTATGCACTTTTATTGCACTAAATAAAAAACCAGATTAATTAAACTAGAATTAGAATAATATGTATTTGTGAGCTATAGTAATGAATTTAAAAAATATTGATTTTGGAACCCCCCCTGTTGGGCGGCAAATGCCTTTTTTGCCCATGGGACAACACGCCACTGGTTACATGGGCGTCTAAATGGATCATGAAGAATAAATGTCATGTTTAGTATTTAGCATGGTATTAGTAAAGCATACTTCTACTGTTTACAAATGCGTGAATAGTTCGTATACATGGAATACTTTATGAATTGTTGACAACTCTCAGCAACAAGTACTCTCACAGCTATGTAAATTTTAAACTAAAGGACATTAGAACTAATTTTAAACATCATTTCAATTATACAGAGTGTTTCACGAGGAAAGGACACCCTCATGGAAGGTGAAAGTATCGATTATAATTAAGGAAAAAGTTCATATAAACATACGTTTTTTATTAATTCTCAGTAAATAAGGAAATAAAAGTCAAACAACATACAAAAGTAACACGTAATACTAAAGGCAATGTAAGGTATGAACTTGGACCTTGATTTCAAAAGGAAAAAAAATGTAAAGTCACAAAAAGCCATACTGTGACCGCTTGCTTTCAACTGGCAAAGACTAATATCTTTTTTTGGCTTCTTGTAAACATTCATTCACATGGAAGTCTTTCAACAAAATTCAAGTATCATTATATTTATGTTTTCCTTTTTATTTCCTTTGAACTCGGTTACTCAGTAAAAAATAATGTTTATGATATATTTTCACTTCAATACATTATTGATTTTCAATTTAGTAAGATATATGAGTAATTTCAATTTAGAGGTAAAGTTTATTTACAAAAAGAGCAAACGATGTATAAAAACATGTTATTTCTAAATATTTAATAGAACATCCTACATGTATTTATATATTCAACACATTAATATAATGAAATTAACATTAAATTGAAAATATTCATATTATTTATTCTATAATATTGCTTCTATAAATATTAATTATTATTTATAAAAACGCCTACTGTTTATTGTCATAAGTAAAAATATATTTTCAATAAAATTTTATGACATTATTACAGAAATCAAATATTTATATTAAAAATTTATTGAGGAAAACTATTGAATGCATGATTAAAATTTCAAATGAAAAGTTTTTTCAGGAAAACATATTAACTAAGTTTCAACATTAACTTATTTGATTATTAGTAATTAAAACTAAAATGTACTGTATATTTAATTTGTTTTGCATTAATTATATAAATACGTCAATAAACTAGTGGATCATTATAAACATGAAAATTTTGTGCCACGATTAAATAGTGGAAACTTCTATTTATGTGTACAATAAAGATATAATATTCATTATTCAATTATTCACAGAAATTGACGCAGGTCCCCAAAAATGTATAAATACCAAAGAGCAACATCCATTTACGAGTGCCTATAAATATCATCAATTTTAAATCGCCAATCAAGCGATAACTGTGAACAACATTTATTCATTACGGAAATCCAATTTTTAAATTGAATAAATAAGTATGCAATTTCACACTTGACCACCTGGCTTTTTCCGTATTCTTTAGTCATTTTTATGCGATTTATGATTTATGAGAAATATGTTCAGTGAGTTTGAAACATCCAAAGTTGAAATGATATTTGCGCGCATTTATTTTAATTTCAGCCAAGTCAAATGAAGTGAACAATTGGGATCTGTTTACATCGTTTTTATTCATTGGAGACTTATTTCAAATTCAATAGAGATACAAAAAAAGTGAACAAATTCGACGAATATCCCATATATAATCTGTATATTTCAATAAGTTTAGAACGAGTGTGCTTTTCAATCGGAAAAGATTTGCTGTTTGGATTTTTTTGTTTCACAGCGCTTAACTTTGGATCTTGACATAAAAATCGATGGTATCCAGTAAGCTTGTCTTTTCTGAAACTAACTTCGTTTCAAAGGGATGAACATAAAATAAGTTGAAATCTTTACAAATCTGTACAAGATCAAAGAAGGTAGCACTCTTCACATAAAATACGATACAACGATACTCTTCTTTATGATTCAGTACATTTAATTATATATGAAGTGCATCAAAGTAAATTTGTATTTACATTATAAAATACAAATCTGAAATGAATCACATCAAATCAAATAATATCCATTTACTTATATACCAAATTTATGCTTCATTAAATAGATAGATACACATCTAACCTATATAAAATATTGATTAATTGTAAATACTACGGACAAAAACGGTTCTGATTGAAAGCAATATGCCATAGAATCATAACAAATAATGTATTTATCACCTTTATCTGCTTATTTCCGCAAACACACAAATATAAAGGATTTATATTTTACATAAAGCTGAATTGTTATATGCACATTTTTGGTGACATGAAAATGATTTGTAAACCATTGTTCTTGTTAATTCAATAAGTTGGGCTTGCAATAGACAGATATTAAAAAAGATATATTTATCTTCTGACTATAATTCAAATTATATAATGTAAAATTTCTATACAAAAATTATTTTGAATATTAATACATAATCAAGAAACCATGAGACAAAAAAATTACAAATATTTATTTAATATCTAGTAAACCGCTTTTTATAAATATGTTTTTTGGCTAAATACACAAAATCCAAGCAACTGAATTACGAATTTTGTTAAAAACAATGTATCAATGTAAACAACATTTATTTAGTTTTTTTTTCATCACAAATTGCAAGTGTCGTTCCGTCAGAGTGCATTTAAAAGCAAATAAAATAAACGCATAAAAGGACAATATGTCCGCTCACAAGTACAAACGTGTTAAAAAACATCGTCCGTCAAATCGACCGCGCAGTGCCGTCCGAGTTGAAAAATTCCTGGAAGGGGCCATTTCGAGTATACGCCATAATAATGGCAGTACTACTTGCAGTAGTATTTGCAAACTTATAAGTATGGATTATGGCTGGCCGAAGAAGGAAGTTGAGAAACATGTGAATATTGCATTGAAGAAAGCAGTTGCCTCCGGTCTAGTAGAATTCGCTGACGGTAGATATAAATTAGGAAACATTCGAAGATTCCTCAGGAAATTCACAAGTAAGAATAGAAGACGATTAAAGGAAAATATCACGCAAATAAACCATGACGAAATACTCTAAACAAAGACGTCAAAATGAACAAAATAAATTAAAATAATATGTCAAATTATCCAAGGTGCAAATGAAAGTAATACTACGATGTGTAAATATTTAAAACCTTTTTATGGATACTGCACAGTGTATAATGTCAACAGTCAATAAAGCAGTATGTAATTATACCAAATGAACTGAGATTAATTTTGTAGATATTGTAATACAGTATACTCCCGTATAACGTGAGCTCCTACAGTGCGAATTCCTACAATGCGCTAAAAATTGACCGATGACTTTTTCATATAACGCACAATATAACTAAATGCGGGAATTCCACGTTTATAAAATTTTATAAAACTTGTTACTTATAATATCCGTATTACACGAGGAAAATTCTTGTATAACACGAATTTCTATAACTCGACGCGCGTACAACACGTAACACATTAATCACGTTATACAGGAGTCTACAGTATTTATCTTAATTAAATGTATGTATTGATACCTTAAAATGTTAATAATATTATAGAAATATATTATATATTTTGACAATATTGATAAAGTTGAGAAACATTTATGAAAGGTAGGTATTTTATCAAAATTTCCACAAATTCAATATAAATTTCTAACGATAGCTCTAGACTATTAATATATTTCAAATAAATAATGTAAACAATTTGAAATATTTACCATGGAATTTTCTTTATTTTAGATATTTTTGGTATACAAAAAAAGTTATATTTTTTCATACTTTTTGTTTTATCCTCTTTCCTTTAGCTGATTTCAAAGTGGTTTTGTTTATTTGAAACAAATTTAACTTTTGTTTGCTTTCAATGTGTTCTGAATCTGTAAAACAGGAGCGAGTTCGTCAAAGGGTACGTGGTTTGCAAAAGGCCAATATATTCCATAATTTCCGTGGCCTGTGTGTAGTTATCCATCCATCTCTGCACAAAACGTAATGAAGAATACATCATAGTCAGTGGTGTAGTCGGGCCGGAACTTTTTATTTGAGACGGAGTGTGCTCCGGAAATTATCTACGTAAAAAATATTAAAGCAAATATAGAGAAAATGTCAAAATAAAATAGGTGATATTGCACAAGTTAAGGCGGTCGGTTTCCTAAGTGTAAATACGCAAAATTTTAAGAAACCGGTTGAAAATTTTTACAGTATTTTAACCTTAATAACACCTATATGTTTTTGTTGCACGATATGTCAGTAAATTGGATATTTTGTACTCTATGAACAACTTCCATTTGAAATTTTGGTGTTTTGAAATATTCCAGATACGAAATAAAATAAAACACATAATGTTACCTTGATAAACGTCATTTAAAGGTGACGCATAGACGCATGATCAATACACATCAAGTTCTAGTAAAATAAAATTTAAAAATATTGTTTTTATCAATGAAAAACATCTCTTTAAGATAAACAGGCAATTGTTGACATAAAACCAACATGTACTAAGAAAATGGAATATTAATAGAGCGATGTTTGCATTTGCTGATGTCCAATAACTCACATAAATAGTAACATCTGTGTACACATCGTTATAATTCACATATATACGTATATCATTCAATTTGTGATGCTGAGTTACGAGAATCAAATATGATTTATGGTCGAATGTGGAATTCTATTGATTTTCTGGTGCTACAATGGCGATGGTTCACAACAAACAAGCTTCTACATTTTTAGCTCATCGACCTCCTGTCGAAGAGCTATAGTGTTCGGTAAGATGTTTGTAACATAGTCCGATTTCAAAAATTTTTGCTTAGAAATCCTGGACAGACCCCTTGGATCACGAAATGACTATTATTACATGTGACCGTACGTATGTCGATCGTCCGCTCACTCGCTCGTTCCGTCGTACGAGATTTTTTGTTCCACTATCTCCTCCTAGACTATCCAACCGATTTCAATTTTTTTGCATATACGTATTATTGTCTAGTATTTTTTATTTTTCAAAAATTCTTTTAGGCCTCGAGAAAAAAAAATATTTTCCAAATTTTTTTCGGTGTTAATTTTTTTTTTCTCTCTTTATTTTCCAATCATTTTTTTTCAAAATGTTCCCACATATGCAGAAAATGATGACACATTTTTCTGTATTTTTATTTTAGAAAAATTACATAAGGATATAAGAGAAAAAAATATTTTAAAATGAGTTTTTGACGTTTCTCTGAACAAAAGAAGATCAATGCATAGCCGACTAAGCTTTTCTTTTGTCAACAAAAGAAAGTGGATGTTTTTGCAGATAATTACATATTTTACATTTATTATTTTATTTTTTGTCAACTGTTTAGGATTATGAATTTTAAAAACATATTTCAATAAATATTAATTTCTTGTAATTTATACAGACTTAAATATACGTCGATGAGCTACAAGCATGGGTGTCTGTACCCAATCTAGTTTATTATGCAGTATAATATCAAGGTGCTTATGCTTACAATGTACATAAATAAATAACAATTATTTACTCAATAATCTATTAATTTGCGTGCATATTGCACTTTGCTTGCAGCATAATAGTTGCATACATAATACATATATTATTTGCTTAAATCACACTGTTTTATTTGTATTATATGCTAAAATATAACAGGAAAAATTTTCCACTTACAAACATACGCATACTGTCATCAAATATTTATTTAAAAAGTAAATACATAACATGGTACGATATAGACTCGTAGTAATCTCACGCTGACCGAATGTTTTTTCTTTCAGAATGTAACGAGGACTACGGGATTGTCCAACCGGCACCCGTGCAATGAACAACGACAGCACTCCAGAGAATGTTACCTCAGTGTTCAATAATTTCACTGAGGCGTTCCTAGATCCAGATGGCTATGATCGAGATGAAGCGTTAGCCCGCGTGGAAATCGCCACATTGGCAGTGATCTTTGTAGTGACCGTAATCGGTAACGGAACAGTTCTACTGGCGCTAGTTACCAGAAAACGATACGCCGGTCGAAAGAAATTGTCCAGGATGTACTTCTTCATTCTGCACCTGAGCATAGCGGATTTAGTGACCGCGTTTTTAAGTACATTACCGCAACTCGGATGGGACATAACGTATAGATTTAACGGTGGCTTCATCCTGTGTAAAATTGTTAAATACTGCCAAACGTTAGGACCGTATCTTAGTTCATACATATTAATGGCCACCGCAATAGACAGACATCAGGCGATATGTTATCCGCTCACATACTGCTCGTGGACGTCCAGGAGGTCCAAAGTTATGGTGTGGCTTGCGTGGGCAACATCATTGGCGTTCTGCATTCCACAGGTAACAAATTAATATTCCAGAAATTCCTTTCGAACCTTTAAATAGGCTACGTGCAGATTATAAATTATAATTTAGTTATAACGGTACTGTTCACTCTGAATTTGTCAAGTAATACTTAATATTCAGTGAATAGGTTTCACGTGAAGTATATCGGATCATAGGCATGACTACAAAATATAAATGATTTGAAATTTTAATCACGTTTTATATTTCAAGTATCCATTATATGATATTGGTGAAATTATTTTACAATTTTACTGTAACATTTGTAATTATAATATATATCAGGTTTAATAAAACACACATATGCACTTGTTTAATTAAAAACATATTTCATTGTCCCTACTTCAATTACAAATCCGTAATGAACTACATAATTTGAATATGTAGTTCAGATCAGCAATTTAAACCATACACATGTAATTCTGAATAGTAATATCATTAGCGCGAAAATATACACATTTCTCACGTTGAATCACTGCAGAATCAATATTTGTAGACACGGATTATAGCATAAATTTAATGAAGAGAGTTTGTGGCTGGTATTTGGTAAAATTAATAATTTTCACATTATAGTTTCTTCATTTATATTAACTGTGGTCAGTAATTGTAATATAATACATTAATCTCTCTATTTGCGCGAATAATTGGAAAACAGCGTTAAAGGAAAACTGCAGAAATGGAGTTATGTGTTTAACCCTTAAATTTTTTTAATTTGTTACATCTGGGGTCTGGTTGATTAACTAATATTTAAAAAATTTTGTTTTGTTAAAATGAATTCTTGTAAATGGAAGGATTACTGTATTAGTATTTTCGAAAAAATGCTGTAAACATTATTCATGCCCCATAGATATTTTATTTTAAAATTAATTATAGCACTAGAAAAGGTCATTTCAACCCCAGATATTGTAAAAGTTTAAAATTTTTTTATTGACGTATATAATTTGTATTTCATCTGT
>JAGJTL010005742.1:5536386-5546963 GCA_022063505.1 Calosoma granatense | reverse complement strand
TGTAAATTTACTTGTCAAATCAGATCATATCTTTAAATTCTATACCTGTACACAAAGTAACATTTTACAGTTTAATTTCAATAAAACATGGCATCAAATGCGTGTCAATGAATATTCACCAACTCCAACTTTAACGATATTCAAATCACTGCTAACACCTAATAATGCAATGACCTCAACTATGGATTTATCCCGTCCTTATTAAACTTGCAAATAGCTATAATTTAACGGATTTTTTTCATCAAATGTACACTGGTAACAAATTGATTTCGCACGAGAAATGTATGAAAAAATTTTAAAATGACAAATGTTCTAAATATTTTAATGCTGAACATTAATATTACCGCAACGAAAATTTCCCCCATCAATAAACTTAATGTTCATTATGAAAATTAATATGTAAATTTATTATACCTTTCTTTTTTAGATAGAAACTTAATAATATGCAAAACTCTATCGTTTAAATAAAGTCTGGGTGAAATTGTACAAATTTATTGCGCAGAAAATGCAAATATATCTGCAACTTCTCATTTGAAGTTTTGTATTATTTCATAACTAATTATTCACGATCAGTATCTTGTAAAGTTGTAAATAAATACTGTTGTTTTTAATACAATAACCAAATGTTGTCATTGTTGCTTCAGTAACAATAAGTTTGTTAACAATAATATACCAAATTGTTTTATGGTAAACCTAATTTACAAGTACTGATGAAAAAAATTTATCTATTTTTTATCGAAGTTTATTGGTGATTTTCGTTTGTATTCAATTATTTTGGCAACGGGGAATCGCAGTGTTTTTGTATCATGGCAAAATAAACCCGAAATAAATTTCTACCAGTGAAACCGTTTTCTGTCATTTTATGATACGCATTCTTTGGAAGTTCGAAATTCTTTCATAATAGAACGGTTATTCATTCAAAAATTCGAACATTAAAAAAACATTGTCACAAAACAGTATCACTGCTGTGGAATTTGAAAAGGAATATTTATTTTACGAAATTTGGATATGATGTATGTTTATATAAGTCATATTTATGTAACATATTTTTCGAATATATGTATATCTGTATTTAGAAGAAAAATATTAGTTTTAAACATTTAAAAATGATTGGAGGGAGCAAAATATTTCAAAAAAAAAACATAGGGTGAACAAACTACGGCCTGTTAATTTATGCGAGCCCGCACACTAGTTTATAACTTTCATAATTTTATTGACAAAATGACAAATGAAATACATAATTAGAGCGTTTTTTTGAATATGTGAACAAATAAGAAAGATCCTTTATAACAGGGCTATACACTGAGCTATACAGGGTGTCCATAAAAAAAACCGAACATAGCAATTTACGGGTTAATTTTTTCTTGTATAGGAAATTTTTTTCCCAGTGCATTTTAGAGGAAAAATTTATTTGAAAAAGTTATTTAAAATTAAAAAATACATAATATGACGTTACAATTATTTGTAAAATGATTTTGTACAATTAACTCTGAAATATCACATTTTCATGACAGATTAGTAGGCCAGAAAACAAAAATTTTGACATAATTCAACAACATATAATCGAAACAGTCATTTTAGATTATGTATTGTTGCAAACTGTGACTATTTTTGTTTTGTGGCCTACTAATCTGTCATCAAAATGTGATATTTCAAATGCATTTTTCTCAATGTACAAAATCATTTTACAAATAATTGCAACGTCATATTATGTATTTTTCAATTCTAAACAACTTTTTCAAATAAATTTTTCCTCTAAAATGCACTGGGAAAAAAATTTCCTATACAAGAAAAAATTAACCCGTAAATTGCTATGTTCGGTCTTTTTTATGGGCACCCTGTATGTTATACGCTGGTACTGCTGGCAAGTGTATCAACACAACTTCATATTTAGTACGTACTTTGCCACCCGTCTGTTTCGGGGTCAGTATTTCGTGTTTCTCTGAAGCGTCGCATCACTTAATTGAGTATTCCGTCCTTGCACGGTTCATTTGGTATAGAAAATCACGCGTATTCTTGCGCGTTTGTTTGACTTCGTCCGAGCGCTGTATTATATTTAAAATTTTGTTATACCTAATAACAATGAGTGAACAAACTTTCTCATACATGAACATGAACATTAACAAATCAAAGAACAGGTCTCTCTTAATAGATTCAGATTTAAACATTTTCTTGTGAATCAGTGCGAGCAAGCTGTATCCTGACTACAATAAATTTGTATAGGATTTTGGACAATTGCATGCATCCCAGTGTAGTAGTTATTAAACAACATTTACGTTTAAATAAACAATATATACATGCACATGAAATATTTAATTTTATTTGCTATGACATATTAGAATTAGATTTTTGTTACTTTGTGTACGAAAGTTATATAGTTATATGACTAGCAAATGTATTTCTGTGTTATAAATTATACAGTAAAACTAGATTTTTTTTTCACATGCGGCCCTTTGGAGACCTTACAGATGTCTGTGCGACCCTCGGAGAGATAAGTTTGCCGACTTCTGGTGTAGAGTCTAGAACAAAAACTTTATTCCCAAAGGAATTTTTTTTCTTATTTACTTACTATGGATTCCATGGTTTCGTAATTTTCACGCACTTCTTAATAAATTTAGTTTAATAACGCTTGAAATGGTGATAAAGATTGCGTTCCTTTGTTGAATTAATGAAGGTTCTTTTATTTAGAAAAACACTCAAATTTCTTCATCGTTTTAAAGGGTGAGTTAAAAATTTATTAGTTAATATGCGTCACAAACAAAGAAAAGAAAATGACAAAAGATATAAAAACAAAATTACAGTGAAGATGAGAATCTCATTAGTTCAAATTTCAGTTTTTGCCATTATACATAGTTCAATATTATTTTGATTTATATCTTCAGTTAAAACGTAAGTTTAAATTTGTTTCAACGCCTCTTCTTACTAGATCTTTATAAATAACGCCGAAGGTAGTACTAAAACTAAAATTCAATTATCATTCACTGTTTGTTAATTTTCCGATTTGCTTCCGAACAAACGTACATTATCGCAAGAGACGCAAGGAGAACAATAATGAGCGTTACAATGGTACTACAACGAAAATAGGGGCATAACACAAAAGAATCCTATGAAGGAACGGAAATGATAAAAGCGATTTACCTATTTACACAGTGCATTCAATGAATCCTTTGAGTAGAAATAAATCCAATTATACTTTGTATCTGTTTACGTTAGTTCAAATGCTTGCACTGTAACAAATATTTAATATCATTTTATTTGGTGCAAGTGACAAATGTTTAAATCGATCTTATTTTGTTCATATCTTAATAAACAATATACTATTATTTATAACTTGTTCTTGCGTCAATGAGAAAATCGTATAACTCGGGTGCATAACACCAACATAATTCAGTATCATTTTCTTCTATTATGTGCTACTTCGGTTAAGTAAATTAGATAGTTTTATGAACTATAAACGATTTTCAAAGTTAAATGATTTGAGATATACGAAGGTAGTTTCATACTACTTACTACTAGCACAAAAAAGCGATTTGTGGACCTTAATTGTGTGTTGTGTTTATATACTGGCCGTCTGGTAATTGATGACCTGTAAGAAAAAAGATTCTTTCTGTCTACTTTCATTTCATTTATAGTTGTTTCTTCTATTAATGGATGTGACAAAAAACTCACATTTTTTATTTCTTCTAGTTATGAAGAACTCTGAAAAAATAAAATATTATCTTGAAAAGCTTTTAGTTATGTTCCTCCAAGATAAAATGTCAAAAGTCAACAGCATTATCAAACATCAAAGTGAGGTTAGAAACTACCAGCACACGGGCGCATAGGTGTTGCAAAGCAAAACATAAACTACAAAAGTTTTATCAATAAATCTCTTTAGTATCCTGAGACGTGTCTATTCTATTCCCTATGGTTAAGAAAACATTTACATATCTGTGTGTAGTCTCTCCAATATTCTGTTCTGTTCACAGGCGCTGCATACACGATACTCACTCTGCTGTACAGTTTGAACAGTTGTGTGAATCCGTGGATATACTTGGCATTCAACAGAGAACTACCACGGCTGCTGTTGCGCCACTATGCGGCCACTAGTAAGAACTATCGATCAGCAGGAACCGGTAAGAACCAATATATCACCATGTTGGTATCAGTACTCTTCTTGACAGAGACAATTAGAATTATAGACATATTATTTCAGTCTTGATGCTTTTATTAACATGAGAATTCCAGAAATAGAATAAACTCTATATCTAGTTATAATAGAGGTTAATTTAAATATTATACTGAAACTTTCATATTCAGTAAATATACGTATATACCGGAACTCACTCAGAAGTATAGATAAGTATGCTTGATATTTCCTACAAATAATCTTTTAGATAAAATAGTATTATAAAATAATAGTAGTATTAAACTATAGAATGAATTGGTCAAGCATATCATTCAGTACTGTTTATTGACTTTAGTTTTATGAAATGTGGCGTTCATTGTTAATTGTGGCAACTATATTGTCTATGTACCTTCTATATTGTTTGTATTTGAATGTTACTTGTTTATTGTCGCCGTCATTAACGTTTCATGACAACCCGGTTTATTCTGTAACATACCAAGGCTTATTATACTATTGGCGCTCGTCCCCATTCTTCGTACGGTAAAACCTTTGTAAGAATGTATTGCAGGATGGCCGCAGTTTAAAGCGTATGCCTACAAAACCGAAAAAATAACTATTTAACAACATGATTCTGTATACATACTTTATACGTGAATTCGATTCCCGTTTCAGACATTGCGAAACACGTGATTTGAAGTCCACAATAAACTGTAGGTACCGTCCTGGTGTTAGCCAGCAGCTCCCCTGACGGACGATAATAAATTCTTAACTGTGCAGTCCCAAGTAACTGGGATTATATCATAATGTTGTGTTAAATTATAACTTCCTTATACACAATATTATATGTTTTGCCAGTTGGTGCTAACAGAAATAGATTATTTGACATATTGACCCTAGAACATGCTACGTAGAACTGTCCATGTGAAAAGCAAGGGGTTCTTACGTCGATCCCTGTGTACTTGGACTCGCCTTGTGCTTCAGCATGGCATCCCAATGTAATGAAGACCACTGTTATAATCATGGACATTTGAATGTTATCATGGATAAGGTACGAGAGTAAAACAGACATGACCCATCTCCTGGCATAGAAACGACATGGTGGAGTGTCGACTCACCATTAGACCACTGAAACTCTCACATTCTTTGTAACGAAATAGAGAAAAACACTAATACCAGTGTAAAATATAATTATTAAGCAGTGACGCAAACACATTTATAATAAATCACACCACTTTTATTATATTATTATCTAAATCATTATCGTAATTTCAAAATGCGAAACACAAGTTAATAATAAATTTTAAATATGTTCATTATAATTAACTGTCAAAACATCGTATTTGTATTGTTACCGATGCAAAGCCGACTATTCATCGAAAACTTTATATCTGGTATATACTAATACATGCATTGTTCTTCTTTTGTTTAACTCCCTCTGTCATCTGCTAACCTCTCATCCCCGGACAGACAGACGCATATTGTCTTTTATATTATAGAAGATAGATATTCAGCTGGATACTAAAACTCAGCGTTAACCAACGATTGACGTTATTTAACGCCGATGACTTAACGCTTCGGCGTGAAATCGGTATTCTGAAACATCAGCGTTAACATGAAACGTCGGTTCACGTTAACGTCTAACGGTGATAGTTATTGTATATTATAACTACTATAATGGTATAGTATCCTAGGCAACTTAAGGCCGCTACACACGCTCCTTCTTACCTTAATTTTTGCTTGCGCAGTTCAAGTCTGAAGGTAAGTCGTAATACCAATTTTGTAACCAAACGTACAGTGTTCAGTTCATACTTTTGTTCATTTCTGAGTTTCGTGTGTGTGATGAGCATGTCTGCTTTATCTCAGTGCGATTTAGTTATGTGCGGTTGGTCTCAGCCCTAGCTTTGAGAAAAAAGCGCAAACCGATATCTAAGTGGGCAAAAGCGTGGCTCTTGAAAAGAGGAGAATTTTTCCACATAAATTTGTTAAGTGAATTAGGGATGGAACCGACAAATTGAATAAATATCGCTATTTAATCACGTTTTAGTAGTGTTTTAACTGTTAAAACTTCTACAATTTCAACTCAAAACTGAGGGTGGGCTCGAACTGAAGTTGGTGAGTCATATACACGTTCAGATAAGTCTGTGAGTCTGCAGCCTCGCGCGCAAAATATCAAGCAGAGTTTGAAATCTTTCGAGCCAGTTTCTGATCTGTACACGACACAAAAGTCTTAAGACTTTGCATCTGCACGATCCGTTTTGCCTTGCAACTTGGAACTGCGCAGGCAAGTATTACGGTAAGAAGGAGCGTGTGTAGCGGCCTTTACATTTCTCATAAACACCCCCGGCTACGTGACGTATCATAACCAGTTATCAATCAAGTGTTATGACGGGTTTCTAACAATTTTCTTTTTGTAACAAATAGCAATCGCTATATATAGCAAAATACCTTCTAGAATAAAGGGAGATATGTCTTATTGAATATTGAGAACTAATATATACAAATTTCAAATAAATCTTGTATATTCTATGATACGATTACGGAATAATATTTTATCAAGTTCAGTTGAACAAAATTCATAATATAAATCTTTATTTGCTTCGTGATTATAAAACCTATTTGATTTATATTTCTTTTCAAACGAAAATAAGCTTAAATCTGTATGATCCTGATTATCTTCCAGTAAATATTCCGTAATGCGCAACAGTTTGGACTCAAGTAGATTTACATCTAAATGACTCAAGTAACAGATCACATCTCTAAGCTAACATAAGTCGTACCAGAGTAATTCAATTTACGGAATTACAACCAACAAACGTAATTATTTCCGAATTTGTTCACGTACATCAAATTAAAGGAGTAGTTTGTTAGTCTATCCTAACCACAAACTTTCTATATCCACTGAAAATTAATTTGTTACTCATGTATGAACGTGTCTGCGTATATGCTAAACTCTGACCTTGCCGACAATGATTTAATTTAAAACTGAAAGTTGGTAAGTGCAAAGTCTGTAGAACATACGGATAAATTCAAACCGTTCTATCACATTAGTTATTCACTATACGCACATGTACGAATTAGCCTGCACACAACTAAATTAATTTTCGAACTAAAACAGTTTTGGTTGGAATATGAAATAATCATTTTCACATGTAATATATTATAGAGCCCTGGTCAAAAGCATCGTTTAGCATAGCTAAGGCAGAGTAGTAAATACACAAAATGGGCAGGGCCTATTTTTGGCGTATTCAGGCCGTGGGCAAAATATTTTTACATTACAATAAAATGTTTATAATTTGTTGCAATAATATTAGTTATTAGTATATTCTTAAAAAGTAAATACTCCATCATGGTGCGTTTAAGACATATATGCAGACATAATAAATAAACACATCGGAAACATGAGCCTTTTAAGCAAAAGCTATAATATTGTAGTTTAAATCTACAGTTAGTGGTAAGAAAGCTCTCAAAGCTCTAATGGAGGGTACACTATGATATACATATCGTATAGTCGCATATGCATATACCGTAAACCTTCATCTCAGAATAAACTAGATTGGGTACAGACACCCATGCCTCTAGCTCATCGACGTATATTCAAGTCTGGATAAATTACAAGAAGTGAATATTTACTGAAATACACTTTTAAAGTTCAAAATCTTTAATAGTTGACCAAAAATAAATTAATAAAGGTAAAAAATATGGAATAATAATGTGGTCGCAGGGATATAGGCATATGCCTGCAAAACCGAAGAAATCAGCATGGCAACATGGTTATATAAACAACCGCTGGTTCGATCCCCGCTTGGAACATTGCCATATATGTGGTTCGCATTCCACAAAAAACTGTAGTTACCGTCCTGGTTTGAGCTGGCAACTCCACTGATGCACGTTAATAAATGCTAAATTGCGCTACTCTGGGTAACTGTGATGTTGCGTTTTTTTTATTAAAAAAAATATCTTACCAAGTGACATAGGCCCTTGCTCCCCAGAGACTTTACCACTACAGCACTGCACGTTAATAAATTAAAATCAAAGTAAAGCAAATTATTACACAATACAATAAGTAGCATGTTCATATACAAATTTGAATCAATCATTAGCTAATACCGTATTATATGGAGGTGATTGCATGAATTTTCGGAATATAATCGACAATGTCAAAGTGGAATTAACATGTCTATTATATATTTACATATAGTTCCCGGTTTATTGTGGGTTCCCTTATCTCTCATATTGCAATAGAGTGCGCATCAACTGCGAGAGAAATGCTTTATGTAAATTAAAACGGAAACAGGAGGATTTCCACTGTTATTTCAACTGTATGTCATGCTGTGATCGACTTATGTAGCGCTATGACTATACTTTTTCAAATAAAATATACATTTTTTTATTACTGTTATTTCAACTGTATGTCATGCTGTGATCGATTTATATTGCGTAATGATTATACTTTTTAAAATTAAAATATTACGGAATATGAAATAAAATTCACTAATTTTCATAAACGTTTTGAACATTTTGAAATAAAACATAAATTTTCTTTGTTACATCATTTATTACTTTGTCGAAACTAATGATTACGGTAGAAAAATAATAACATAACCAACAACGAAAAATCTAATATATCTATTGTACAAAAATATTTCTTAGTAAGATGTCCGAAATTGTTATTGAACAAAGACTGTTTGACTTCTACATTGTTAAATCTAATAAAAGAAAACAGCGTGAAACCATTTTCGTACTTGGAGAATCCTTTTTTATAAAGTTTATATTCTTATACCCACAGATTTTTACAGAAATCCATAGAAAAAATATGGGCTAAGCGGATCTGGAACACTATTTCGAAACGCGCCGATAAAAAAACAAATGGCATATTGTTTTCATACAAGCGACTTTTATGAAATAGGATGTGAAATAGCTTTCAGAAACTTTCTTATATATGTAAATAACATTTGAAGAGGTACTTGGTCAAGACTAAAACGCATAATTATCAGTTATAACGAAATTAGTGCTGTCAAGAACCGATATTTTTTGGATTCGGGTACCTGGTTTTCAAAGTATTCGGGTACCCGAATATCCAAGATTCGGATACTTTTGGAACCGATTCTTGGAATCGATTTCAAGAACCGAAATTGTTTTGATAGAAGATAGTTTAGTATTGAGGTTACTCAGGTACAGACTACGAAATTAATACACTATACGGGTATTAGATTCTTGCACTCGGTTCTTTGGAATCGAATCCGAGATCTGACTATTCGATTCCTGGACTCGGTTCCTTGGATTCTCAACCGAGATTCGGGTAGCCGGCAAATGAACTATTCGGGTATCCGAATACTTTTGGAACCGGTTCCAAAAGTATTCCATTCCGGTTCCCAGCACTAAACGAAATACAGATTTGGCCGGTGGCATAATAATGCATTATGTACATTGTACATATTACTTACTACAAAATTAATTCGGTCACCTGAGTTTTTTTTAGATAAATTCCACTATAATTGTATTTAACATATGTGTCAATCATTGCATAAACAACAAAATGATTTAAACAAAACTTATTTCATACTGCTTTAATAGCTTCTTTTCATTTCCGAAATAAATTTCTAATCTATAAATCGTCTTATTCAATATAACTAATTTTAACAATTTCATAATCTATCTCCATTTACATTGAAATAGTCTATCATATCCTAATATAAAATATACGTTTCCATTTTATTCCCATTTCTAGAATCATATCAACTTTGGAGTTCCAAACAATAAAATAATATTGCTAACGTTATACGTTGATATTTAAGTAACAAAAAGTTAAAGATATTTCTTTATTTGCGCAACAGTTACTCTGAAAACGATCTATAAAAATGTGCTATTCCAGTCTCTCGACTCGGTCTATACAAGTCGTCTATATGAAGTGTTACTGCACCAACAATAGGCTACTGAATAGGATGCTTCATGGCAAATTTATTTCTGTGATACAAGCAGTATGTCATATCTTTTTGGTTTTTTTGATTTATAAAATGTATACAGTTATATGTTATGGGTATGTCATATCTTATGGTTTAGTATATTTATAAAATATGTACACCTATATGTTACGTGGTTGTTTAAAGAGATTTAAAAGCAGTGATATATGTATACGATCAAATAGTTTCTTTTCATAGTACATCACGCCGTATCCCAGTTACCGGGAATAGCACAATCCATTACAATCAGGGGCGTACGAAGGAAATTGTCAGGGGGGAGAGAAACTAATGAAATATTGTATATTCAAATTAGATACAACTAATTTTCATGAGCTCGTAGTAATCCTGATATTACTAAATAATTCAAACGTATGTAAATTCCTCCTCTATAGGTCGCTGAGTATGATTAAGCATTTTTAGCGCCCTTTAGTGAAATTGCCAGTTCAATCTTTTTTACTTTTCATAATAATATTTAAAATTTAACAAATATACTACATATTTACAACAAA
>JAGJTL010005742.1:5513909-5525038 GCA_022063505.1 Calosoma granatense | reverse complement strand
ATCGCAATTGGAATTATTCATTTGTATCCCAGATTAACTGAAAACTTTGTTTTGAGCTAGCAGAGATTTTTAGTTTAGTTTTTTCTTGCAACACTGCCTATGTATATTATTCAGTAAATATTTCTCAGCATAAATGGAATTATTCATTTGTGTCCCAGATAAAACTGAAAACTGAAACTGCTTTGAATTAGCAAAGATTATAGAAGTACACTAGGACTTTCAAATAAATTGGATATTTTTAATTGCATTTGCTTTACATAGTATATACAGCTAAGAGATGAATAAAACTGAATAATTGGTTTACTATGTAGAAATATAATTTATATGCAATTCATATTATCTTTAAATTTTCCGTGAATCTTAAGAAATTATATGCGTCAATTTAAAACATATTTACACACATAGACAGAAATTAACCAAATTATTTTTTCGGTAACTCAATTTTATTTGGCTTTGCAAGCTGGAAATTATATTATTATATGTGTGAAAAAAGCACTTAAAAATAATTAATTCTGTTCATCGTTGATAAAAGTCAAACATGCATTTTGGTTTCACCGTGATTTCTTTTAATGTAAATCTACAAAATATTTTTGACGTTTTATTTAAAAAAATAGAAAACAATGCTTCACGCTTCATTCCTCATTTATGTGTAAAATGAAACCAAACTTAAAACAAATCAAAGGCAGACATTTAACATTTATAAATGTTGTCAGAATCAAAATATATGTCCACAAAAATTACACATTGTATTCTACATACATTTCACTGTTTACAATAGTGTTATATCCATATCAATGTTACGTCAACAAAATACATTTTATAAATGAACATATATAAGCTAAAATAAAGTGACAAGCAACATGTGGTTCTTATTTTATACGTAGTACGCGCAAAATATCATCATTATATTTTTAATTTACAAACTAACGGTTAGTGATGGATTAAACCCTGGTTCTTTTAATTTAAACCGGTTTTCATAATAATCTGTAACATCTAAATAGTTTAGAACAGTTTGTAATGTGTAGTTAAGAAAAACATCAATCCTCAGTAAACTAAAATTAAATTTCAATATACATATGTAGTCTTATTGACACCTTTAATTATTACACGATGTACTTTTAATTAGAATCAATATTTACCTAATCAAATCGTATATAATCTTTAAAACTTACACATGGACCACGGAGATCTTCGCTTCTGTACGCAGAGTAACATATTCTCTCAACATACCTCCACCTTCAAAGCTCTGGCGTACGTAAAAATAAACATTTCAAGTACACCAGTCACAGATACATAAGTAATTATGTACAGATCCTGAATATTGTAAACAACCTGTTCCTTCGGGAGCATCCGTATATTCCCCGAATGTCCTACACATTCATTCAGTTTACTGACCCAACATATGAGAAACAGAGTACCACAGAAATTTAAATTATAAAAAGATGAAAATAATTTCAATTCCAATCCGCTATTTTTTATCCTTTAACATTTCCAATATCGCTCTGTTTGTAAATCATCCTGCAAAAAAGAAATTCAATTTCAAATACCTGAATCGAAAATCGTCAAATACAATGTCGATATTGTTTCATCTGCCCACACAATGATGTTTTTACAACGCACACAGAACTATAAAAGATCACTGAGTATCTATTTAACATAGGCTTTGCTTGTGAAAAATACTAATATAACATGTAATTTGACAGTAAAACAAATGAAAACAATGTTTAAAACAGCCATAGTAGAGTAAACTACTATACGTATCTACTTGAGATATACCACGTCTCTCTTACATAAAGATGAATCTCCTTTCTTTATATTATCAGATACTTTCTTAGTTTCTCTTCTACATTATTATGCTACTTGTTTATTATGTAGGTCGTACAGTTCATCACCCGTTACATTATGCTTGCTGCTGTTTCGGATTCAGGCAATTTTGGAAATAGCATATTAAATATATGCCATTGTTATTTTCAGACTAAATCGAATCTTGGTAACTAATGATTGAGAGTGATTTCCAATATCTTAACAGGCACAGACATGTACTACTACCAGGTAACATAATTCAATGAATTTGTGAATCGAAAACAATATTAACATCATACAAACCAGAACATTCATTTTTACATTTGAAAAAAACAAATTAATAAATGATTCATGCATTTTTTCACTGTCACAATAGATTCCAATCAAATTAATGAGTTTTATCATTAATAATTACGGAATTACGTTGTGTATTCATGTGTGAAATTAGCAATTAACAAAATCGAAAGATATAAAAGCCTGTTGTTGAAAATACACGGATTTAATATAAATCTTTTCCACATTCAATTCTGACATCCAACTCGAATTGCAATATAAGTGGCGATTTATAAATGCGGACACAGATGTTTTCATTTCAAGGTAATCCTGTTAAAATTACTTTCGACACTTTCCCGTTGTTTAAATTCCATCCTAAACTAATATCAGAAGTTTTCATGGGTCCATAACCGTGCAAAGGGAGTGCAAAGTCCTTACAGAATCACTGGACCACTATTGGTTAATACATTATTGACAACAACTTTACCGAAAATAGTTAGATTTAAGACAGGTTAAGTTTTAAATTATAGTCGATAGATGGCCACCTATAATAGAGGTTATGTATCTTCACAACTCGCTTTAAAATCTCTGCTACTAAAGTTTGGAAAAGAAGTTAAAAGCAAAGGTGGTACTACTACTCTTACACTATTATATATCCTGTAAATCTGTATTATAGATTCACTGTCCTTCTAGAATATTCTCTCTAATACCCAATAATGTGCACATCTTTCATTTTTATATACTAATAAAAATCTATAAAACCTTTCGCATATTCTTCAAATCTACAATGTGTTTCTGATCTAACAATTTCAACTTCTTACGTATATTTCCTCAAGATTAAACTGCCAATTCCTGCACACTGCTTTGAGGACAGAAATCAATTTTACAATGATTGATTGATCGACCGCCTGTACTGCCAATTTCAAATACCCATACGTTTTCTTGTACGCATGTTGGTATTCCAGGCTTGTGTTTGCCCGCATGTAACTTCTTTTTTACCAGTCATAAACACGCAAACCTTATTTGATAAAAAACGTTTCAAACCCTCTCTGACAAGGGATAAAGGTTCTTGGGTTGATGCACGTGGACATTGGTGTGCTATTTTACAACAACCTTCATATATTATCAACGGTTGGTTAAATTTTAAACTGCTAAAAAACGTACACTACAACTCAGAGCATATAAAGAAGCTTCCTTCAATATTAAACATACTAAGTTTATATATCAATCTCGTCGTTAAAAACTTTTAACTTAAGATTCTGATTAAAAACTTAATTAGAAAAGAATTTTCCAATATCTTTTGCATCTGACGTAACTTATAGGCATGGAAAGAAAATAAGATGGCTATTGAAATATCTAGATACCATCTATATTTTAAATTTATTCTGGATAGTTAAAATCGTATTACAGGATTATATTTGCTTTTAAAAAACTAATTAATTTGACATTAGCTTACGGCTAACACAAAAAAAATGTGGCATCCCATGGTTTGCTGAGATTTGATTTGAATTAATTATTATTAAAATATTCATATTGATTTCTTAATTAAGTATTTTCGTTGTTTCCACAAACTGAAAGTAATTTATACTATCGACTTTATTCTTTTATCGATATATTGCTTCGAAGAAAATTGTAATTAAAAGTCACATTAAATCTACCAATTTTTTTTTTATTGATTACGGTTCCATTTCAATATAAAAGCAACATTTGTTTTTCTGTCATGTGCACATGTTTAGTTTTCAAACTTTCAGTACTTCGAAAAGTGATGAGTTATATTTGTTCGAAACAAAATATGCAATTAAACACATTCTAGATCGAGCTGCCGGAGGGAGACTCGTCTAACTTCGATATATAGGATGCCCATAAAAAAAAACCGAACATAGCAATTTACGGGTTAATTTTTTCATGTATAGGAAATTTTTTCCCAGTGCATTTTAGAGGAAACAATTATTTGAAAAAGTTGTTTAGAATTTTAAAATGCATAATATGACGTTATAGTTACTTCCAATATGCTTTTATATATCGAGAAAATTAACTTTGAAATATCACATTTTTCTGACAGATTAGTAGGCCACAAAACAAAAATTTTGACATAATTCAACAACATATAATCGGAACAGTCATTTTAGTTTATGTATTGTTGCAAACTGCGACTATTTTTGTTTTGTAGCCTACTAATCTGTTATGAAAATGTGATATTTCAAATGCCTTTTTCTAAATGTACAAAATCAGTTTACAAATAATTGCAACGTCATATTATGTATTTTTTAATTCTAAACAACTTTTTCAAATAAAATTTTCTTCTAAAATGCACTGGGAAAAAAATTTCCTATACATGAAAAAATTAACCCGTAAATTGCTATGTTCGGTTTTTTATGGGCACCCTGTATGTACGAAGGGTTGTACTTTTTTTTGTAGAAAATTATAATTAATATGGGCACACATAACATAAAGAAAAGTACATCTTTGTTCTATTAAATCGTCCTTTTTTTATTCTAGTTTCTTTCACTGTTCTGTTACCTAAGTATACACAGTAGTGCTGATTGGTATAATCCGGCGATAATACGGCTAATTTTGTGATAGTACAATCAGTAATACAGTAATAAGGTGCTGCTAAATATGCCTACACACATTGTGTATAATCAATCACGCTTGAATAACTACATCAATATTTAATCTTGGTCCCAAGAAACATGAAACACTTGTTTAATCTACAATACAACGTTTCTAGTACGAAGTTTAACTTAAATTCCAAGTCAATACGAACAATATCAAATCTGTCTGTTAAAATTAATGTTATATGGACAGGTAAGCAGCGTAATTTCGCTTTGAAATCGATGACTTTTATTTGAGATTTAAGTTGAACTTTGTTCCGGAAACCCAGCATAAATTATTTTATAACAATTGTGCAGCCAAAAAACTTGTTATGTTTAGTATGTTCCATACGCACCCTTAATATATTGTCCATTTTTATAATTCTGTATAGTAACGAGATGAATTTTGAATATATGTATAGGGGTTATAAGTAGATGAATTATCATCGGAATTTCTACATGTACGTCAACATTCGTAAACAATGTACCAATTTCAAGTTTTTACTGTACATTTGTATATTGTCATATGAATGTAATAACTTATATTATATAAGCTATGTAAATATCACCAGAATGTATATAATTGTTATAGATAAATAAGTTATAAATACGTTGTTATCTATTATACAAATGTAAGTGTGAAAACAATTGAGTTGATTTTCTCATATTGAAAATCAGTTAAAATTGTGCAGGGAGCAAATTAAAATTATTGTCTAACATTTAGAGAAAGTAAACATCGAGAAAATTTACTTATATATTTTATATGTAATGCTTTTTACAGTGTAAAACACAGTTTCCAAAAAAACCTTTTATTTCTAACATTCATAAAATGAATACATATTTTGAAAATACATATATACAATTTTTAGGACAACCCAATATCCGTAATGGTTATATTTGAATAAGATCCGTAACATTTGTTGAATATTTTAATACAATTTTACAACTTCAATCTGTCTCTCTTAAAATCCATACGTTGATGTAACGATTCTGAAATTGAAATTAATCAATTAATTACTCTTAAAATGGCACAGTGCTCTTTTTCAAACATTACTCTGAAAAAATAATTTTAATTATAAAATAAGTTTCTTTAACAATGAAGCAGCACTGCATGTATATTTTGAAAGTTGTTTTGTAAATAAAATGTTTTATAAAATATGAATGTTATTCTTAAGGATTGCCAGAAATATAATGTATGTTAAAGACAGTACGTAAATATCAATATTGAATAATATTTGAGCCGAAAATATAAAATTAATTTAAAAATCTAGCGGAACGGAATTATTAGCTTGCAATCAAAAAATACGGAATCAATTTTAAACTTTAAATAATAAAAACAATAATGGAAAATTATTGAAAAATATACAGATTATGCTAAAGTAAAATTTAGCACCAAAAAAATTAAATCTCCACCTACATACATCCAGCTAAAAATATTCCTTGCCAGTTATAAAAAAAAAACCTCAAATATTGATATTTTCAAATACCTATGATTTCTGCAGTGTTTTATTTTTTATTATTGTTATAAAATATTTACAGGAGTACAATGAAAAATCAGGTTACTTACTAAGAAATGAAATGTTACTTATAATAAAACTTTTTAATGAAATAAATGATACAATTTTGGAATAATTTGAAGATATAATTTCTTTCGCCCTGCCAATTTCAGTGCAACGAAATAAAATCAATATGTGCCAAACAGCTGTTGGTGAGTATACACAAATATCGATTCTCTGGTTATTTTGCATTCTTTATTTAAGCAGGCGATTTACATTACAGTTATAATAAACTTTTCTTTATACACATATTTTTAAGTTCCACAGTACATATTTTTTCTTTTATTATAACATTTTTATTATTCAAATTTTTTTTGTCGTTATTTTAATCGGTCCAAAGTTTCGAGCAATTTTATAATTTTCCTTTTGTAAGAATAAGTTTAAGAACTACAGTAATTCCTCCATTTATACGGTCTCAAGTTACGTCAATTCACTTTAAAGCAGTTGAAAAATGTTTAAATTTCAAATAAACTACACACCTAATGCGAGAATTTATAAAATGCCATTACGCGCTGTTTTCGTGGAACCAATTATTCTCGTAAATAGAAGAATATATAAATAATTTTATTTAAACACAAACTTCCAGAATGAATTACATTTAATCCACATTGCTACCACCTTAATAAAATAAAGTATGAGAGTGCAGTAAATAAAATACAAATAAAACGATAAAGAACTGAATTACTGAAATTGAAACGTCAAACATTGTATACCGAAAAGTAAGCTTAAATGAAATTTGTTTAGATTTTTATTCAATACGATACAGTTCATGATATATTGCTTTAGAAAAGGTTTCAAACAATCAAAGATATAACGCTTCCGCGAGGCCAACATTTCGTACGAACAAACTAATCTCTTATCTTCTTTTGCGCCGATAAAAATAACTTTTTCAGCGATATCTGAAAAAACTTTGAGAAAAAACGCAGGTTAGCAAATATTGAATATTCTTGAAAGTATAAATTTCATCGATTATAACCAGCAATTTCAAAGTTGTATTTCGCTGAATATGTGAAACATTATCTGAAGGCAAAAATAATATACTGTATATTGCTTCACAACAAAAAAATTGAAACAAATTATGTTTTCTTAAATTTTTAGACCTAGACATCAAAGGGATCATAAACGAAAAAAAAAACACGAATCGTCGACGTAGAAAATAAAAACCAAGAACATTATATACTTGTCTCAGAAATATTTAGCTTAAAATTACACATTTTTTTCACTATAAAAAACAGCTTTGTCAGCGTACCTAAACTAACAGTAAAAATTAATTTTTTTGTATAAGCTTTTACGTCTAGCTAATATGATAAATAGGCTAAAGTGCTGAAATAAGGTTTTCTATAATTAATTGTCGCAATGCAAATTTATTTTTTGTGTATTCATTATAGATATTTATATATTTAATCTCAATTCTACTTAAAGTTTTTTCTATGTCAGTCTTTACATTTGTTTTTTTACAGTTATATTCTTCAGTTAATCGTATTAAAGGATAATGTAAATTTACATAGAAAAATGTAATTATTTATATTTTCAATTGTAACTCATAAGTTGAGCTATAGCGGTATTACGATCCAACTAGAACAAATGGAGATACACTGTAATTTTATCGCTAATACCAACAAAAGTTATCTATTAATAAAAATGACAGTCCTGTGTGATCATTTTCCAAATTAAAGCCAAAATATGTTGACAATGCACACCACAATATTGACATTACAATTTTCAAATTTTAACAATTTAATTTAAACATAAAATAATGTGTTATTTCAGTGTAAACATTGAATCTAACCAAGCTTCTCTACCAGCTACTTTTTTCATATTATTACTTTGGCGTGGTATAACCGAACTTCAGTATTTACTTAATTAACAATTTCACTTATTCATCAAAAATATTATTTATTAGCCTAGCAGATATTTGCAGTATAAATCCTATTAAATTCCTGTACGAATTCTGCTTCATAATGTAATATCTCACATAGAATATTCCGTTAACAATCGGACAATATTACACCACGAAGCACAAATGTATACAAATTTGCATAATGTAAGAATATAATATTAATTTGGATCGTTTGACTCGAGCTCTTATTGAATTATTTCCAAGTTCAAGATAACACATTGACAATTCAATAATAAAACATCGGTGGTGCCTTGAAAATGAATCCAATTCAGAAGCGAAAATGTCTAGATGAAGATCCATTAACATTCGTACCAGAATATTTGTGGTCTCGGTAAAACGAAATTCATGTCCTTGTTTCAAACAACATTGGCTGGTTAATTAAGCAGATATTATTATGAGTCCCGTGTTGTCATTTTATGTCAAACTGGAAATAACGGATGATTCGTTACTTCATATTGTGGGACATTTGTCCTAAACAAAGGCTTATTTATTTGCATTATGTCAACCAGAGTTGGCCGTGGCAGATGTTCATGTTGTACATGGCTGCTTTGGGGATACGTGCCAATTCAAATGAAGATGTCCTTGGTGACACAAGTATACCAGCAGCATGAATTCGTTATGCGTGAAATATTTTCTCTTGTCGCATGTACTTCATACAATCAACAAAGCTATTTAAACATACATGCAACAATAGACAAAAGAATTGTATATGACTTTTGAATGAGATTTAAATCCATAATTTTCATCTGAACAAACTGGAATACCGTCAAGCTAAAGATATTCCTTCTTTTTAACTTATAATAGTTTTAGTTAGGCCAGTAGCATTAAAATAAAATTAACAACAAACGTTTAGAAGTGAAACATAAACTTAACAGTTGCTCAGATTTTCAAAATGAACTTTCCACTGATTAAGACTTCACTTACATTCATGAAATTGTTCATATTTTCACGCCTCATACATTTTCATGGCGTTATTACTTCCCTGTCGAGTCATGGACTAATCACAAACTGGCTCAGCTTGTTGGGAAAAAATTTCTTTTAGATTAAAACTAAAAGTTTAATGTGCACCCACCTCCCGTGAATATTCGTCAACATACCTAAAGTCTTGTGATATAAATTATTCAGATAGCAATGAATCTAACAGACTCTAGACAAGCGGATAACGCTGTTATCTTAGTTAACTTTGAATAACTTTTCTTTTAACGTTCTTCTTAACGTACTCTTACTTTGTTTTATCAACTAACAGACATATAGCAAAAGTTATTTCTTCCCTCAATAGTTTCACAGTATCATTCAAATGTTTGTATTAATATTAATAACAAATCATGATAAATATTAAACTGTAAGTTGAGTTCTAATATTCTAATTTTAAAATTGTCAGTCTTATTTATTTCTCTAAGAAGAAATGTTCATATATGCAAAAATTTAAATTGTTATTAAATGAAAATAATTTTTATTTAGATGCTTTACAATATTTAATATTGTAAAAGCAAAAATTAAATCAGTTAGAATGCCAGTACATACAAATTCTGTTACATATTCCACTCAATAACCATTGAAACCAGTCCTTCCAGGCAAACGCATATAGCTCAAAATACAATAGAAACTTTTGCATGCTTTTGAAAAAAATATGCGTTCGCCGAGAAAATCCTTCTTTATTTATTTAGGTAAGCTGGATGATCGCTGTGAGCTCTATATAAAGATGTTTCAGTGAATGCAGAAAAAGAACCCTCATGGAAACGGAGCTTTTGTAAATAAAGTTTTAACATGGCTAACAATGTCTAGTTGAAATTTACATTTTAAATCTGTTACGCTCTTTTATTTCGCAAAAGTATTTGCTAAGAAAATTTAAACAGTTAAAGCAATACATGTATAGGATGAATAAATAAATAAATGTTGGAATTTGGTCATTTAGCAAACATATAAACATCACAACATAAGTAATTTTTCAAGCTAATGAAGTATTATAGGAAGTAGTACGATTCAGCATTTAACGTAGATAATTACAAAACTTATTTCAAATAGCTTATGTAACAGCATAGAACAAATGCACTTTATCTAATTTCTTTCTTGCAACGAATTTTCAGACTTAAGTCTTATACGCAATGATTAAGTAACACATTTATAAGTTTCCAGCAAACACAGTTCACAATGTTCCATAAAGCCTGGATTATTTGCAGGAAGAAACTCATTTTTCCTCACTAACTTATCGGCTGTTCAAACTTCTTCATTAGAGTGGAAATAATTTCAAGGCTAAAGCCAGCTAAAGCCTTGTGGCTGACAAATTTCCGAATAAATCCTTTTATAGTATTACGAATCTTTCCAGTTAGTTAATACGAATGCACACGACTAGATCAACAGAAATATTATATTCATGATTAGTTTTATAAAATGTTCCTACATTTTGTAATCTCATTACAAAATGTATATTTTAAATCAGATCATAAAACTAAATTAATAATATCTAACAAAATAACACCAATATGTTCTGAATGAATCATTATTTATATTTCTTCCTTCAGAATCATATCACTAATTATTCTTTTTTTGTATTTTAATTAAATTTTTTTGGAATATCATCCACAAATTTACCCCCACCTCTAAGACGTTTGTAGTCAACGACCTTATCTAAAAATAAAACAAATATTGACCTTAGAAATATAAGTAAACATTTCGTAAACGTGCCTCTACAAAATATCTTATTTCTTTTGTGCTGTTTGTATCTCCTTTTTTACTACAACCAGGTCCGGCTCAGACGTCGTATTTTCGGGCCGCAGACCGAAGCCTCGCGCTCAGAGGAGCTTCGTACTTTAAAATTTAAAAGAACATTTGATAATAGAATGTTTGATGTTTCAGAGATGTATTGATATGGTGTTAGGGTTCGGGATGACGGAGTAAGATTGATTTAGTAAAAACTTGTATTACCTGTATGTGTTTGTCTTTATTTGGCAAAAGCAGATTCGTGACTACTTCATTCTGAACATAGTTCTTATCAGAATAGTC
>JAGJTL010005742.1:5455741-5485640 GCA_022063505.1 Calosoma granatense | reverse complement strand
ATAAACGACGTATTTCACAATGAGACTACGACATATACATGATAATAAAAGTTTCATAATATTAATAAATATTAATATACAAACCTGGATTATTTTGTGGTAATTAAGGAATTTGATTAATCACAGTTAAGGGTTTATGGTAATGATGAAAGATTATTTACGCTATATTTTTAACATCAATATCATATATTACATGCTATAATAACACATAACTACTTTAGACATGTCGATATTTTACATAAATTCTTTTAAAAAATTTATTTTTGGCATTTAATATCATTTTCATCACATTTTATATAAAAATACCTTTAAATAGTGTAAATAAAATAGTACATATTTCAAGTAAAATAAATTGTTATTAGATATACCAGTAGGTAGCTAGTATATCTAATATAGAAAAGAAATAATAACTGCCTGAAACCTTTCTTCATATAAATGTTACATTGCTTCTTAAACTATTAAAAAAATCCGATTGTTTTTTCGCAAATGTTACAAAAATATGCTAAACAGTTAATATTGGATTACATATTATGGCAAGAATTTTATCCTTGCAATGGTCCAGGTGGTCCTTGAATGTGTCTTTGGCGATATACCCATAAATCCTAAAGGGACAAAATCAATCCATTCATATTGAATACTATTTAAAAATAAAAAAGATATATACTTTATATGATGCAGCTATTCCCCTTCGCTTTACAATTTCTTCAATTTCTTGTGCAACATTTTCTTGTGTAGTGCCGGTCACATCAATAAAATAGCAATTATTAGATGCGTAATGACATGAAATTGCTTTACGGAAGCCCTGTTAAATTATATATTTTGTCAGATGATATACAATAGATTATTTTACTCAATTACTTTGGTTATATTTGGTCCAGAGCCATGAAATAACAATGGATGGAAGAATACAGTATCACCTTTCTCCATTTCTAAGTAAATGCGAGGAACCAAATCAAATCCTTTAATTCCATGATAAGCTTTGTTCACGTCATTCTGTAATTTGATAATGAATAAAAGTATTAATATTCAATATAATATGATAGAGCATAGACAGTTATGTAAAATTTATATTACGATACTAGAATCTTACTTCGGGATAGTCATGTTTTTGCAAACTACTTTTATGTGTTCCAGGCACTACGAACAGGCAACCGTTATCCACAGTAATCTTTTCCATAGCTGTCCAACTAGCCACAATTCTTTCAGCAGGTCGAAACGGAAAATAATGTAAATCCTGACAATATTATTATCTGTTATCTTACAGTTATATTTACATATCGTATGTCATACCTGGTGCAATGGATGTATCGATGTTAGATTACCGGAATCTGGAGGTTTATTAATAAGCATTGAGTGAACGGCAGTAATATCTGGTCCAATAAAACATTCTACATATTTTAATATTTCTGGATGAATAATATACTTTGAAAGTACATCATCCCACACGATATCTTGTGCCTAAAAATATACATACTTACGAAATATTCTAAACAATTTACATTTATTACAAAAATACCTTATTTATCAAATATTCTCCTTTGGCAGCAGTCTTCATAAGCGACTTATCTTTCATTAAAGTCATATATCCTTTATCAATATTTCCATTGCATAAGTCAATAAATCTTTCCCTTGAACACAACAATTGTGAAATCCAACAAAACTAGTAACTGTGCTGTGTCATTCTAACAAAATTGTACTGTCAAACTTACTTGCACTCATCAAGTAATTCATGATCAATTAGGTTAGAAATAACCAAATATCCATTTTCTTCATAGAATGCTCTTTGAACATTCGTAAGTAAGCTGTTCTCAAGTGTATAAATATATTTACTAGACGATGCTCTAGAAATTTGTAATAATTATTTATGAAATTTAATTTTAACAAATGCGCAAAGTTATACTAACCTTTTTACTGACAGCTGTCGAGAATCATGTAAATGATTCAAAATCACTTGTAAACGATGCGAAGATGACATATTTGTTGATTAAAATAAATATGGTACTACATTTATTTCAACTATTGCTTTTATCTTATCTTTAACGTCACTACATACAAATTATATTTGTTACCAAAACAAAATTATCTAAAAATACATTCTTCTGTGTTAATAGTTTAATACAAAGTAACTACAGTTTCTATAATAACTGTAAATATTTGTGTTGTTACTCACATCACCAAAGCACTATATTTAAAAGTAAATGTGTACTGACCAAGAATTAACAACGCAATTTATACTATGCACGTATTACATCAGACATGTATAATGCATATAATTTTATTTTTGCATGTTACATTTAGTTTTACCTTCATTTAGCGATTAACATGTGTAAATTTTTTATATTATACTTTTATGTTCAGATAAAACTTTATCGTGAGGTTTATTTATTATCCTGGGTAACATTATTAACAATAATTCAAACTAAATAGAAATTCGATAAGCAATACCTACTGCTGTATCATCCATTTCACAAAGTATAAAACTAATGTATTAGATTGATGCATAAGTTCGTAGCGATTTGGTTTCCAAGGCAAGAGTGTTTTAGAATCTAATTTGGTTGGTAGTAGCAATGTCATTTTAATGCCACAGTATAGTTTTATTGAATACTCCTTGAATTTTTCAATTTGACGAAAGTTAGGCTTGATTGTTGGCTAAATAAAATGGAGCGTCAAGTAAATAGAAACGAACATGTCCGGCAGATCCTATTATTTGAATTTAACCGTGATTAGGCAATGTGATGAATTGTGACCAATAAACCATCGTACGATATTTATATTCCATGAACAAAGTTCAAAGACGCTACGAACTTATGCATCAACCCAATACATACTATGTAATCCAGCTTGTGTTTAGTCTTCTAATAATTTTCCACGATTTCCTCTTACAAGAACATTACGCATTTTAATTAATTCCTGCAAATATCAAAAAATTAACTAAAGTCCGTTTCTAATTTTATTTTCAATAATTACGAGGTGCGACAAATTATATCCAAATCGTTGGCCCATTGACTGAACTTCCTTCGCTATTAATTCCTGGGACGTATTAGTGACATCAACAAAATGACAATGACTAGATGCGTAATGACATGATATAGCTTTTCTAAATCCCTGAAATAAATCGCCGAACTATATGACAAAAATATCTAAATTTTTATAAGTAAATACCTTGGTTATATTTGGTCCCGAACCATGTAGAATTAACGGATGTAAGAATACTGTATCACCCTTTTCCATTTCCAGATACACTTTTGGTGTGTCTTCAAATCCGCGTACGCCGTGGAATCCATAATTGACGTCGTACTGGTAAAATTATTTATTCATATAAGTCATAATATACGAAAGTATGTCAGTATAACTATAGATATACCTATGGACCTATATAATTTTGAAAAATATGAAGCTCCTGTATGACTGAGACGAACGTATTGTATTTCTATGTTTATTTGATTTGAATTTCGATTATTAATATGCAGCGCTATATTATTGCTAATTAGCGATTAAAATACAATGTGAAATATAATATATACTAATTATAGAAAAGTTATTATATATAAATAAGTGTAGTAATTCTTTAGAAGAATGATTGTACCTACCTCTGGATAACAGTGATACTGCAGTATACTTCTATGGGATCCTGGAACAACATGCAAGCAACCATTTTCTTTCGTAGTTTTTTCCAAAGCTGTCCAGGCACCCACTACTTTTTCTACTGGACGGACAGGAAAATAATGTAAATCCTTACAAAATAAATTATTCTTAGTGTGTCTTGATATTATATAACTGTATAATTCTATCTTAATTGTAATTTGCAACATTAATATCATATCTTGGTAACATGTAACAATGTGGCCAGCACCTTTCTTATACACATGTATATGGCGCAGTCTAATTGTGAAATACGTCGTTTCATGATCTGTCGAGGCATTTCGTGTACCATCGGCATTGAATGTAATGAAACTTTCTCATCACGAATACCATGTCCTACCCTACCCTAGTGACATTTCATTAAAAGCCTAGCCCGATTGTGTAAAATGATGATTCTAACCTAATTCATGATCTACTTAGCTCGGCCTCGGCAGATTATGTAACGACATATTTCACAATTAGACTACCACATATGTGAAAATTCACAACCTTTTCTATAATAGTGTACACTTACATTTGTAATCGAGAAGGTCGTTCTTATGGTTAATGAAAAACAGTTACATACATTCCCGATATCTATCTATTTATTACTAACTTGAATTTTAAACTTACTTTTTTGGTTTTGTAATCAGCACAATAGATAGTTAACACAAATATGACATATTTAGTTCTTGAATAGACGAGTACATGTCTGCACACTGTGTATATTGAAATTTTTCATTCATTATAGGCCCGAATGATGCAATACTCTGTGAGTCAGTTTTGAATACTGCAGTCCCGTTTAAAATATTTCGATATTACAAAGAGAGAGCGGTATGCACTTGAAACTGGTTGAAATATGATGCTATCAAGTTTATTAGATATTTATATATTGAAAAAAAAACAACATGCCAACCTATGAACACTCGTTAAATATTAATAAAACTATATTTTATTTTTATTCTTGTATCCAAATGTAACGCTATATATATTAAATGCTTTCTGAAAATATGTACGAGTATATGCGTGTATATTATTCTTGATTATGGTCTTTAGAAATATGTTTGTATATGTAAATGTATATACTTTACATGTTTCATACTGCCTCTAATCCTAATACATATATTAAAATGTCGATAAGTATTTATTCTAGGGCCCAAAGATAGACCCAGGATACAAGTTTAAATACCTGATGTAGAGGATGTGTAGAAGTCAACTTTCCAGAATCTGGTGGTTTATTAATGAACATGGAATGTATAGCCGTAATGTCCGGTCCAATAAAACTACTAATATAATCCAAAAGTTTGGGATGTGTACAATATTTCACAAATACGTCATCCCAGAGTAAATCTGTAGCCTACATTATACCTTAATATGAAAATGTATTTTATTTTTAATATAATTCATAAGATTACCTTGTTATACAAATATTCTCCTGTAGCAATATTTCTTAAAGATTTGTCGCGTAATAATGGCATATTTCCTATTTCAACTTTACCATCACAAATATCGATGAAACGAATTCTAAAATAGTTTTCATTTCCAAAAAGTAAATTATAATTATCTACTAATCTTGTAGTATTCTCGCAAAATCAAAACTATAGTAATAAATAAAAACTTACTTAAATTGTTCCAAAAGATCATCTTCAATGATATTACGAATTATAATATAACCATTTTCTTCATAAAAATCTCTTTGTTCAAGTGTTAAAATAGTATTGTCCATTGTGCATAGATATTTATTTGTAGATGTTCTGTTTAAAGAAAAATCACTAAAATATTTATTGTTCAAAGCGTAATATTTTCTTACCTTTTCACTGATGGATTCAGAGGTCCATTCATATGATTTAAAATAACTTGTAATCGATAAGAACTTGCCATTTTCTAATATGATATGACTACAAACTAACAAAATACTATATAAAATAAAGTTGCAAAATTTAGAAGGACTATGTAAAATCGATATTGGTTTGCTTATAAATGATTTTTACAACAGATTAAAATTAGTTTAAATAATACTTAAACCTATATGAATATGTTAATTAAAGTAAAAAAGAGAAAAACTTTTTAAATAATATATAAAACTTAGGAACTACAGAATACTGAAATCTTTAAAGAACGTGTTTTATAAAGTCAAAATCTATATATTTACTACCGCGTACTTACCTGCTCAGTATTACCCAGTATTACCTACTAATAACAGCTTTCAATGTTATTTCATTATATAGCAAGCAAAAATAATATATTTGATACTATGTAATAACTCTTGTAATAACTGTCTAAGATATTATTTTAATGGCATTTGCACATTATTTCGGTATAAAAGTATTAGACATATTAAATATATGATAAATAATCCATAACTCTAGCAAATAAAATTGCCTCCATTAAAAAATACATTACTCTTTAACATTAAAGACTATATTTTATTCCTCACACAAACTGTACTATAATATTGTATTACATATACCAACAAGAGACTTAACTGTATTAAATTACAAACATGTCATTTATATGCATTCTTACAATGTTCTAAATCAGTCCCATATAGGTAGTCTAAGAATACACATGAAAACTTTTAATCAATAATGTCATCAGAAAATGGTCGAATACTTAATGAAACCGATATTAAACAATGTGCAACATTTAAATTATCTTGGAAAAATATTACTGTGTGGTATCCGAAAAAAGTACATAAACCATTTTGGTCCTTTAGGCAGAAAAGATATATTAAAGTTCTAAATAATGGTAACGTTTTGCTATGCGTCTGTTTTTAATGGTTCATACAGTTGATTATGTTTTTAGTTAATGGGGTTATTTATTCCGGTACTCTGATGGGTATAATGGGAGCAAGGTATGCTAAATGTTATTAATTTGTGATGTTCTTATTGTTTGTTGAAATTATAGTGGATCTGGTAAGACATCTTTACTGACTACGTTAAGTCAACGATCTAATGGTAAGTAAATAACTATATTACATAACAATGTATGTAAAACAAATAGTGAACCTAGAATGATTTCATATTGATCTGATAATTAAACATTCAGGTGTCATTGTTGGTGAAATCATGTTAAATGATAATTGCATTGTTCGAGAACAACTGAAGCTAATATCGGGTTTCATACCACAACAGGAACTATTTGTAGGAGATCTCACGGTAACCGAGCACTTACAGTTCATGGTAATATGAAACTCCCCTATGCTTTAAGAAAGCTGTTATGTTGTTCATTAAATTTCTAATATAGGCCAGATTAAAAATGAATAAAACCGCAACCATCAAAGAAAGAAATGAAACCACATTTCAACTTCTCAGACGGTTATGTTTAACAGAAAGTATGCAAAAGAAAATTTCAGTATTATCTGGTAAATAAATCTGAATTGCTCATAGTTTGTATCTGTGTATTCATTCGATATTTTTACAGGAGGAGAAGTGAAAAAGTTATCATTGGCAGTGCAGTTATTAACAGATCCACCATTATTATTTTGTGATGAACCAACAACTGGTTTAGACAGTTACAATGCAGAATCAGTAGTGAAAATTCTACACAATATTGCTGGATTAGGCAAGATTGTTATTTGTACCATTCATCAACCTACGTCTGGAATATTTGATATATTTCATCAAATAACCTTCCTAGCAAGCGGATGTATGGTGTATTATGGTACACTTGATAACGTATCGCCGTATTTCCAATCATTAAATTTAAAATGTCCTGAAAAATACAACCCGCCCGAATATTATATATCACAATTGGCAATGATTGAAAAAGATGCCATAACTATTCAACGTTTATGTGATTATTTTCAAAATTCTTCATTTTCCAAGGAATTGAGGAAACATTTTAACAAAAAACTTCATTCTTTAAACAAAGTGCAATGTATATCGGAATGGTTTAATCATGTACGTACAAAGTAATTATTTCTGTTTTTCTTGTAAACGTTCTAATATTTATTTTTTAGGATGCAGAATATGTAAATAACTATCCAAGGTTACTTGTGTTTAAATGTTTAGGACCATATTATGATAATACAACTAGACATTTTTTAGGAAAAGAGTCAAGTTTTTCATACAGGTTTACTGGCTATTATGGAGGTGTTTTCAAAATATGAAACGAAATTGTAAAAATATAATTCTTCGTTTTTTCTTGTATATGGTGAGTTATAAATTCAAGTACCCTGTTATAATACACATTTTATACCTGTTATGACTGAAATTAATTTATTCATCACATGTAATTGAACTCAAATGAAAAACTACAATTATAATTGTAGATATTCTTCCACAGTTTATTGCTTCACTTTTATCAACAATGTATTGGAACTTAACGGCGACAATGGATCAGAAAGATGTACAAAATCTAGAAGGATTAATATATTTAATAATTACAGAAACTGTTTTTACATTCACTTATTCCGTGTTGCATACATTTCCTGAAGAGTTACCAGCCATACTACGTGAGATTAGTGATGGACTCTATAGTGCCGGACCTTATTATATTTCTAAAATGCTATCATTAGTAAGTTTTATTCAGTGTTAACAGATATGCATCTTTAATTATGTGTATTCAACTACAGAAAAATAGTAATGAAAATGAAATGAATATATTAATTAAATCAATATTTATAAATAATAATAAATACTTGCACACATTTAGATATTGTAAAAAGTAAATTGGATAGTATTTAATAATATTACATCATAACGTTTTACTTACTGAATTTGCTCCAATATTATCACAATATAATATTTACTATAGATTCCAGTTGCTATTATGGAGACAACATGTTACACGGGAATTATATGCTGGTGTATTGGTTTAAAAGGAGGCATATTTGGATATATCTATTTCTATTTACCTGTTCTATTTTGTGCCATTGCATCAATGGCCTATGGTAAGTATAAAGAATGCTATTGTATATATTTCAGTATTCATGAATTATATTTGATTTTACAGGATTTGCTCTGTCAACAACATTTGAGTCAGTAGGTACCGCATCACTTGTGTCAGTACCAATAGATTTTTTAGCAATGACTTATTCGGGTATTTATATAAATATATCTCAACTGCCTTGGTATACAGCTTGGTTACCTTACATTTCGCAATTTTACTACGGCTCAGAGGCAATTTCAGTGACGGAATGGGAAAAAATAGACGCAATAAGTAAGTCAAATTATTATTTTTTACAATTTTTCTCGTATTAATATTTGTTTTTTTACATTTCAGATTGCGAAAACCCCGATGTACCGTGTATAGAAACAGGCAGGAATGTTTTGGAAAAATACGGTTACCAATTTGATAACTATAAATCAGATTTGACTGGACTGATAGTATATTGTATTATATGCCATGTAATCGGTTTCTTATCATTCCATCGTAGATGTAATAAGCATGCAGTATATTAACTACGTAATAGTCATTTATAAAACAAACAAATGACACATAATATATTGAGATGGTTTGGTAAAACAATAAACGTCAAAAAACTTAGCAATAATTATTATCATAAATAATATATCATAGATTATTGTTTGAATTTATTGTTATTCCACACTTACCTGCTTCGTATCTGAATTTATTGAATTTTATCATTTGTATGTAAAATAATGTTTATTTGTGTTTAAGTATATTTGATAAAAAAAAGTTAACAAAACGCAGTAAAAACATATAAAATTAAAACAATCCTTCTATTTCGCCAGTTTCAGTATTCAAATCAATATCATAAATGGCAGGTCTAGTAGGAAGTCCTGGCATTTTAGAAATCTAGAATAATTAACAGAATGTTTAGAAAATGATTTAGAAATTTGTTTTATTTGAATTTACCTCTCCAACCATTGGTACTACGAATCCAGCTCCAACAGACACGAACATATCAGTAATTGAAAGGGTAAAGTTGGCAGGAGCTCCCTTGATGCTTGGATCACCAGTTAAAGAGTTTGATGTTTTAGCCATGCAAATTGGTAATTTATCATATCCCTGGAAAGATTTAATATGCTACTTAACCAACTGTCAATACTGTATTTATATGCTAACGATCATTAAATCTACAAATCTAATCTACGTATCTTATTAGTATATAATCAGTCATAGGTTTGGTACAAATCGAAAAATATAAATGTGACATTCTTTGAATTATATAGCTTCACAACTGTTATACATTTACCTGTTTTTTGTATTGCTCCATAATCTTCAGAACCTTTGGAGCATATTCAATGTTTCCAGCACCATACATTTCTTTTGCAATAGTCTTGATCTTATCTTCCAGGGAGATATTTAAATCGTACAAGAATTTGAAGTTGGATGGTTTATTGCAGGCTTTAATGACTGAATCGGCCAAATCCACAGCACCTGCACCACCTTGAGACCAGTGAGAACATACAACTGCATCCTCAGCACCAGCAGCAAGAGCAGCTTTCTTAATCAATGCAATTTCCGCCGCTGTGTCCGTTCTAGATAGGAATAGGTATTGTTAAAGAATATTATATTTCAAAAGATCCGCTACTTCACTAATATTATACTGATTCTTACGTCATGGTGTTGATGGCTACAATAACGGGAACATTGAAAGCTTTGCCGTTATCAATGTGCTTAATTAAATTACACAGTCCTTTCTCTAAGAGTTCCAAATTTTCTTGAACATATTCAGGTTTAAGAGGAGCACCGGGGGTAACTGCAGGACCACCTCCATGCATTTTGAGTGCTCTAACTGTTGTTACAAGCACAACAGCATTTGGCACATCACCAGATGCTCTGCATTTTATGTTGAAGAATTTTTCCATTCCTATGATTCATATACATATTTTTTACACATTTTACACTCAGATTTCATTTTACATACCAATATCCGAACCAAAACCAGCTTCAGTTACAACAATTCCATCAGGACCAACGAGTTTCGACGCAATACGATCTGCTAGAATAGAAGAACATCCATGAGCAATATTCGCAAATGGACCAGCATGTACGAGCACTGGAGATCCTTCCAATGTTTGCATCAATGTTGGTTCAACAGTATCCTTGAGTAATACCATCAATGCTCCAGTAACACCCTGTGTTTTGTTAAACACAAATAAATCTTCAGTAAAATTACAATCATCTATATTCTAAAGTCTTACAAGATCATCAGCTGTAACTGGATTACCACTTTTATCAAAAGCAACCACCATGTTGGACAAACGTTGCTTGAAATCTGTCAGGTCTGTGGCCAAGGAGAGTATAGCCATAATTTCACTAGCTACAGAGATTGCGAAACTAGTTTCTCTAAAAAGTCCCTTTTCTGTTGGTGACTGACCGATTGTGATTTTCCGCAAATAACGATCATTCAAATCCATTACTAGAACGTTAAAGAATTAGTAGAAGTGAGATAATAAGTCCAGTGGTTTAAAAATTAAGACTTCTGTAGATTCATTTACCTCTAGTCCAAACAATATTATTAACATCAATGTTAAGTCTTGCAAATTTCACTTGTTCTTCAACAGTCAAGGTACTAGGGTCTGTTTTATTAATACCTAATCGTTGAAGTCTCCTTAATTGAATATTTGAAAACTTCCTTACACCTTTAACAGTGGGTGTCAACCTATCATATAAAGCTTTGTCTGTTTGAGTTGATTCATGGAATATTCGAGCATCCATTTGTGCAGCTAGTAAATTATTAGCTGCAGTTATCGCGTGAATATCTCCAGTTAAATGTAAATTAAAATCTTCCATTGGAATGACCTGCGAGTAACCACCTCCTGCAGCACCGCCCTTAATACCAAAAGTAGGACCTTGAGATGGTTGACGAAGACAAGCGAAAGCATTGATATTTTTGTGAGCTGTCAAAGCTTGTACTAAACCAATCGAAGTTGTGCTCTTTCCTTCTCCAAGCGGTGTTGGTGTAATTCTACAAGGATACATATTAAAATATGTTCCTAACATAATCAAAAATAAATTATTACCCAACAACTACGACATATTTTCCTGGTTTTTGATTCTTTAATCTGTTTAAGACTGACAAGGAAATTTTTGCTTTCTTGCTGCCGTATTGTGAATATTCACCAGAGAACAGTCCGATTTCATATGCCAACTGATTAATGTCTTTAGGTTCTTGAGATCTTGCTATTTCAATATCGCTATAGAATTCAAAATAAATATAAATGAATATCTAATTAATGGTTTGTATGAAAATATGTTTCGCATATAATAGGAAGAATGATCATGTATGTTTATTACGGTTTTCTTTTACCTAGGTACGGGTTTTTGTAATTTCAATGGTAATGGTCGTAAAGTCCAGGCGGATGTAAGTAACTTCTCAGCTGCCCTCTGTGCGCTAATCACTGTATTACGCATCAACATAGCTACAGTCATGGGTCCAACACCACCAGGTACCGGAGTTATATAAGAAGCGACTTGTGCAGTTTCTTCAAAGCATACGTCACCCACCAGACGCTGTCCACTTTTCTTTGTCGGATCTAGATGGTTAAATAATTCTTATTTTTTGAAATAATACATATCATTGTATGTGCAAGTAAATTCTTTTAAAATTCCATATCTTTACAAAGCAGTAGCTTAAAATTATTCTAGAAAAATTAAAATTTATGTAATTCAAACAAAAAATTCCACACACCATATTTTTTTAAAGATAAGAATAAAATTAATAAACATGTTTATTAGAAATTTGCTATCGCTATTTTGTTTTTGTTTTATAAATCATTGACGTTATATTGCCATATTATGATGCAATATCAATATATTTTTACAAAATGTCTTGATATTATCATAACAAGTTGAACGATAAACAAGAGTTCAACTGATTTTAGTTGTTATTTTTTTGTTATAAAAATATGATGTACCAATTATATATTTCTATTAAAAGGAGTGTCTGTTAATCTTAAATTACGTCAGATTAAAGATTAAAAACTGCATCAATAAGATATATAATCGCAAATTTAGTAAATTGAAGCATTTTTTCGTCAAATGTTTAAATGTAGATATCTTTGATTTTGGAAATAATAAATAGAAAATCAAATTAAACATTTAATAATAGTACATACCTTAGTTATATGAAAATAAAATTAAAAATGTTGATAAAACACGCATTACAATATCAGCACAACTAACAACTTCTATTTCAGAGTAAATTTGGAAAGTAACTAAAAATGCAAAATTTTTTGTGAAGTTTATGTACTTTTTATAGTAGTTTTTGCCGTTATACATAAATTAGATTTTGAGTGTGAAAAAAGTGCATATGGTAATTCATAATTAATTGTAATAAAATGCTTTTATTTGAAACAATAGATATGGTAATCTTTTTCAGGGTTTAACGAAATATGTATATTTATTGTGTAATTTTCTGGTCTTTGTTACTGTTATGTTGAAATTATTAACATAATTAATGTCAATGTGAATATGCAATATACTGATATACAATTAGATGTTATAAATATGAAAGCATCTTAAAATACACTTACCTTGAATAGCATTAATACCACAATCGATAACAACGGCTCCAGGTTTGATCCAGGATCCTTTAACTAATTCAGGTTGACCAATTCCAACTACTAATATATCAGCTTTTCGACACTTTAAGCAAATAAAAAAATACCAATAACAAATAAATTGGCAACTGATATTCAATGAAATATTGAAAAATATTTCTTACTTGTTCATCTAAATTCTTTGTTCTAGAATGACAGACAGTGACGGTCGCATTATTCCATTTAAGAAGTTCTGCGGCTGGTGTTCCGACAATCTTACTACGACCTAAGACAACTGCCTGTGCCCCCGACATAGAAACACCAGATCGTCGAATTAGTTCAATACAACCATTCGGTGTGCATGGTAAAAATCCGGACATATCACCAATGGCAACGCGACCTTCGTTAATTGTGTTCAAACTGTAAACGTAATATTTAATTATATTAACGAACAGCTGTGAGTAATGTTAAACGAATTATATTTACCCATCAACATCTTTATCGGGCGAGACTGTGTCAGTAATCAAATGAGAATCAATTTTATTTTCCGAATCTAGTGGCATCTGTACAATAATTCCATGAACATTTGGATCTGCATTTAGTTTATTCAGTTTCATTAACAACTGTAATTAATAAAATAAAAATTACACCTAAAGATAAAAGTTATATTCAAATGTAAATATTATAAATTTATATTTACCTGTGCTTCAGTTGTAGATCTGGGCAATTTTACATGTTCTGCTTTAATTCCAATTTCGTCGGCAGCCTTAATTTTCATTCTAATATAAACATTAGAATCTTCACGTCCCCCTACTTGCACAATGGCCAAACCTGGACGAAATCCAGGTAATTTTTGGGATAATTGGGCTACCTCCGACGCCAATTGTTGCCTCATTTCCCTACGAAATACTCATGTTTTATTTTCTTTTTCAATGTTTTTTTTTTGTTTTGAAATCTTACTTTGCGACTTCCGTCCCGGAAAGAATTTTAGCCTTAATTTCTTCGGACGCCATTGTTCGTAAATATTCTGGAAAATATGAGATGTTAATGTACAGACACCACCAGGCAAACTGACAGGATTAATATTGTCTTTTAGTTAAAATGAACAAGATTACAAAAGGTCAAATTCGGGTTACAATATCTAAGATCAAATGCACAAGTTTTAATTAAGGTCAATTTATTCACAATTCTTTTCTTTATTGAACATTATCAATATTATTACAACATTCGTTTATTAATATTTGTTAGGATAGCATTAACATCCGTATGTAACAATATGATTCACAATTTACCGTGAATATGCCGTTTTCCGCCTCCGATATTAATTCTAAGAAACAGTAATCTCGCAGTTAACATTTAAATCTGTGCACGTTACAAGTAGTGTCAATAGCAAAAGAAAACTAAAACATTTTCTAATCATTATGTTATATATAAACACATTATATTGAACTTATTACAAAATATATCCCAAATTTCGGAATAATTCGGTTGAGGGTTAAAGTTTATCAGTTTATTTACTGATTTGATATATGTATATTTCCAGATACAGTAAATATCATAAAAAATCTTTGCGTAAAAATCCGCATACGCACAAAATTTAAAGCATCGCATTGTTATATTTAGTTTGGTTTAAAGAAAATAAATTAATATGTAATAAATATTTTATAAAATTTACCGGCACTTTTTAAATTGTAACATTTTTTCCTGGTTAAAGTATCTCGAACAAAATATATTAGCCAAAGTTAATTAAATACATAGTTATAATAAAAAGAAATATTTCATAGCATTTCATTTGTAAAAAATTAAATGAAATGCAATATGTTGTCTTGTTAGTGATATAAAGCTCAAATAAGGAACACATATGGTGAATTGAATCTCACAAGCAAAGTTTAAACTAGAGATACAGTTGTTAGTTTGACATGCGTAGTTTGCTGCATATCTACCTATCGCAACGAAAAGAAGAAGTGCTGGAACATCATTAAGCTATAGTGGTCATCTGTGTAATTCTAGGTAAAGATTTTACTGTTTCTAACAATATATACATCATTGCAGCAATGACAGTACATTTATTTTAGTATTTATATTTGTTTAAATCATATTGATTTCATTCGTTTAATTTTCATGTCGAATCTTACTAACCTCAATGATTACATAAAAGCCATTGAAATTACTTTCATATCAATATGTGTTATTATGTATTAAATATCATTATATAACTACAATTTTTAGAATACGAAAAGGGAATTTTCACTTTTACAACTATTTAGATAATGTTACAATTTTGTTTTATCTAGTTCATTTTCATAAAATGGGAGAAGAGCCGTGCAAGAAATCATCCGGCCATTCATTCAAACCAAACCCAAAAAATATCCTCAAATATACAGCATCACTCAAAGAAAAGATTCCAAAATTTGATTCCATTCCAAAACATATTCTGAAATCCTTACCAGTCTGGAAAAGTTTCTACAAAAAACAAATTGATTCAAGTTCTAATATTATAAAAATGTGGATGTATCGAAATTGGTATTAGGTTGACATTATTCAAAATTACGTTAATGTGTACTGTGTTGTATGTGAATTTTAAAATGCTTTTCTTGTTCAGCGATCCTACAAAAATGGCAGACAAACCCGCAGGATCTTCCAGGCCAATGAAATACCCATACACATTCAGCGCCAAATTCGCTCAGTTCCCATTGGGCTATTATTTCAAAAACCAATGGATCTGGAAATACTATTTCATTTCTGTTGCCGCTTGCGTTCCAGTATTCTACTCCATTCATAAATTAGGTATGAAAATCTCGTATGACATTACATGATGCAATGTTAATGTGAAATATTTATTTTGCAGCCAACTCACCTGGCAATGTTGCTAAATGGGCTGAAATTAGGCGTAAAGAAGCTGCTGAACACCACTAAATTTTTTTAATTGTCGCTAGTGAAATCATACACATCCTCCTGTATAGAGATGAATGTTATACTTATCAGTTAAATAAACATATACACAAATATTAGCAACTGTATTTTATTATACCTGCCATATCACTTAACAGGCAGCCGATTCCTCACTAAATGATTCTAATAATAGTACAATATCGGTGGTAACATAATTATATAATCTATAATTGTATTTACATTAAATAGATAATGTTTTCCAAATTAATAAAATGGAATTTTAAAAGCATAATTTAGGTAGTAAATTTCCAAGTATGTGTTAACATTATCTAATATGTTATGATCACTAGATTACATGTCACTAATATTACATTGTATTTAACTTTAACTACCTAACTTACATGGTTACATAATATCTAAATGTACTCGTATAAAATATACATCTCGTTACAAATAAACGGTATTTAATAGAAAATATAATAAATACTTCAAAAGTATGTTAATAAAATAAATTCGTACAAGCAACATTTTTATCAAAAAACCAATATTTGTATAGCATTTGGATAAATGAACTTTGGACGATAGAAGTATATTTATATAGACTTCCTGGTTTGCATATTGGACGTGCTTAACACATAACGTGCAGGGGCATATTTCAGTAATTTCAATGACGGATTTTTCAAACAATGCTCTCGCATAAAATAACAAACTCTAATATAGCAAAACAATGAAAGAAACAATAATAATATTTACATTAATCTGTAGATAAAATTATTAAATCTATTGTTCTTCAGTAACTTTATTTTAAAATATATCTAAGTTTATTATATTTACATAATATATTCTAGAATGTGTATTAACAAATCTAGACAACCCATTCATGCGAAATGTTAATAAAAATATTGTAGTAATTATAACAATTGGTACAATAATCTTAATTTATTATTAAAGTAGTTTTTCATTAAATTCTTGAAATAAAATTATTGTAAAATGATTGCATCTACAACAAAAGAATTAAGAGAAGAATGTATTAAAACTTGTTTTTTGAGCGAGGTTAAACGATGTAATTTATGATCACATTAACATTTTAAATTAATGTGATAAAAACCAAATCAGGTATATGGGTAAAAAAACCACTATACTTGCGGTACAAAACAAACAACACTTGGTAGTAGTAACTATTTATTCGCGACGAGGTTTTTTCTTAGCATGTCCCACACCTGGTGCAGGTAAGCAACAGAGAAAGTCAACTTTGCTTAAATAAAGACATCCCACTCAGTCGTAGACACACTGTCTTACTATTAGTCACACTTCGCTCGAAATTCACAACATTCAATTTACACCACGTTACACGGAATAATAGCAAATTAATCAAATTGTTTAAGTGACTCCAATAAAGCAAGCAGTGTTCAACAATATGTGATACTTGTAAGAATCTTTATCAACGCAATTAATTAGTGGGATTTATGTGTAATTAAGATCTTAATTAAATGGACCAGTGAGCTCAACAGCAGTGTTAAATCTTATAAGTGATTATTATCAAAACGAACATCGTACAAAATGTTGTCTACAATCTGTGAATGTTTTAAATATCAACTAAGAGTGCAGTTTTCAATAAAGTGACTGAAAATGTAGCAACAAAGTTAAACTATTCCTGAAAATGGCACTATTGGACACTTGTTTTTGCTGCAGCCTGGCAATAGCAGCAGGATTTATAGCAGTTTATTTATTGGTAAGGACATCGGTTGAAAATAAAATGATTTTCATGCGAATCGATTTTGTATATAAAGTAACGTTGGAAACATTAGAATAATATAACAGATTTAAACGCCAACTTTAAAATGTCGCAATACAAGACAAAACGCAAAATCCACTTTCACTGTTTGGAAATGAACGCGAACGTATTGTCAAGGTAAAACCAGAATCGAAGTAGGCGCATGTTCATTAATCGTGTTTTAATGTTAAGATAGAGAGACTCACGTGTTCATATTTTTAATCTATGAAACACTTTCGATAATAATTTATTAAAACAATACAAAGTGCCAAGGTAAAATAACAATTTAAAGCAAGCGAGAATTTAACACGAAAACTATTTATCTGTCAACATTCAAAAGTAAATTGGATGAACATGATTCTAAACTGGACAACATATGAATAAGTAAATTTTAATATTGAAAGTAAATTAATTTATATAAGTTGTGTACAAAAATATCATTAATGACTTAATTCAACCCCATGGTTAATCAAATTAATATGTACACTATATAGCACATATTTTGATTTAGAAGCAAACCATGCGGATCTATTAATTAAAATTGTTGGAACGAACGAAAAAAAAAATGTTAATGAGTGAAATTAAAACTATTAGCGGATACGCATAATGAATAATGCTAAACAATAGATTATAGTTATTACTAACATAATATAAATGTTTTAGCACAGTAGAAAATAGTGAAATTTAGATGATATATAATTATATTGTCTTAGATTTATGTTTACTTTTCACTACAATAATAAATAAACATTTTTATGCATCAAAGTACATATAATTTAGTAATTATCATTTAGCAAATTTTTATTTTCACTGTAGGAATTAAAATTTCGGATAAATAAGAAATTTAATATTATTTCATACTTTACAAGATTATTTGATTAGATTATGAATAGTCATATCAAAAGAAGTAAAACAAGAATTTTTAAAATGTCTGTTTAGAATTCCTATAATTATATCCATATTTAGGAGAAACTCAAATATGTATGATTGCCTGTGTATTTTATCTACGCACAATTAAAACCTAATATTATATACAGATTAGTTGACTATTTCTCGCTTTAAACATTAACAATATTATTAATGAGTAGATAAAAGCTAATAAGTACATATAAATAATTATTTATCGTTAGACAAGCCATAAATAAATTTCTCTACAAGTTTAAAGGCATGTTATCGTAATGGAATCACCCCATACATTTTACGGGAAAGTTTGCCATTTGCAAACGCGGGTTCCATGTGAAAGTGCTGTTCAAGTATGGAAAGTAAGACATGTGAAGTCTTAAATTAAATATTAACTCTTTTCTCAAGCTAACATCTTATTGTTAATCGGCTAAAAAGGGACATTAGCGTTGTGAATCACAATTCATTTAGTATTCAAGTACACAGGCAAACAGTGACTATGGACATGTACGCACTGCATATATGCTAATCTGATAGGAAATTGTTTTAGCACTTCCTATTTCAATCGGCACGATTTAAATATTAACATCGTTTTGGTAGGCTAATGCATAACTGAACTATTATTAAATATTATTTTAATGTAGGTGTATAATACAACACTAACTACATAAAAACAATTAAAATAGGATACTAATACTTAATGCAGTACGGCAAGCAATTTGTCCGATGACTTAGAATTATTATTAACAACTAAATTTGCCAGACCCACTAAGCATATCATTATAACATGTTGTTACTTAACACAAATAGTAATTTCAAAATTTGATATACTATTGTTTATTCTTCTAAGTTGACATTCCGAATTTTTTGTTAATAACATACTCGTATTATGTCATAGAAACAAAATGGATCCAATTACTTGTCATTTCCTAACAAAAACAGCAAACGTTATTATTGTTAATGAAAGTTAACTTTATTTTGTACAAATTACGAGGTATGTACAATGACAAATTAGATTAAAGAACCATATTAGTACTTCGGATGTCGTCTACAACGGAACTACGGGTACGTTGACATTGTGCCCTTTTTCATGCGTAATTTTTAATTCAGTCGGCGTAGGATGAGAACTGTTATATGCCGCTATACAATGTACTCATACGAAATATTATTGAAGCCAATAGGTCTCCTCCCTTGCCTCTTTTTGTTACCCATTAATTTGGTTTGCTGATTCGACGCATACCGCGCCTTTAAACAGCTGTGGGTTTTAACACCTTGCTATTATACACACGCGAGCAGAGATTACAAGTTTCTAAACATTAACCTGTATTTGACGAATATCATATGTTTAAATCATGAATGTAATTTAATGTGGGCTTTGCTAATCGGGATATTTGTGTGAACATGCGGGAAGTGAAAATACGACATGCTGGAAACTGGGGTACCGCGTACCATTGTTTTTGTACTTATGTAAAAATGTTAATTATCATGTATGAATAATATATTAGATTTGAATTAATGGAGTTTTCTCATTCAGAATGGGATTAGAGGAGTACTAAAAGCCAAAATATCACTCTTACCATTTGTACATTCAATCAAGCAAATTGAAAGGGCATATTCATTAGTATATCTATTATTCAGTTACCAAATATGGTTGAAATTGCGAATTCTTGCAAAGATATTTACATAATCACGTGTCACAAAATACACTTTCAGATCTCTATACTTATACCTATGTATAATACTAATTTAAAATTAAATTAACTATGTTAATTTAATATTATAAAGCATATATCTCTTAATTATTATGTAATGTTGCATTTCACAGTGCGTATGTAATTAATCCATATTCTGTACGAAATATCTGTAAGTGAAGGCGTTAAAAAGAGAAGTATTTGAAGAATTTAGGTTTGCTCTGCACAACTGGAACTTCATTTATATGCTAGACGCATGAAATAGCTGCATGCTGATTCAAGGCATATATCGTCTAGCATACGTACTGCAAATCATGACAGAAACCTTATTTTTATTTCCATTCTATAGAATGTAATAAGTGATGCGTATAAACAAATGCAGTCTGAATATTTAATGAAAAGGAATTCTTCCATTCACATTGTGAGATATATACCACACTTTGCATTTCTACATATAAGCATACACATTGTAACTTTCCATGTTATGTATGTATTGGAAATAAACGTTATTATGAAGAAACTAATAGCATAAAACATTAGCCATATCTATGTTCTAAGATTCTTCATCACTTCTAAAAATACATGTTCACTAACATATTGTTAAACGTGATTTTGTACAATTTATGACCGGCGTTACGGTCATAGTTTACTGAATTCTATTGTTAATTACATGCTTTTTACAGATTGGCTACCTGATAGCATTTGCTTTCGAACTGCTATGGCTACTAGAGTCAGATTCAGGCCTGCCGATATCTGCAGCATTGTTATGCGCCGGATATTTTTTAATGGCGCTCTCTGCTGCAGTTCTAGTCCATGGACTGGCAACGGTAACATTTTATAACATACTTTCATTATATGAATTATTGTGCTTGTTTTATACAAGATTATCGTAAGAAATATTCGCAAGAATACAAATTAATCATTAATTTGTTTACATTTCCTGTGCAATTTGTTATTACGAATTTTTGAAACTGTTAACAAGAATTGTATCTACGGTTCGTTTGGCTCTCGATAACAATGAACAATGCTAATTAACACTAATTTTGTTGGTCTCTACATTAATATTTATATAAATGAAAACAACACAACAAACAGATATGTGTATATGATAATGTGTTAATGTATTTATTTTCAATTTTTAGAAAAATACGTTCTGCCTTATTGCTTGGATGTTCACAGTTACCATACTCACTTTTCCAGAAGCAGGAATGGTCATATATATGAGCATACAATACTGGGTATGTTGCATCTATTATCAACTTTAACATATTTGTTTTTCTATAATATTGTGATTGACATTAAAGAACACTGAATAATATGTATAAAATAAATTAGTATCATATCATGCTGGGACTTACTTGTTAATAGTCTATTATAGTAACGCCTGAGGAATTATATAATTTCCATAATCATAATTGACGTACATTCTTCCATCATTAAGGCAACTGACAGATAGCCAGGAATATTAATAAATAATTTATAATTATGTACTAATAGCCTGTTTACAAGAATATTATCGCATACTCTTCAATGATTGCGTAAACAATTACATTTTATAATTACATTACGTTATGCAGAGATAGTATTTAATATACTGTAGTCTATGTTTCAGAGTATAGAATCACTATATGGAATGACAGAATTAGTTTGTTGGTTAGCAAGAGTGCTAGCGAATGTATTTGGCGTAGTTATTGTTCAATCGTTGTACTCAATGTGGAAAGAAGAAGAACTAGTAATGAAAAGATTACAACAAATGAACATGACATCAATACCAATACCAAGAGACCCAGAACTCACCAGTAGCCATTTTCATAATAATGCATACGCTGCTTCTATTGAACATTTAGCTACAATGAAGCGGTAATAATACATAGAATAGTATAAATATTGTACAATTCAAAATTAGTAGTAGTCACGCAGCATTACAGTATGGGTTATATTCAAGTGCAATATCTCATTTCAGAACAAACTCCATACCAAATATATGGAGTGGTTCCTTACCAAACAACTTAACTACATTCCCATTAAATGGTTTACAATTCATGTCAACACAAAGTGAATTCAATGCTAGTATCTACGTACCAAATATCATCAACAGAAGTTACGATACACCAGGTATTTCCCAACACCAAGCAATCAATTATCGCACTAATGTCATACTGTTAATTCACCATTTACAGCAAAACGAGCACAATCACTAATGGATTTGCGAAGTGCCAAAGATGATATGACGCAGAATGACAAGTTAAATCAAAGTTGGTATCCATTCATGACACAATCCCTAACAGAATCGTCTACAGTGATCCCAACCTACACATTCAGTCTGGACAGGAAACTGAATCCGCGAGGATATTCCAAGTCATTAGAGAATCTGAATATAAACGGAAGTATTAGAAGCAGGAACAGTTTCTTCGAGGAACAACCTGATTTCGGATTACCAATTTATTATGGCCCGTTGCATGGACCTGACTTCCTTGTGTACAAAAAACAAGTTTCTAAAAACTCTTTGAGTAACACATCCGATGATTTACAGAAATATAGGGACGTTGCATTATAAAAGACATGTGTGTGTATGCGCATATTTTTATAAGACTCGACAGTATTTAAACATATGTGTCTATATTCTACCATGTAAATAGTTATATCAAATTTTATATGAAACTTTCTATATACGTATATATATAGTTTTGTACCGTCCAATTATATAATACAGGATATTAGGACAGGAAATATAAATAGATATATTTATTACCATACATTATTTTCAACCACTGTTATTGGAAAACAAAACAATCACCATTAATACACGATAATGTTTTAAAATTATTTACGAATTGTACAAATTTGTGCTTGATGTTACTTGATGTGCGACAACAGAAAATAAATGTTTTATATTCGTTATTTGTGTGTTTGACACTTGTTTATGTACAATCATATAAAAGGTTGTATATGTTCCTAATTTATTATCATTTAACTGACAGCAGTTGCCCATGGCGGTGTCATTGGCTGTGGATTTTGAAGATATGACATTACAACGGCCGAAATAGATAACATGAACGAACTTAATATCTGTAATCATGTATGTAATCATAAATTAAGTAACAGTTATGTTTGAAGTGACTCACTCGGACAGATCACGTCACTAATTGTATACGTATGTTAGTTTACCTGTTTTGTATCATCTGAAAGACGTGAATTTGCAAAACTGATGCAGGAACAATACAGTGCTACCCAGGCACACCACTTCAGTCTCATCATTAACCCACACATGCTGAAGATCATACCTATAAAAAACATAACCTTGTTAAACTATGTCTACAAGTTAATTCATTACTGTGTACTTCAACAACTACTAGATACTGGTTACTATTTATATGTCAAAACACGTAAAACAGTTTCTAGAATAAACAAAATATATTTATTCAAATACCTTGCATTACATATCGTGCACAATAAAACTTCTGCAAACATACAACACAGACAAATGTTAAATAACAGGTCCACCCATCAGTAACGTCGCCTATATACGAGACTATGTATTACATATATTATGTAAATATATAATGTAACGACGACATTACATATCGAATGGCCAGATAATATACTTAAAATATTAACATAAAAATACAAATAAATGTTTCAACATTTATTTATTTGGATAGACAATAAAATTATTTATAATACAAAACACAAAACTAAATCTAATGACTATAACAAGAAGAAAATATAATAACTATGTCAGACATTTATAAAATAGACAGTATAAAATCATAATAATTATTATTATTTTATGTTTATCAAAAATAGTGATTAGAAAAATGACAATTTCAGAGATTTTTAAAAAAATAAGTCAGTCTTTTCAGTATCACCGAAACTATATAATCACATTTATTTATTTTTTCGTTTATACGTTTATCAGGCTGAGATTATATGAACCTTCCATTTAACTATATCTTTTTATATATAAAACATTTAATAAAATTTGTAATGTATTTTAAACACAAATATGTTATTTTTGGTAATACTATGTTTGAAAATGCATTTGACTATACATATTATTTATAAATCTGTTTTGTATTAATATCTCAAATACATGTAAATATATACTCTTGGCAAATAGAAAACATTAAACGTTATCTTTGTAACTATTTGGATTATCACAACGTCTTAGTAACTCATTTTCATATTCTAGCTGGGCTACTCTTTCTTTTAACATCAATATTTTCTGTTTTAAAACGTTAACATCTTCCAGTACAGCAAATTTCAAATGTTTCTTTACCAAATCCATCAACGCTTCTATTTTCGTGTCAATGGAATTCTGTGGCGCAGATTTATTCGGATTATCACCTATTGTCATATGATTACCAGACGAATTTTGTTCATCTAGAAATGAATGCACGCAAGACGATACATTCTGTGGTTGCTGAACCACATTTTGAGATAAACCAAGATTCGAAATGTGCTGTACCATCACATTTGAGTTAACGGTTTGGATCTTCTTATTTATCGCGGAGTCAGTAAATGTTTGTTCTGAGATTTTTGGCATCAAGTTACCGTGTGGTGACATCATTTGCTGACATAAAGGCACATGAAGTTGATTTGAAATAATCGGAAATACTAACGAACTTGAGAGATACGACGGAATTATAACTGGCGAATCAGTTATGTTGTTCTCGTTGAGTTTTATGTTAGTGTGACTGTTCGACTGGTTTGATACATTTGAAATGTAGTGTATATTTTGCATGGCCGGTGGGCGGACTTGTGTCGGAACGTAATACTGATTCGAATGATCATGTCCGTTAGTTGGCACTGTTTGATTTCCAACCGAATTTGTACTGCCGTTGTTGTTAGTGACACTAGTGAATGACTTCACTGGTAAATACTGAGGCGTACTATTATTTACCGAATTGTTAAGTTCGTTATTAATAACTTTAGATGGCATCTGCGACGGTATGGCGTTATCACAATCACTTTTTGAAATATGAGTTTTAGAATTAGCGGAATATAAAGGTGAATGAGTGTGTTTTGTAAAGTTTTGCTCTTTGTCTTGACTGGCGTTTATAGAAACATGTATTGCCGAAATATCAATGTTTGAATTTGGTAAATTCGCGACATTCTCGTTAGTATAATTGGCACCGTTAGAAATCTGCGCTGTATGCAAGCTTTGTGTATGTTGATTTGGCATCGTAATGTGATTATTGTTAATAAGATTATTATTGATTGGCACTTGATTGTTCAATGGTTGTTGACCATTTTTTTCTTGGAAGTTTGTAGTTTGTTGACACACAACTGGTGGCATACATCCATATATCTGAGTGTTGTTCATATTGAAATTACGATGATCGCCGTTGTTAAATTCGTTATTATTTGGTGTATTGCACGCTTGCGACGAATATCTGTGCACTGTTGACGTATTATCTGTATTGTTAGAAATATGATATGTATTGATTTGTTCTGGATAGACCATTTTATTAGGTAATGTTTGTTGGTTACCGTTGTCGGCATGAGATCCATTACGGGCTCTACCATTATGATTTACTGACACACTGTTGTGGATGAATGTTTCGTTATTCAACTGGTCTTGCTGATGTTGTGAACATGAGTAATTGGAATTTTGGGCAACACTTGTATTCAATACGTCATTTTGTTGGACGAAATGCGACTGATCACTTGACATGTTCTGAAATTTCTGAATGTCACGTTTAAAATGACTATCAATAACATTCGACGAATGAACATTGCAACAGTGTACTTGATTCAACATTTGTCCTTTAAATGGAAATGAAAACGGGTGTCTCGTGGTATGTGAAACAAAACTATTACTGACCTGCGGCGCTACAGACATTGATTCTCGATTAGTTTCATCAATCATAAAGTTTAATTCCAGAGGGTATTTAATCCCAACTAAGGACGATGTTACCATTCCAGGCATTAATACATGATTATGATATGTTGCACTGTTGCACGTAGAATGTTGAGCATTCTGTGCAAACGGTTGACAATTATTCGATACGGACTGTAAGAAATTCCGTGAACGATTCACATCTTCCGCACTAACAACGTTGTTATTCTGTCTGTAAAACAACTGTAGCATGGAGCCATGCAAGTCAACATTGCTTCCCCAGTTCGCTTGAGATAATGCTCTGTGCAATTCGGAACGAAATGTGCTCGACGAGTGAAGATTAATGTTAACATCGCTTGTCACTTGTCTGGCGACGGACGTATGTTGGAAAATTCGATTGTACGATTGATCTAAAAAATCCATGCACTCCCATCGACCACGTTTAAAAGGTTCTGCGCTTTCTATTTTCACTACTTTAAATCTATCACTACGACTATGAGACGAGTGCATGCTTTTTCTCTGTGGATCTATGGAATGTGTATATACTTTACTATCTAAACAAATCTACTATGAATATTGTGTACCAACCTAAGATATTCATGTAATCCGGTGTTAAATCCTCTCCTGGAGCTGCATTGTTGCTCGCGGGTGGTGGTTTATATCTCTGTTGCTTGTCTGGTCTGCGAGGGTCTATACTGCCTGGTAACATGGCTGACCTGAAATATAACTATATATCAATTTTAACACAACTAGATACACACCTCAATTAATATATGTTACTAAATTTCAATAATTTACACGTAATACTAATGTAAGTTACCGTTCTTCGTAATGTTCTACGGCAGAATAGCAGTTTACTGACCAATGCAATGAAATCTTAACCTTATCTGTCGTCTCAAATTATAGTCAAAACATTTCAATAACAGCTCATGTTTACTTAAGTGAACATAACTATGCTATTAGTCATAATAATATAAAGTGTAACTATGGCAGTTAGTTGAAATTGGTTGGAATTACTTCATACAAATAGTTGACGTATCATATGACAGTTCCTAACCAATATTTAGTCACTTTACAAAATGCTTATCATATGTTAGGAAGAATATCTGTCTACGACAATTAATAAAAAAATAATATAAATACATACTTATTGAAATATAACTACAATTAATTATAAAATCCACTACACTATTGACACAAACTGCTTCCCTACTTCTCACGTAGCACACTAATCACGTGACCTATTAATCCGCTAAATCCTACGATACTGCGCTTTCACTTGAATATACAAATTTCGTTATTTAATTTAAATAATAATGTAACAAAAGTTGCTATTTCATTATTGCCAGTGTATATTCTATTGTCTAGCTAGTATTGAAGAGACATTACGGCCAGGGACTGGGAATATAATAATTCGTTATTATGATGTAATATATTTTATTAACATAAATTTTAACATTTTTGTTACAGAAACGTTGCGTATATTACATTTAAATACTTTTTTATTAATAATTTAACTAAATATAACATAAATGAACGTATTTTTAATATATCGGTGTAATTCTCATACTAAATCGTTCTATAAATTTTGTTACCAGATTCATATACGTATATAATAAATAATTTAAATAACCTTAAATGTTAAATTTAAGCATGGGAAGATTTATTTGTAATATTAATGTTGTAAAAGTTCGTATATAAAGCTATTTACAAATGTTTTACAAGCAATTTTATTGCAATGTATTAAATACTCGTTTAGTATGTACTACTACTTAGTTCATGAATGTTCCATTTCAATGTAAAAAACTGACTATAAAAATATCAAAAATCAGAAGTGAAGCAGATAATAAATATTTTTCTTCTCTATAACAGGAATGTGTACCGGGGTAATTTTATTCAAGTGGAAAATTGAAATTCATACTTCTATCAAGATTACTTACTACAGAATTTTTAACAAAAAAATAAGGCCATCTAGAAACTAAAAAACATATTTATGTCACACACAATTGGTAATATCTATGGGAAAATGTCAAATATGTATTTAACTACAAGTCCAAAGATCCAATGTCAAAAATATTCAGTTTTTCTAGTCCTGTATCTCACTTCCATAGACCAATGTAAATATATATTTTTACTTTCTGTTCAAGATACCTATATATTTTCAAGTGAATGCTGTCTATAAATACATACATATTTATCTTATTTGTGTAACTATACAACCACAAATATGTAGATTAATTGTTAAACTAGTACAGATTATTAATGATGATCAAATATTTTACAACTGATATATTGTTAATTTTCATTCTGATTATATTCGTGTACCAAATCTGTAATCTGTTACCCTTTTTTGTCAAATCGTAATATTATTTTATACAATACGTCAAATTTGATATTCCGTGTAAATTTTAGTCAAAATTAGTTCTGAACTGGATTTTTTAAATATCCATATTCAAGATATATAAAGTCAAGTTAAATTTCATGATTAGAAATATGTAGAAATGTTTTTTGGTGATCTACATATATGGAATAATGTCTAGTACATATAATAATGTGATCTTTAAGATTTAGTTATTTGAAGTCTGAATGTCGGTGATGACTAACACTACTTTTCCGATGGCTCACCGATATACAGGCTGACAGCGCGTCATCATTTTCTCCGCACTACCTGTACCGGGCTGCTGGGTGGTGACTCATTGTTATGTTCCTGTCTCATCGATCTTCGTGGTACATTTTTCAGATTGTTAGACAATTTTTTCAGAGGACGTGGCGATATACTCGTAGATTCAATACTTTGGGATGAATCAGATGAATTGAACCAGACACCCCTTGATGAATCAGTTGCTAAAAGTGACATAGGACTTTTATAATTAGTACTGTACTCTGTAAATTAAAATCATGCGATCTAGAAGCTTGATGCGAAAAACCAAACCACCGCAAACTTCAAATACAAAACATCGTTATATCTGTCAGTAATAGTGTCAATATGCACAGAAATGTTACTAGCCTAAAAAAGTAAAGAGAATAAATACAGTAAAATAAATATAATTTATTTCCATAAATTAATAAATAAAACATAACTTTGTTGTACAATCGTTAGTGATATCTATTTGTATGTTAATCTCTTGATAACTGATATGTAGAGAATAAGAGCCGAAAAACTATGAAGATATTTCTATTGTAACAGCACTTTCATATCGCAAATAAAATCACATCAAATTATTTCTAATGTAACGTAATTTTATTTACGTCAATGTTTTATGTACAGAACAAAATTTCGCTGTAAATATTTGCTCAAAAGAATTGAAATTGCTTAAAGTAGTATTGTTCGTTATTGGAAAATATCTTTCCAATATTTAAATCAGAGTGTTTGTATTCTAAAACTGTTATATAATTAAAATTGTTACACTGCATGCATGTTTAATGGACACTCCGATTTAATCATTTTAATATTAAATATATATACCTTCAGAACTGTATTTCGAGAATGCTTGTTGACTATATTTTAAATGAATGTATCTAGTACTCTTCACAAGTAAGTCAAAAATGCAATAATAAATGCATTTTCCAAAATATGCCAGCCAGTCTATAAACGTCACCTTATCGCCTTTTACTTAAAAACTAACTTGTAAATATTAAATTTGTATTTAAATTTAAAAACAAATTAACAATAATGAAGAAGATTGGAAAAAAACCTAATGTTTTCAATAAATGTAAAAATTAA
>JAGJTL010005742.1:5434730-5455650 GCA_022063505.1 Calosoma granatense | reverse complement strand
TAAAACTTCAAATAAATTACAATAACTTTTCTAATAACTAAGTTATAAAACATATTTTTTATGTTCATAAAGAATGTATGTATAAATACTGTACAGTTTAAAAGAAAAATGGTGCGCATATTTCTATTTCAGGAAGTGCCGAAATAGTTAGTAGTTTTATACAGATGCACGTTCCATTAGTGGGTAATGCAAAAACATGCAAATATAACACATTGTTACATATTAGAATAATCTACATAACACTGCTATAAATAATTGTGAACATATGCAATTATCCACACAATGCGACGAAAACAAGTAAATGTAATATTCATTTCAGTAAAATATGAATCTTTTTACTAAAAACACAAATAAAAACTGATTGATTAAGCAGACAAGACTAGCCAGCTAGAAGTATCATAGCTCAAGGCTTGGACTGACCTCTGACCACTTTGTGATGATGTGAATGTTGTCCAGCGGTGTGATGATCAAGTAATGCCGCTGTCAGTGTTGATGTAGCCGAAGCACATGGTTGACCATCACGCGATCCACCAGAAATACCGGCATTCCTTGAACAGAACGGACCTGCATCCATGACAGGACTGAATACTTGCGACACAAACTCTTCGTAAGTTGTACGATCTATATGCTTGTTTACAACAGTATCTAATGACCGTTGACGCTCTTCATAACTGTAGAATGTAATTGTAGCATTAATCATATACCCATCAAGTACATGCTGCCTTGTCAGCTAAATACGAATACATTAACCTAACTATTTAGGTTAGCACTTACTATTGTTGGTAGTATGGTAGTGTAGTGCGTTTAGCACGGCTGGCAGATATCACAGTGGCTCGAATAAGACCGGGCAACACATTACTCTCTACAATAGCCTCATCAAATAGTGGACCAAAATATGGTACCTAAAATATTGACCTGTAGTAAATGAATGAAATGGATAATTTGAAATGCAGTACCTCTGGTTTGCAGTTGATACTGATTCTATTCAGTTGATTACCAAGTGGATAGATGGTAATAAGTACATCACAGAATTCTGTCGGAATAATATCACGCCTATAATCTCTATTGTGTTCTGACCACACAATGTGCACTTCATCGTTACCCAAATGTCTTGTCTACAGAAATAATATTTTATGTACAACAATTTGTTGTCATTAGTATTATTAAATATGGCCAAACCTTATTGAGAACGGCTTCAGGAGTATCACCTGGCATTCTGGTAGCAACATGGAAAATCATCTCTAGGAATGATGTCGCATAATACGGTGCAGTGTCACCCGTAGAACCCTGTTTCTGTAAGCCACCCATAAATCCGGTGTGAGATTCTAGTTCCACTTCCCAGGCCAGGCCAGCCAAGAATCGTTCATACGCCTGACTGCCGCTTTTATTCGATAATATCGAGTTCTTGTCTTCCTGTCCCGGCCCTATATAAACAACAGCAACTTTGTGTGTTTCCCGACACCGTTGTGTGTCCAAGTTTCGCAATTCTCGTAATAATCGTTCAGTCTTTTCCAACAGGTACAATTGTTTCCGGTGATCCCAACTCGCGAGGCCAAGTTGAGAGAATAATAAACGACAATACTGGAATGGTGCTCGCTGTTGTAGTGCCTCTGGACGTAACGCGTGGTGGCCGAGCATTGACGGTGAATTACGAACGTACATTAAGTGTTCGGACTCGGAATTTCGCTGACTTAATACTGCTCCGATAGCTTCTTGTTCGAGCTCGTCGCTGCACGGTGATGCAGCGGGTTCATTCAGATGCGAGTCTGAACTTTCCAGACACTCTGGACTTGTGTAACCCAAATACTGTAGCAACTATAATATAACGAAACGGAACGTAGTCACTTGTAACTTGAATCATGACAGATAACTGAATGTATTGCTTCTTTAAAATTAAAACATATCACTTACATCATCTAACTGATCTAAGTCTGGTGCTGAATTTGACACCTCCGGCAGTTGTCCTGGTGGTCTGTGACGCATAGCGTGGTGAGGTAAATGTGGTTGCGCAGTAGACATGAGCAAACTCTCCGGCGCATTATGCGCAGGAGGTCGCCATGCGTCTGTAGACGGGGCGACTATGCCCATGTGGGCGGGCGGACGGTATAATATGGAAGCGTCCCAACTGGCTTTACCTGATTGGTCACGTAAAAGCACGCGTACTTGTCTATCAGCAGTCGTCAAACCAGCTGTGACACCTCCACCGGGTAATTCTAGTGCTGGCAATTCAACCAGACTGGTGACCACGCTCGAAGTCAGCATTAACAACTAAACCAACGTACGCAACAATAGTAAACAATATTTTCTATTATCTATTATACAAAGCTAACCTGTATGTTGGGCGCAGAAAATATGGAACTGGATAATTCATCTGCCATTAGATTAGGTACATCGTCGTGTTCGACGACAAGTGATGAGAGTCGAGCAGCGCCAATGGCCATAGGAAAGTGGCCTAAATGAGTGACGAGATGTGACAACACTGTATGGGCGCACAAAGTGACAGCCTGGTGGTACTGCTGACTACGGGACGGAGATACGGAAGGTGATGGTTTGTCTAAATTGTCTACTGTTATAATAGGATCGAAGTCTTCGTGCATGTTCGGTTGCGTTAAGCCGGAATCGGCTGTCGTATTACCCGTAATTAGCTGATTTAATACCTAGTATAAATATAGATATATGATATTTGTATATTAGCTATATTTGAAATAGTAACACTTGATTATATAGCTAGATATGATTTCATCTTAATATTCCATATTGCTTTAACATGAGAACATTTTAATTTTTTGCAAAGATATTTATACATCGTGCAAGAGCAATGTTGTATAGAGACAAGTTGTACTCACCTTGAATACTGTAAGTAACAAACATTCTCCACTTCGTCCATCAGCGTTGAGTTCCAAGAGACGACGTGGCCCTAACCGCATACACCATTCTCCCAAGCATAAAAGTATTGTAGTACCCAATGCTCGGTCTCTGTCGGACGCAGTCGAACGCAGTGGTGCTAAACGTACGAGGGTACATCCCAATGCACACAATACTTGTGCAGCTAATCGCGGATAGTGTTCATGCAACACCGCTGCATGTTCACACAATAGCATTAACACATCGCTTGCTACTTGTGCTACCACCTTGTGGTTGAATTTCAAAGCTAGCAGTAGAATAGTAACGGCGTCCTTTATTTTCGGATGGAAGATACCGTTTGACAGTTCTCGGTATACAAACATACCAAGAGCAGAGAGAGCAATGCAACGAGCTACACCAGTCGGCTCGTACTTACCTGCTTGCAATAATATACCAACCACGTGTTCCTACAGGAAAACATATATAAGTTAAACAACATTCTATGTATATAATGGGGGTGAGTATTATTACCTTTATATCTGGACAGCTCATAACACTAAGTTGCGATGGATCAGGCTGTAGAACTGAGATGGCTGACATGTCAGACGAAGCAAGACTGAGTAAATCAGCTAAAATAGACACGGCATGGGTTCGAGGAGCGGCAGTGGAAACATCAGCTGCGGATAATATTGAATGACACGCATGGACCAAGTCTAGCAGAAGCAATGAATGTCCAGGGAGACGTAGAGATAAAAATCGTGGTCCTAAATGTTGTAGAATGGTATTTAAAGCAGCTCTATCTGTACCGCATAAACCTGTTACATAAAAATGTGTAAATACATATTTATTAATGTCTACATTCCGAAGTACTGTGAGTATAATTTTATAAAAACTAATACAAATTTTTACCTAAATGTAAAGCACGGTAAAACTGCGGTAGATACACCCTATGCTGATTATCACATTGCAAAGTAATGGTGCATAATAATCTCAAAGCGCACAGTTTGCCAGCCTGGTACTCTTGTGGTAACATCAACGCTTCAAAACACCACGGTACGATCAATGTTAGTGGCGGTACTAACTCAGGTGGTTCAGGTGTACTCTGGTTATCACCAGTAACACCTTGGTTCTGTTTTATTCGAATCAGAGTGTCCGTCAGATGAACCAAATACTCAAACACTTCGGCATGTAATCGTGGTTCGGTTAGTTGGTTTACATCTCCCAGTGCCGAGAGCATTCTTCTCCATAATATGACGGCTACATCTGGTAGCCAACCCTTCACTGACCCACCGCACACTACGCCTCTGTGCTCGCCATTATCATCTTGCACGGCACCAGCATCTGCCAACACATCCAGCTGTATCGGTGAATCTTTGATCGATGTGCTCTCTAGGCCTGAAGATGGTGCTGGACTTGGTGAACGAGTGCGGTCTGTTGATTCATTATCAGTTAATGGAATTGTTCCTGGAAAAAAAAAACAAGAATAATTATAATTTTCTATTAGATGCAAGTGATAGAAACACTTTATCATTAATAGTTATGGAATATGCAATGTTATGCTAACACTCACCTAATGAATGTGCTCTTCGTATTCGCAGCGATCTGTGTCGATTTGATACCCTGGTGGAAATTACTCTAACATGTAAGCTTGTCTCACTAAGACTTCTCGACAGTCCAGGCCGACTGCATATTGCCACTATATTACCATCGGGTACTGTTATTTCTTCCGGTTTGTTAACGGGTACTGGTGTGCCCTCCTGTGAAGCTTGTGGTGTACTAGTTTCAGTACGGCTAGTCCCACGACGTGTACGCTTGTTTTTCTGTTCGGATAATCGATCCAATGGAAGATCTGTCAAGTCCAATCCATAAACATGACGTGCTAAAACTCTGGTTAATGTTTCCATTGTTTTCTACAAACCAAATATGTATTTAATCTCATTGATCTTACACTTGCAGGAGAGAAAATTTAAACTTACAGCCCATTCTTTTACAAGTTCGTCCCATTTTGTCAAATCAGCGAGAACATGAAGAAATCTGTCCCACAGTTGACGAGATACGGGTACGTTTAAATTCGCTTTAATCCAAGTGACTATTAACGTCTGAAAAATAGCAGGTGCTAATTTTCCGCCAAGCATTTGCATTTTCTTCTTGGGAGGATTTTCTGGCAGTACAAGTGATGTTATTTGTAGCAAAACTAGTAGAAGTTGTTCCCTATAAAATAAACGTTACCATATAATATTAGACATTATTCGAAATTATCGAGAGAAGACATCAAGTATGTACCGGGAGTGTGTTGTACATTACTTACCATGTACTACTGTCCATACGAGTATGCATGACCATGTATCGGTAGATATTAAGAACTCTTTTACAAGAATCTGTTTGTTCCTCAAGTAGCGGTACTGTATGTACACTTATTTCTTGCAAGAATACACTGCCAGCATGTGTCATGAATATTTGCAACATATTCTAAAAGCAAATTATCAACAATACATCTTGTATTTAAATAATTATTATTATTTTCTTACCTGAAATCCGGCTCTAACAAGAATGTTCTCCTTGTGCACGGCGCCAATGTATGAATCATTTCTTAACCGACCAGGTCTATGTCCGTCCACTGTCTCTTCATGTGCTACCGCACTGCCATCTGGCGGTTCAAGTAAATACTGTGGGAACTCATTCATCTGGATCAGGTCTTTGTAAAGTGCTATCACTCTGTGTATAGCACCTGAATGTGTGAAGTTTAATAGGAATGCTTGTCGGTATATTTCATGCATAAAGTTCACATTATCTCGTGAACTACAAAACACTTCGCGTACAATTTTAATTGCTAGTTCATCGTCGTTTACTGTTTTTTGCATATTTAGTGATATACCTAACATACAAAAGTATAAATTTGATAAAACAAACATAATAACACTTTACAGCAGCTATTTGTTTAACTTACTTGAATCCAAACTATGATGAGCTGATTCATGTTGGCCATCGTCATCTTGTGATTGGTTAGCGTTACCAGGAAGGGTTGGAGGTGCTCCAGAATTTGAGGTAGACATGTCAGGGGTAGGCCCTTTCTTGGGAGCGTTACCCATAATCCCACTTCTGTGCATGTATTGTACTACCCATTTGACCAATGTAACACGGCACGCCATATATTCACTGTCTGCTTCTGGTTTGCGCAGTGTAGGTAAATCTAATAACATGAAATAGAATTACTATATTCTTATTCAAAGTCGAGTATAAGTAATTATTAGCTCCAAATACATGTTCACTATATCACTGACTTACCTAACAACGGCTTATACAAAGATGTTTCATAACAAAACGCTGGACATATTCGAGGTAAGTAATATGTTTTGAACTGCTGTAACAAGAACTGAAAACATCTGTGATGTCGGGCGGATTTGTCTTGCCATTCTAAACGGATAACAGTGGTGACCATATGCTGCAGTAGAGTCTCCAGAAACATTTGACTGCTATTACTGTACTCTGAGCTACGCTCTCCACCAGATGGTGGTAGCAACGGCAGCAGTTCACCAGGTGTCACCTAGAGAAATATAGAACTTATAATTTAAAAACTAGAGTGCCGCGTAGCAGTGGAAAACTAACCGGGTGTTGCATATTAGTGTCATGGAAAACACTACTCGACACTTCAGTTATGGGAGTTGCCGGGGCGAAACCCGGTACAAGGGACGCAAACATATCGTGAACATATTGTGGAGCATTGTCTTCCAATGCTTGATACCTATAAAGAAACGTATCAAATATATCTGCAGAATATATACATGTTCACAAATTAAGCAAGTTAGCGACAATAAACTTTAATATGTGAGATGTTGTAATTCAAATCTAATTTTATTTTATCATGCATTTCTTACAATTACATAATACATGCTTACACTACTTTAGTGTTCTCTAGAATATAATAAATATTGCAACAGGTGGCAGTTATTTCAAGTTGAAAAGTTTTAAAAACCTTACCACATCAAGAAATATTTGATCGCTTGTTTCCGTAACCGAACATTGTTTCCCGGATGTAAAAGCTTAGAGAGTATCCGCCTCAAAGAATGTATCTGCCATCGTTTGTGCAGAAGCTCCGGTACCAGAGCTAGAACGTTTTCCAGCACCCAAAGAGCACATTCTAGTTCCTCCTTGTGTGCTTTGTGTACTGAAATCGCAAACAAATGTTAATTTGTAATCAAATATAAACAATTAACACAACGTTAACGTCACAAACACTTACCCAAGTGAAATGACAGTTCTGTCCGCAACCATGACAAAGGAAAAAATTAGTGCAAGAGACACAAGTATATACAGCATAGCATTTATAGCAACATATACAGCACAGTAAGAGAAATAAGCCGCTGATAAAACAGGGTACTCACCTCGCTGGCGAAGATTTGTTTCTGCTTGAATGAAACTGTCGTACAATATGTTGTATACATGGCTGAAATTTGCCTCAAATAATCCCTTCGATTCTGATATATCCACATTTTCTAATGGACAAAATCAAATATTAACAAACAAAAAAAAACATAATTATGTTTAAAATTTTAGTAGGCGGTTACTATTTTTAACCGTATTGGTCAAGTAATATGGTTGACACCTGTATCATAGCAAATATTCAATTACCAATGTAAGAATTGCAAAATAAACAAAATAAAACGTATAATCAAGCAATAATATTCACGCAGTGTTGTACAGTTATATGCAAACTAAATCATATACAATATATTTATTGCAGGAACAATTTATGCAACTGACATCACACATTTTACATGAGTAATAATATGAAATTACTAATGAAAAATCGCAATAAGTAAAGTAGGAAAAGAGTTAAACTGACATGTTTTTCAAATGTTATGAACTAGTAATCCAGTTATAAAAATATTCAATAACTAAATCTTTATGACCGTAAAAATAGCTATGAAATAATGTACCTAATATAATTTTTAAATGTTTAAGCCGTGTCGTTAAATCCTTTTTCGCATCTTGGATTTTTGCTGTTGACTTTTTAACGTCGATATGGGCCTTCTTGCTGAACATTTTCTGACACTACGTACACTTACATATATTTACCGTACCACTAAATAAATAACACATTTTATAGAACTAGGGTGTAAAAAAGACATATACTTAATAAAAAATATCACAATGCTCTTAAGTAACTTTATATTTGTAAAAACTCATATGAATGTTCAATGTTATGACAATTTTCTGACACTTCTTCAAAGTGACGTATGTATACAAATGGCTGCGTTCAAGAAACTCGATTTGCATACAGCGGGAAAATACGAAATTAAATATAAACAAGAAAATATAACAAAACAATTATGTATTTATTATATTACTGTTATACAATTTATGTTATGTCTCTTCATTACTGTTTTGTACATCTTTATGTTTTTCGGAATTTTTGTCACTAGTCCAAGAATCATTTCTATCCTCATCATTTGAAGGATCATCCATGTCGTTCATAGTGTCCATTTTAAGTAATGCGGTTTCCATAGAAGCAATAAATGAGCTTTCGGAATATTCTGGATAACTTGAAAAGTCCCTTCAGACAAATATCAGTTACAACAGATTTACAAAACAAAAATTAATCGTAAACTTACTTATAGATATTTAATATTTGATGTGCCGTTAATTGACCAATTTGTGTGAATATGTCTAAATCTGGATAAATATTTTTATTTTTCTTCAAATTGCTTGAACTATTTGCAAGAATTAATTTAGTTCCACAACCAGGTATCCATTTCCTACAAAATAATGTTTAGCGTTTATACTGAATATAAAGTAGCTTTAATGGGTATTCAGATACTTACTCGAGATTCGGTATAATCCTGTTTCTTCTACTGAGCATCATATGTCGAACAAAATACCATATATGCTGCAGCCTATCTGCAGGCACTGGTAATTTCTTTTTAAATACTATTCGAGTTAAATACATGGAGCCAGGATCTATATCATTGAGCTATAAAAATACGTATTAACTATAAGTAACAATAAGAAATCAAATATCAAACGTACTTTATTCGAAAAAGCATTAGCTTTAAATTCTCTCGTATTATCCCATGGGAGGAAAGCTTTTCTCGGTACTTTCTTCAAAATTTGGTAATCACAAAATATTTGAAATAAAACAGAGGAAGCTCGATATTGAAGAAAACCCATATCGGGTCCAGCTGTAAGTTGCTACAGAAATATATGTAATTAGTAATTCATTTTCAGTATAGACAAAATTACTTACTATGTACAACGGTGGTGGCACAACTAAATATAATTCACAACGTCCAAACGTCATGACACCAAACTGAAATATTAAACTTAAAATTAAATGCCTTATGAAGTTAGAAGTTGCAAGAGTTCCTATTATTGCTAGAGTAGGTTCTGGAAAATATACAAATTTGTTATTATTCCTAGATCTTGTCTACTTTTTGTTTAAATTTGTTTACCTTGTGACCAATCTCTACTTTCGATACCACTTAACAATCGTTTCACTCTGTCTCCATTATCATATCTATCTTGATACGATAATTTCCAGATAGAAAAGAAATCTCTGTTAAATATTGTCAGGCATCCTGGATACTCACAATCTAATTTCTACAAATAAAACGAATTATCAGTCTGCCTTAAACTATCATTTACATATTTACTTACTAACATATGATCTCGAAAACAAACAGTTGACTCGTATAGCTGCATACGTTTTACACCATAATCTAATAGTTCTCTCGTAATAAATCCAAAACCTGGATTCGTCTCCAATATTGTCTTATTTCCACTTAGAATATAAGGTCTAAGCGAAGCTGCTACTTCGGCAGCAACTACAGAATTAACAAGATACAAATCGTCAGGTGCTTTACGATTTTTTCTCAGAAGTCTGACTGGAATATCATCCTTAATTTGTTTGAGATGTTCATTAGAAGACAAATATTTGTCTATTTCTTTAATATGGGTTTTTCGTCGTTTCACTTCTTTTGGAGCTGGTTGCACACATTGTTGTGATAAATGTTTTAACCTCAAAATGTCAATTTTGTGTATTTTAGTTCTAAATAAGTGATGTATACAATGAACTGAACTCATTTTATAACAATCACTAGTACAGCTACCTTTTGCCTACAATATAATAATAATATACATTTATCTTAATGTGTAACTTTAGTTCAGTTTAAACATGTACGATATCAAGTAACAAACATTGAACAAATGCCGAAACTTATCAGTTAATAATCTTAAGTATTTCGAATTATTGTAATACTCAACAATGTGTATAATAGTGTAAATAATTTAATTTTGTCATGCATTTTTATTAAACTTTTTATTTTATTTATAACATGTCAAGTACAATAACTTTTGTGTAGATGGCGTTTAATTCTTCACGTTCAGTACTTCTCAGTACTAGAAAATTTTCAAAATTATTGAATCAATTTCAATAATTTAAAAAACATTTAAAAATATTTAGAAAGTTTCCTACACTAATGATATCCTTAATCATATGTATACTACAATGATATATCACTACACAATTAAGTGTAAGCATTACAATACGATTAATAAATACACTTCTGAATACCTGCATCAAATTTGGTTCAACGTTAAAGGTGCGGCTTATTAAGGGTTATTATACCTAAACAGACGATTATTGCAGCTCCACCTTCCCTTTGATCTTTATGAACACGAACTTCATTGCATGTTCATTATACATTTCTAAAATTAGAGGGACAATATGCAAATTTAATATTGCACAAAAAAATTAATGTAACATTACTTTTGATAACATAAAATTGGAAAATACAGGGAACAAATAAATAATTTAAATTTAAACTATCTTTTAATGGATTTTATTTATATTAGCTGGAGTATGTACAAAATGTTATTAATATAATCTAATATGCATTCATATATTCATAATCATTGAGTTATCTAATGTCAGGGAAATTATCAAAACGTAATGCATTACATGGCAATGCAAGAACGTACTTGTCATAATTAATGTCATTTATTTGTTTTACTTACGGAGAAAAAGTATTATTAACGCTCAGTTTCAAACTACATACTGACTACTGCGCAAACAAATATGAAACAACATATTGTTGGTTTTTTAGTAAATATGTTCGGGTTACTTTTGCATATGATTAATATATGTAAGTGTAGACGAAAGTTGTGACATTTTGTGTTAATAGTGATTATATTTATCGGTCACGTATATTTTTCATTACGGAAAAAGAATCTTAACACACTCACAGGAATGAAAAAAATTGATTACTACCTCATTTTTTGGTAAGTGAATTTATGTTTACGTTTATGACTCATAAGTATTTACAACATATCTTGTAGTTAATAAAAATCTATAAATAAAATGATACAAATGAATAGGACATATTGGAAACATGTATTGAGAGGAAAATGTATTTAATTTGTAGATATAAAAATTAAATCCGAATATACTGCACACATTTTTATTCTAAAATTCATATATTATACACAATTTTTAATTGAATAAATGCATTGTAAACAACTGATAATGTTCAGGTACATAATCAACATTCGCATTCTATTTTTTGTTTTTAGTTTCATTAGTGTATGCCATAAAAATGTGAGTAAAAATGCTTAAAAATATATTTCTATAATGCATCGAGTACTAATTTTAGATCGGCCGGTCCATCGTATCCGTTATGAGGTATGTTTTGTAAATATGTCTGATAGTAATCAGGCAGATTAGATTCCCTTGCACCGTTGACAATAGTATCCAAATATGTTTTGGATGGTTTGCGGTCATCCGGTATAGGTTCATTATCATTAAGTGGTGACGGAGTTTTTACTTGTTGATATATTCGGCATTTTAATAATTCACCTTCCGGTGTCTCAATATCAGTTTCAAAAGGAAAATAGATTTGTTGATCAACGCCTTCTTGTCTGTGATATACAAAATATATAACTATTAAACTGTACTCTGCATTCTGTTTTAATATTAAGATAAAATATAGTTTTATTTAGTCACGTGACATAATATCTGATAAAATATTACTTTGGGGATTATATTAATTATATAACACACTAAAATTTACAGTTACCATAAAAGGGTTCAAAAGCAATAAGTATTGTGCTTACTTATCCAAATTGGCTAGGTTTGTAATATCAATTTCCCATATTGCTCCCCAAACCGCTGAATTTTTTGTTGGGACTACCGTTGCTGATGCGCCCTTCCATCTCGTAGAGTAGGTATTAAAATCTAGACGGTAGTCCTGCAACATAATCCGTTGGACATCTAAGTAATGTGGCATTTCAATGAGTTAAACATAGTGTTTGTTAATTATTTAAAAACGTACCTTCAGTTTTCCACTATTTTTTCTGACAGCACTAGGACTATTCAAGTGTATTCTTTGCGCCAGCAGATTACTGCCATACGCAAAATACAGAAATGTTTTAGACATTTTCAAATGTCAAAACTGGCAATAACCATGAACTGTCAAATACTGACTTGTACTGACTCGACCGACTAATTTGAGTTCAGAAAGTTCTTTTTAAAGCAAAACAGCTGATAACAGCACTGTGGGTAGCGTTCAATAGACGTTAACCAGAGCAGATATGCGCATGACCAAATATTAAAATTTGCGCGTAGTTTAAACAAATATAAAATATAATTTTCACTATATTATTAGTCCAAATATTATATTCCCAAATTTGATTATATACTAATCTTGCTATTTAAATGTTGACTAACTCTGGATTATTGTTTTAAAACAAATATTTTCATTGATTTCATTCATGAAAATATATTATGTAATTCATATACTCGAGTTTATTGTATTTTCAGAGACTTTCAGTTACTAAGATTTGCAGATTGTTAAATGAACATCACAATTTATTTGTCATAAAGATATGCCACGTTATTTGCATACAGCTGTTACCAGTTTTATTTTATTATAGTTCAAAGTTTGAGCACCATCATGTCTGAATAATTTTGCAGACAGTTTACGGTTAACGACTAGTTTATTTCTATTTGTTATAACTAAAGACGACTTGGCATTTCGCGTGTGATAAAATGGTTTTAAACTGGACAGCAGAAATTCGTGAATTTTTCATGATTCCGAGTTTCTGGGTCAAGCTTTTGAATTGAACGTATAGCAAAAAAAGTTTAAACTAGAAGTTCTGGATATGTAATCCGATGTGAATTATGCAATTAAAACTTTGCTAACAAGTGCCGTTTATATAAAAGTGTCCGGACCAGACTAGTCATATAGTTTAAATGAATTTATTTTTCACATTAATTGTAGTGTTTATGACTGCATGCATTCTACTCTATGATCACGACATTTTCAACTAAAAATGCAATTTCAAAAACGAGCAAATATATTCGCCAAAATATTTATTTATAAAAAAATAATGAAGAAAGGTGAGAACTAGATTTTGAAAAATTCCACTATTACGTGTACAAAATATGTAAAGTAATCCCAACTATGAACATTAGCTATTGCATTTTTTGCATTTAATTTTTTTTTGCTGACATTTAACCTACACATGAAAACAACTTTTAAAATTATATTTGTTGACATTAAACACATGTAGTATTAAAATAACTTTGAAAATGTATTTACTTATATGAATTATTTATTGACAATGAAAATAACTAGTAATATCATTAGACTGATGCTTCAGGATTTATATTGCCTGCTCCTTCTTCATTCGCACATCGTCCTAACAAGGAACATAATGCTGCTGGATCTATAGCTTCGGGTGCCTGCATCCTACGATCACCCAGATCTACTGGTACTGCTGGTGATACTATTTGATATCCATTACTGTCCGCCTTATACGATACTACATAGGTTTTATTAGACACTTTGTATGAATATAAACCAACAACTTCTACAGTGCCATTTTTGTTGTCACCCGATTCTTCTCGATATGTGCCATCACTATTTTTGAACCTATATTAAAATATATCTTAAATGGTCTGTACTATATTTATAACTGTTTAGTAAACTTTTTTACAACTGATATTATGTTTTACTATATAAATTAAACAATAAGTCGAGATCTCTCTTAAATATGTACGTTATATGCTATTTTTAGTATCATACTTACTAACATGAAATAATAATTTCCAGACCCATCATTTGGACTATTTATATAACTGACAATTTCAGATTTATTGTAAGTTGGTTTACAATTTACTAGAGTAACAGCAAGAACTATTCCAATAATCTGAAACAAGTGATAGTGAAATATTTGTTAACGGTTTGTCGGTGTATTGCTCTTTGTTGATGTTTAAAATAATTACTTTATTGAAAACTACAGTCATAAATTAATTATTGGGTTATACTCACAGTAGTAATTATTATAGGCATGTTTATTTTCTGTAATATATTGCCTCAAAGTGTAAATAAAAACAACTTTATTTACAAACACAATGTTTATCGTAGTTATCGCAAACGACTGATAAATATATAAGAAGAACACCGTGAGACCGCACATAGATTTTTCACCTTTCAGATTTCAAGGACTTTTGTTCTCATCTCAAAACAGTCATTACGTTTATATAGCATTTATTAAACGAAAAAATTGTTATAAGTGGATTGTTTGACATTTTGCAAACGTGGGTATACCAGATCCACGATAATAAAAAATACCAAAACGTCCAAAAAGATAAGATGATAATATAATATGAAATTTCTTACTGTTTTAACGATATATTATATTTTCTTATATAATATACATATAAACATAGAAAATATGTTTTTAATATTCTATATTACCTTGGACCGAATCTAAATGGAACAATTGTTTAATGACTTTTTTCCTTGTAATCAGTATATGTTTATTTTTTGTGCGTAACATATAATTAAGTAAATAATTAATAATGTAGCAAGAAACTGAAATATTTTTCATTGAAAATGAGACACATGGTGTTGTTTTATTTTGTATCTGATTTTGTATTAAATCGAAGGTTTGATTGTATATTTTTTTTTGGTTCAACAACCTATTTGGAATTTCGAAATGTTTTTATCTTTTTTTCTAATATTTGCCCGTTACGATTCTGCGTTCTATATTTGTTAGAAATAACTAGAAAACTTGTGTGTTAGTTAAGTGAAAAGTTTTAAAAAGGATCTTCGTTTGCTGAAGAAACGATGTTCTGAAGCACATTCGGTACCATTTATGTAAGTGCAAGTCCATTCTAGTTTCTAAGGTGCACCAGTGACATGCTGTCGACAATTTTTTACCTTTAATGTGCATTTAAAATGTCACTCTTTATCTTAATAATAACCGGTTATGGCCGTAGAATTGTGGAAAGTATACTTAATTAGAAGAAAATTGCATATATTACAATTAAGGAAGCTAGCAAGCATAATATTAGTGAACTAGAAACATTATTTATGCGCCTACTAAACGCTATAAATTTTAGTTAAACATTTATTCCTGTCTCTGTATAAATGATGGAGTACCGTTTGTTCATTTCTGCGTTAAATTAAAACTTTTTTTACTCTTTACTGGTTGAAATTTAATTTCGTTTTTTCGACCAGTATGGAAATGTCACATATACTGTATTTTTCGTTTTATCAAAGCAGTTATTTAAAATGAAATGAATATTTGGCGGAAATATTCATACATATTTAAAAGTATAAAAACTACATAGTTATAAGAGTAACAAAACTTTAATAACTAGTAATAACTAGTTCTAAAATAAAATTTGTCAATATTCAAAAAAATTACATATAATAATACCTATCCAAAATATAACCGAATTTAAATGTTAGTGGGCGTTGTTGTTATAATGCAATTTAAGAAAGAATGTTGAAATCGGTAATAACTTGATAAACTGGTTATCATTAAATTGGAAAGTACTGATTCGGAATGACGAAAATTAAGACAAAGGAATATGTAACAGATTTAGTCACAGAGAAGTTTATGTATTGTCGACACAAATTCGTAATCAATATACAGCGGAACATACAAATACACAGTCATGCGCATACACATATATGTATGAAGTTTCAAGTTCTCTTAAGCTACAAAAACCTCTAGAGGTTAAGTTCAGTCTAAATCACGGACAGTCCAACTAGTTACATCCTTTACACTAGACAAACTTATATAATAATAATAAAGTACTTGCGAAGATGTAGTTGAGAATGTAAAGAAAATGCAGTCTCGGCGGTAAAGAGGAATGAAATGCATGGTCACAAGATGTTAGGAAGTTCACCTGGTGTCACAGTTGATATACCTGGCACACAAACCTGGCATGAACTTCGTCAGTAATACGTATGTACTTGTGTCTACTCGCACAAGTTACGTACATGAACAACAAAGCAAAGAGTAAGTCTTCTAAATCACGTGCACATGACAGAGTTTGAAATATACCGTATTTACGGCATTATACAGCAGAGGAAAACATTTTGAATAATTACAACTGTCATATATTTTACGAAATTCTACGCTCATCGATGAAACAAATGTCTTTTGATTAAAAAAAAACTTTCAAGAATACGAATTAAGTACTACTACATTGTTAAGAATGAGTACATATTTCGGTACCGTTCGGTACACACTCAATATTTTTTCATTTTATAAAATTATACCGACGAGGATGGGATTCGAACCCACGCGTGCAGAGCACATTGGATTAGCAGTCCAACGCCTTAACCACTCGGCCACCTCGTCATATATTTATATAATATGGGCTTTAGAGGTTTTTTGGCAACATTATATAATTTTTTTTAATACTCCTATAAGAGGATTCAATTTAAAACCATGCATCCATACCAACCTCGAGATCAATTTGTATTAGCAGTCCAACGATTTGAAACAGTATTACTAATATTGTCTTCAATTTCGTAACTTTGGACTTTATTTTAGAGGTGCTTGGAAAGATCTGTATGGTTTTAAAATACCCCGACGAGGATGGGATTCGAACCCACGCGTGCAGAGCACATTGGATTAGCAGTCCAACGCCTTAACCACTCGGCCACCTCGTCTTATACGAGGTCATCTATGTATATGTGAATTTAGAGGATCTTTATAAGCCGTATGTGTGTTTTAGTATTCTGATTTCTAATTTACAGTACAAGAAGTTACTGATTCAAATCTCGGTTAAGTGCAAGTAATAGTAATAGTGTAATGATAAAAATATCTTCGATATCACACTTTTCTTTTCAAGAAATTTTCTAATATCAATGCACTATTTTTAATAACAAATAAATTGTTCAACAAAAACAATTATATCGGCTCAATGGTCTAGGGGTTTGATTCTCGCTTTGGGTGCGAGAGGTCCCGGGTTCAAATCCCGGTTGAGCCCAATTTTATATCAATATGTACATGACCAGGTACATAGATCATATGTACTCTTACCAGTGGTTCATTCTAGCTAAATTTTGACTGCGTTCTTGAACAGATGATTTATCTTATATACAAAAGTTATAATAATATAAAACTTAAACTGATTTTTAAAATTTTTAAATTTGATTCCACGCGTACTAGAAAGCATTGGATAAGATGTAAATGATTTAACCACTTAAGCTCCTCTGTTTCAACGTAATTTACGAAGGCGTGATTTTAGCATGTTTAATATTCTTGCAGCGAATAGCAAAATGGTTGCAAACATTTTGTAGGAAATTAATTTAGTCTGCTGGAAGAGCAACGATGCATTTGTAATAGCGTGTTTAAAGAGTTCAAATTGGTGTCCTCTTTTGTGTGTTTAATTAAATTGTAACTATAATCAAATAAAAGAGCCTTCTGTTTAATGAAATATTTATTAGGGGGTAGAGCGATGCATATAAATTGTCTTTAATATGTTAACTTTTACATGTAAAGACACTCACCATTATTTCTCTATATAATTGAGAGATTGACATGTGTATTTGGTTATCAATGATGAAAACGTTTACAATATTCCTGTTAGGGTAAGAAGTATTCTTGGTGTATGTTCATGGAATTTATAGATAATAATCAACGTATTTAACTGAAGACCTGTTAATAGTTATAACATAAAATAGTAACATCTTCGGAAGATATTGTCGTAAGAATATAGTTTTCTAATGATAATTGTTAGATATTTTGATTATTTCTATTGACAATGCTAATTTGGTTTGAATATGCTCTAGATGTTAACAGTTTTGAGCAAATTCACATTTTAGAATATATTTTGAATTAATGGCAAATAATTGAAGTATTTGGTAATTTGCTTTTATTTTTTATGCGTGAATATACACATATAGCAATAATAATCTGACAGCTAATCTACCAGTTATTTATCACTAGTACGCACATAGAAAACGCACAAAATTCTGTCATAAATCAAATGTTTTACGTGGATAATTCATATGTTATCTCGTGTAGGTTGGTTTGAAATGCACCATTCCAGGCATATTTTATCCGGAAACGTATCAAAAATGCCATCGTAAGTCGGATGTTAATGTAAAACCGATAAAATGTGAGCGATTGTGGCGTCGGTCGCCAAATAGAGATTAAAATATGAGCTGGGCACTATATTTAGCGTGCTATGTACTCTGTGTTTCTATGTTACTGAGGCTATAGGTGTCATGCGTGGCAGCTGTGGACCCGGCTCGCGGTCTATATCCGTCTCTTGGGCCCCGCATTCACCTGTCCAGAGCATCATTATAACTACCGCCACCGTACGAGAACGATCAAATAGTTCGATCGTAAATTCACGCTATTTAATCCACACCCGTGCGCTTCACGCCTCGTATACGGACCTCAAAATATCCGCCGAATATCGGTAGTATAATTTTTATCGTTTATCTGTCAATACTCCACTTGTACAAGTATCGCTTTATCAAACAGAAGTTGAAACAGAGTATCATTATAGAGAATATACATTGAATAACACTTATTTACACGCACTATTGTAATTACTGACACGGAGAAGATTTGTTGATTAACGCTTTAGAATGATGTAACACTTAAATATTTAATTATTAGGAGAGAAGAACTTGACGATGGCCTTCTCTTCTGTTCGAACAATCTAAGATTGCATGTCTTTCCTTGACTCGGTAAATTCATTTATCTTGCATTATATATCACTAATTACATATGTATTTCGTTTAACATTCATATTTTTCAATACTTTTATTAATCTAATGTAAGTTTGTGAAAGTTACTTTCTTTTAAGAGGCGATGGTGGTGTAATGGTCAGCATAGTTGCCTTCCAAGCAGTTGATCCGGGTTCGATTCCCGGCCATCGCACGGTTTTTTTTAAACGTTGAAATGAAAGTTGAAACTCAAATACAAGGTCGCTAATAACAATCAATAAAGTATCATCCAACAACATCTTCACCGGCTCAATGGTCTAGGGGTATGATTCTCGCTTTGGGTGCGAGAGGTCCCGGGTTCAAATCCCGGTTGAGCCCAATTTTGTATGGAACTAGATAAATCATAGCAATAGCATAAAATATATACTGTTACATAACTTTTGCAAGCGATGGTGGTGTAATGGTCAGCATAGTTGCCTTCCAAGCAGTTGATCCGGGTTCGATTCCCGGCCATCGCATGTTTTTTACATTGCAACGGATGAACAGTAATTTTCTTTTTTTCGCTTAGTTTGTATGTATTATACTTGTCAACACATATGCCATATTCTATTAATCCTCTTGCACATCATTCATAACTGACACGAAATGTGATGAATGGCATAAAAAAGCAGGATAATCCAAATATGTTTTACTTAAAGCAGCAGTTAAGTAAAACATATTTGTATGTATTTGCTGCTGTTGCTGTTATACGTAAACTGTGATTCATAAGACATGACAAGCACCAACAAGCACTCCGCCATGCACTCATATACTGAATGTTCTCAATGAAAACCATCAGTAAAATATTTATTTTTAAATGTCATTGAACGCATCACTGCAGACAAAAAATCTCGTGTTTAAGTTAGCTGAGATCTTAACGGACAGTAGTGTTTGTGCAAATAGTTCCGAGGAAAAAATGAGTGTTGGCTTCCTAATCTGACAGAACTAGTTAGAAGCGTAATTAGAAAAATAGCTTTAAAATTAATATCTCATAATTCCAGACTGTTTAGTTGATTATTTTATTACTGTCACAGATTTATTGATTAGTGTTTAATCAAAATTAGTATTTTAATGAGATAGTAAATATGATACACTCAATATTGTATTTTGAACACAACAGTTAAATATTAATATCAAAGTATAGCTTATTTAAGTTAGTACTATGTAAAGTGAACTGTGTTATTCATAAATAAATATTTGAATAAGGAGTAGGTAGTGAAATAAATTATTTGAGTGGTTATTCATATTCGTATGAAGTTTACTAGGTAATCTCCAAGACAAATATCTACAGACTGACTATGTAAACAAATTATACATCATAGTTAGGCGTTGGAGATGTTGAGGACGGTTCCGTGTGTGAATATTCGATTGCTAGTTTTGTATATTTGTGATTTTTCGAAGCGGCTCATCCAAAAAAGCGACGCCAGGGGAGCTAACTGTCGTCCTAGCCCAGAAATGTTGGCAACGCGAACATATTGTGCGATAGGCTTGTGCACAACTTGTCCCTAATTTAAAATTAATCAACGCCGACAAAAATACACACGCCTTGGACTTTATATAGACGTATGAACGTGTTTACGCGATATATTTACTTCGTTGTACCTAGCAATTAGCCAGGCGAATACTGAAATATTTGTAGAATCTTTAATATATTCCATGAACTTAAATGTGAGACTGTAGAACTTGTACAGATTTCTAATTCTACAACTCGCAAATAGTAATATTGCTTTTTCATACTTTCCTTACTGCATTCAGAAGTTTTGTGACTACTGTTTACAATACAGTACTGATCCTTAATAAACAACATTTTAACTTTTAGAATAAAATATACATACTAATACCATTTCAACAAGCGACGGTGGTGTAACGGTCGGCATAGTTGCCTTCCAAGCCGTTGATCCGAGTTCGATTCCCGGCCATCGCACTAATATTTTGTGATTTGAAATAGAAAGAATGTTTCTTCACAAATTTCTTCATACAGATATGCATTTAAATACTGTCTTCAAGCGATGGTGGTGTAATGGTCAGCATAGTTGCCTTCCAAGCAGTTGATC
>JAGJTL010005742.1:5396227-5430766 GCA_022063505.1 Calosoma granatense | reverse complement strand
TGAAAAAGACACAAAACTTCTAATTGAATTAGCTCCTAAACCTGGGGACCATTTCGTTGAAAACTTTTTACTTTTATACGTTTTTTAAATTAATTAATCGTATTTACTAAAGAGCGTTGTGGTCAAATGCTAGTGACAATTTAAAATGAAAAGACTGAAATGAAAAACGTTGTTTGTAGATATGAAAATCCTTATTTAACAATGGAATGCTTGTTGTAATGAGATGAATTTTAAACCAATTTAATAAATTTCCATGCTAAAAGCAAGAGTTCAGCCTGTAGGTTTGACGTTGTTTTATACTTTCAAATTCTCAGCAAGATTTATTGCGCATGTGTCATATTGGTATTGTAGTTAGGTTGCTGTGTGCAGCTGAATTTTAACAAACACAATGAGGGGATGTATATATGTATTTATATAAGTGGAAAACGTTGTTTGCAGTAGTGAAGATACTCAGACAGTTATGTGGTTTCATTTTGTGTTATGAACGCGAGCTGTACATTCCGTATGTGAAGATGTATGTAAGAATGTATATACACATGTGCATGGCTACATGTAAATCGATCCCGACACAACACACTGTACTTCAGGACGGTACTGTTTACACTGAATGTACCCGTATCTATGCAAATATTGGCGAATGCGACAGTTGTACATTTCGCATACGGCTTATGTTCATAACATTGCAGAACGTATGTGAATACAGATTCCTTCAGACAGGACTACTCGTAATATTATTTTAAGTATTCTGTCATTTGAACTTGTATTTTATGCAGCGTAATAACGTACGACATTGTACAAAATATTAATGAAAACATAAATAACATCAATATTTTAGCACGAGAAACGCTATATAAAATTATAATATAAAACTTATTATTGTGCACGGGTCATGTTGACCATGTCAGTTTATGACAGAACATATAAAAATAATATTATTTATTACTTGACCTATAAAGAAAATAATATATTATGCAAAAAACAAAAGCAATATGATATGCAAAAGCTTTTATTCACAGTATGAAAATGATCAGGTTTTTCTCTGTTCCTTTGTTTAATTTGATACAACAGACAAATACAAACGTATTGGTTAATAAATAAAATGTGTGGGACTGTTGTCTTATGGACCTACTGGCCTCTCACAGTCAAAATGTTTTATGAAATTAAACCTTAACAATACGAAAATAACCTGCCAAATGCTGTACAGAGTGTTGCACGGAAATGAAACATTTCGAATGCGTATACAGGAAGAAAATGTAAGGAAACAAAATTGTATAGGTGCCAAGGGAATCAGTCCATCCAGCGTTGCCTATTCTTCTGACATTGGCCCTTTGTATATAGAGGACTTTAATATGCAGTTGGCAAAATATACTACAATACATTTTCGAAAGGGTTCTATAGTTTTTCCTATTCTGTATCTGAAATTAATGACATGTATTTGAAGAGAAAATATTTCGCTTACCATGATATAATATTGAAGTACATGTTGCAAAGAAAATATACAAAATAATTTTCTCTTATATTATGACTAGAGACTTCCAAAGCTAATACATACAAATCTGTTGAAAATCGTTTATAAGCTGCCAATATATGTATAAACAAAAAACTATTATTTTTTGGTAAATACTCCGACCGATTTAGTTCAAATCCCTAGTCGATCGTTAATAGGCTAAAAAAAATTACTGTTGTCCCGTGAGAATTCTATATGTAAATTATGTTCAATACATAAATATGTAATTATTTATTACATAATTAAATCCAAAGCATGCTGAACATCGATAGTTCTACATTTTCATACAATTTATCTTTTTTACTTCTGTGGAATCACATTATTAGCGGAATATAAACATTGAAAAAAAATTAGTTCCGGAGATTCTTTTGGCATCCAAACATTGGTATATGCTTAGAGACTGTTTTCCGACTAGAAGCAAAATATTAGCGGTTTTTTTTTCATGTACAATTCTTCATGAGAAATGTTTCTAAACACTAAACTTGTAAAACTGTCAAATGTATAGAAATATGTTCGGTGTAACAGACAAATAATTTTTGAATAAAACTTCAATTCCTATACTTATGAATAATTCAACAGTATTTACTGTGGTGTATGTATACTGAAAATACTACAGTATTTCATTATTTATCGTAGTTCTCATTTGTATTCCTATAAGAAGGTGTGCGTTTCTTACCTATATATTTTAGTATTCTTTATTCTTTATTTCGTTTCCGGTTATCCATTCATAAGTGCTTACTGGGAAGTAAGTACTCCCAACAAATGTATATAATATGTAATTTTATTTAAAAGTCAAGGTCGTTTCTATATCATTCTACCTACTTGCTTTATAATTTACATTTTTATGAATGAATAATGTGAATGAAGCATTTCATAGACAATTCTGGAAAGTTTTTAACAAAATTATACGGTAAAATTACAACTGAAATGAACAGTAGTCATTATAAATAAACTGTTGTACTTTTTTAACTTATGCAGCATTTTTTTTGTAATAAAATCTATTTTTAACAAAATTAGAAGGTAAAATTTGAACTGAAATGAACAATAGGCATAATAATAAACTTATTTGTAATTTCTTACTTTATAGCATTTTTTTCATAATTCAATCTGGTAAGGTAGCAATAAATTATTATTACTCCCTTCTAAACGAAAAATAAAGATAAAGAATAATTATTATTCATTAATAAAGCACCTAGGAACAAAGAACGAATTCAGAAGTAAAACAGAAAACATGAAAGCAAAGAGAAGAAAAAAATACTTAATAATGAAGTTGAGACCTCCAAATAGTTTTTTTTTTCATGTTTGTGTAAAAATATGGAATGATTTACACTAGTAAATATATGTAGAAATTTGTTTCTATTATTCTGAATGAAAATATGTCACTTTTACTATTGGAATAGTCGTTATTAGCAAAGTTTAACGTGAATGGTGCGGAACTGCTTGTGAACATGCATTAGTTTTGTTTGCCAAAGTTTGGTTAAATCGATTGTGCTGAAAGTCAACAAGTAGCGATGTCTTTATGAAATATTGATAGTGTCTATAGAGAGTCTTGTGTAATGTTCCGTAAAGTACATGGGGGGCACCGTCGTATCAATATCGCCATACTGAGAAATGTCATGAGTTCAACATGCAACCTATTCGTGTGCTGACTGTGGCTAAACAAATGTATGATGTATGAAAGGATATTTGTTTCCGATGTCCTGACAGGCAAAACGAAAAAATAAACGTATTAGATCCAGAATTTATGTCCAGTATCATCCGGAATAGATGTGTATGTACGTTGTTTCGAGTATTGTTTAAACTGGATATATATTGAAATGAAAGTTTGATGTATTCATAAATGTCATTCATAAATTTCGATAGAAATATACAATTTATTGGTAAAGGTTTCAGTACTAAAAACAAGTACTAGACAAGTAGTTTGTGCTTGAATTTTGACAGTTATCACTAATATATAAAGTATGTTTAATTAGTAATATTAATATCTAAAAGAGCTATATAGTTGTATTTAATTAATTTAACACTTTGACTGCCATGTCTATACATTTGGATACATATCATAGTGGGTCTTCCCTTTACGAAAATCAGCTCGGCAGTCAAAGTGTTAAAATACGAAAATAATATAGTTTACGTGTGCAGGTTAATTTCTGAATTTCATCAAAGTTCCCAGTAAATTCTCACCACATTTAAGCAATGTAATTATTATTTTAATTTACTGTATGCCAGCAGTAAGCTTGCGTCATAGTTCACTTATTTTCATGTGCATTTTGCACTCTGTTTCCTCTGTTACGGAGATTCGCATCTATAAATTTGCATAGCATAATTTCTAATTCACGCCAGGACGTGTTATTTAGTTAGCAACGAATAAATTCCATTGGCACCGCGGATGTTACGTATTTACAAGATCTCCGTAGTGCCAATTTCTACAGATAGGAAAATATGCATTCTCCTTGTCTGCATGTAGTAACAGTTGACTCGTTGCGATGGTGACGACCTTGCGTGGGTGTCTGTTTCCCGTTGCACAATTCACGCGTAGTTGAGAAAAAAAGAAAGAAAACGTCTGCTTCTGTTTGTTTAACTTAGATTACTACAACAAGATATTAGAAGTAAGGTCTTTGATAGAAATTAATTGTTCAAGTCGGTGGTAAGTGTTAATTAAGATGAGATGATGGTTAACACTTTAATATATTGAAAATTTATACGGTGACCCAAATTCAGTTGTCGTCTATTCCTTGAAGTTAATCATAAAAATAAAACAAGCAGGAATTTACTTACTTTAATATATTCCATAAACTCCTAGAAAAGAGTAAGTTTATAATAACTATGTAAGTCAATATTGTAATGTTATTTATCTCTACTAGAGAGTATTAGATTTTGAATTATATGAGTAACATATTCTTAAAAGAAAATATTAACTGATGAAAAAGTTACACTGCTTTATGATGTTACTGAGCTGCTATATATTCTCGTCTTCTGATGTTTTGATCTAGTGACTCATGCTCATGTGTATGTGTGTGTAGAGTTACCCTAATGCTAACATTCTCCCCTCCCATATAACGAAATCAATCTTGGAAGCGTGGACTCTTAAAACCTTCGTGTCACCAACTCACGGTTACTGTAGCCGGCTGTGACTAACCCTCCAGACCAAGAGGGAATTGGTCCATAGAAAATTTCGTGTTACGCATCCATATTGATTTATACAATAAATAAACGAATACACATGGATTTGGTAAAATGCCTTTTACTTTAAAGTGTCAAAGCCATGGATATTGTAGTATTAAGATAGAAAAAATTGTAACTTATTTAGTGAAAGGGTGAACGTATATATTTTTAGGGTAGAATTCACTACTGAAAAGTGAAACAATTTATATATTCAGATATAAATAAGTATAAATTATATTTGATTATGTACCTGCAGATTTTGATTACTTATATTACTAATAAATGTACGTTAATTGAAACAGGAATAAAAATATTTGAATTATACGAAATGAAATACAACTATATCATCGAATATTATCACTAACATCTATATTAAATTATGTGTCATTCAATGTAACTGAGCAAGTTATATTTATAGAATTGTACAGTGACATAATACTGTGTTTTTGCGTACATTCATGAAGAGAATCACATTTAGATCTAGTTGATTTCTTATTTGTAACAACCCGCTATAAACTTCCACCTGTCAATTTCAAAGTCTCGTCTCGCTTCTTGAATTTTATTTGGTATAGACTCTCATTTTATCGTCACTCAGTGTGAAAGGCGTTAAAACGATTGAAAAGAAACGTTCCCGAATAAATTTTGTTTGTTACAAATAAAATTCTGGATCATTATGCATTTCACAAGTCGACGGAGGTGGAATCTGAAATTTTCATTCCTTTATATTTTTCTTTAATATTCGGTCTAACACTAGAAATGAAAAAGTAGTAGTCGTAGCTAAAGTGGAAAAAGAAATTTACTTTTCACAAAAATGTACATAAAAAAAATCTTTTTGAAATATAATTCTTTCTTTTCTGTATGTACTGGTGCGTTAGTATAAAATTGAGAAATATTTGGTTTCTCAATTAGTTGAAAATCTAATAAATATTTAAAACTGATTATTGAAATTTCTAGTTTTGTAAAATAGTTCTTTTCTCTTTTATATTTTTTAGTGAATAATTCAGTATCGTTCGTCCATGTTCTTTGTGTTATCTGACAAATGTGTAATTGTCAAAATCCTATAAGTGTATCAGGGATTCAGTTCATTTTAATGTCGCCCGTAACTTGTTACTAGACACAGGACGCTTTTCTGATTTCTGGACGTTCTAGTTTATTCCATTCAGAGACTTTCTCAAATCCCTTTTGAACCCGTATCAATTCACATGACCAGTATATCTCGACGTTTTCAGATATCCTATCCTGCTCGCTTTTTTCTATATTTACTTTTCTTAAGCTCGGATTTTAACAAGATTACGTAAACTGTTAGGGCAAATCAGTATAAACAAATAAAGCTATAAATAAATAATGAATAAAAAATAGAAATCAAGATGTATTTATTTAAAGAGAGACTGTATGTAAACATTCAATACATTATCACACCATTTTCCAAACAAAAATTTGTTTTTGAAAGACTTTAGACAAACTTCTAACTTAATTAAATTATCTGTGATATACATATTCCAATATAATATACTGTACCATTGTAGTAAACAATATTTAATATCATTGCAATTAAACATACATATGTTAAATTATCACTTTTGCGTTTGATATATGTTTGACATTTAAGTGTACAGCCTATGGAAATGATGAAATATTATACGATCTATGTATTCAGTGTCAATGGATATCGTAATGAATATGTCAGTCTGATATGCACAATCGAATATGAATTTAATTATCTCTGAATTCTGCTTAATTCAAATAGAATCTGCATGCTCGTAATCACGTATAATTCTCACCGGTGTAATCCACTGTTAATTTGCCAACGATTTAATTGTTATCATAAAACAATAGGGTCACGTTTAGATGTGCTGGTATCGACTACATAGTAACCAATAGCCTGAAATTGTTGGATTTTCTTTTAAAATTTCAAAAAATCAGAAGCCGAACATGGTAGATTTATTGGTGTATGTGTTATTATTCTGTTGTATAAAATGAAATTTTTACTAGATAGAATAGATACATAACATAGAAATATAATACGAGATTCTAGAAAAAGGACAAACAGCATGGAACAAATAGTAAAAAACTGTCTTACATATAGAATGTAATGTCTAATGGAAGAACATATTCCATTTGTAGTGATGTATGATGTGATGCATTGTGCAACATTGTCTGTCTGGGCGTATCCATGATTCATCATCTCCATTCTCCCACCATAGTTTAATCAACTCGAGGAAACTTATCACGAATTATCCACCTACAATCCATCCTATCTCATGCCTCCTTCTGGAAACATAGACCTTTTTGCTGTCTCCCCTTCTCTGATCTTTGCAGAACCTCAAGCAGAATACTGGAGTGCTTTGCCAGAAATTTATTTGTGCCGTCCAACAACATAATATTCCCAGCTGTTTCATTGGTGGATACATAAGTTTTGATTAGAAAAAAACAGCAGAACACTAAACTCTTTTTGTTGCAACGGATATATTTGTATAACTGTGTTAGATTTTAGTTAAATACTGTGAAATATCTATGATGTTAATCTTCTAAAAATATATCCCTGCGTAGAGTATAGAAAAATGGATATTCTGTTTCTCAATACAAGTTAAAATTAGATTCGAAAATAAAGACACTAATGTTTTTTGTGTAAACATCCATTAAATAAACACGAAGCATAAAGTAAGAAGAATAAATAGTTCTTGTTTTTAACAAGGGGCGGGTCTGTGATGTAATCGATTTCTTATAATGTTTTATAGGGGTGGCACAATTAACGCAATTTATTTGTTCTCTAGGGGTGGACAAGACTTACTTTAGTTACACACTTTTTACCGAAACTAGTTCAGATAAAATAGAACGGAATTTCTCCTGGTGTGCTGATAAAATCAGTCGCATTATTTATATTTGCAATTCTATAGATGTAAAATATTTCAGTCCAAATGAAGGCATATCGGGAATAAAATCAAACTTTTTTCATTTCTATCGCACCCGCATTCGAAATCAAATTGTCAAAGCGATTTGAATTTCGATTTTCAATATGTAGAATGTAAAATAACAGGGTAGGTGGCGGTAGGTAGCATATATTTCAATTCGGGGACATTAATTCGTTATCAGATTTGTCAAATAGCGTGTGAGTATGTTTGTTAATGGGCACAATGTATTTACGAGGTTTCTCATGTCAATATGCCAACCTTCGTGCACGTGTGCTGACTTGGACGTTTCTAACTTGTCGTTATTATTATTCTGCTCATTCGGGGCTTCTTCCCCTTACGATAGGCTTCATGTACGTATAAAGTTCCACAACTCAATGATTCAGTAAAAAAACCTACACGCAACACAAAACATGCAATAAAAAGCTGTTAACTGTTCGACATGACTTTTATATCTTACAGATTATTTTGAAAACACATTAAATATGTTCTACTGTTGTTTCCGCATAATGAATTATAAATCAAGGGATCAATAAAGCATTGATTCTTTGTTGAAATGTAGTTTGTTTTACTCCAAACAAGATGTTTATTTTTTTCTTCTGGGAATATGTTGTGAAAATTGTCACCATGTCAGAAGGAGAAAACAGCTAGGCGTGACAATTCTTTCGCTTCGTACTATAACTGCGTTATGTTCTAGAAGATTCGTTTGAAATTTCATTTGTAGCGGAATGCCGTGTGTTTGTTCAAACATTCAGGTGCCTTATGTCAGCTATTGTACAAGATGCTGGTTGCTACGGTTTCACACCGTTACACTGCTATTCGTTTACTTGCCCGGGTTCTTGTCTGTGCTCTGTTCTGTGTTGTATCTGGCCCTGGGTTAGCTAAGGAGCTCCTATTACTACTGCTGCTACTGTTGCTTTGCTACTACGGAAACATAGGTGTCTAGACGTATGGCTTCGCTGCTACATATAGTGGGACATGGTTGCTTCACTAAAAATAGAACATTTCTGAATGTGACTTGATATAAACTGAAAATTATTTATGTCCATCATGACACAGTCGTCACGAAATTTGGAATATACAATAGACAGTATATGATTGACACACGTTTTCAATTGCCATACAGCTTTATGAAAATTTATGTAAAACATAATTTAAACCATATACAAATATTAATTGTATTATCTGTAGATGAAACTGTAGATAAATGAGAACATTGTACGAAAAAAATTAACATATTTACGCTACATGCTCTTAAAAAAATTAAAATCACTTTGAAATATACATAAATTATTTGGGAACCTTTCATAATTCATGCTAATTATATTGATATATTCAAATTAAATCCTTAGGCCCTTGGCATGAGTATAAAAATGAATAAAATACCGCTGAATTAATGTACTTTCATTGTTGTTAAATCAACCGATATTTTTGTGTGAATGTTTTAATTTCATTTAAATTTATACACATGTTGATATTTAGTGTTATGGGGACGAATATGATATGACAGTGTTAAACAAATATATTTTATCCATTAAGCGACATAATTAAAACAAATTATTTGTGTCTGTATTCTAATGAAATATTTGAGCTACTGTTCACTGTTAGCTAAATGAAATGCAATTGCATTGTATATTCATTCGCTAGTAATATTTAATAATTGTCTGTATAACTGTAATAAATTTGTGTTTGAAAACAATTGCTTAGGTCAGCGAACAGTCAAGTAGCTATACTCTTGAGATTGTTGATAATATTTTTCCTTTGAACACACATTATGCACTTCATTTACTGTTTCCTGTCTGTACAAGTACCGGACGTCGGATATGTACTATTTTTCAGGAGGAAATCTTTATAAATAATGAATAATAATTTATTATATCCGTATTTTTCTATCTTCGGATATCAAGTTATATCATTTTATTTTCTATTAAATTTTTCACCATTGTATTCCATTTGTTTATTTCAAATATGAATCATGTAGGTGTGTATTGAATTACTACATATTCTATCTTTCTTATTCATTAATTCTTCAATTATTTCGTCATTCTTACATCATCTATATGATCATATGCTATATGTTAATAATTTATTGCTGTTTGAGGTAAGAATACTATTTGCATTCCATGAAGTTATACGTAAATATTGAATATATGTGTGTTTTACTCATTATGCATTTTACTATAAAATAAAAACCTATTCAAACTATTCGAATTATTACGTAAAATTGTAATTGCGATCACAAGTACATATAAAAATAGATTTAAATTACTTGTGATGATTCTGAAAGAAAAATTACATCTATCTTCCCATTATTTCCCATGAAAATTACTAGTTAATTGAAATGGGTTTTGCATCGTTCGTTATCTGAATCTTAATTGTTTATGATTACGTTGGACACCGTACAAAACAGACAGTGTGCATGTATTTACATGACATTAGTCAACTATGATGCATGCAATTTTCATATATGCATATCATGGTGATTCAGTTCTGATGTCATATTCACACATTACTATCGCGTGTGTCATGCAAAAAATCTAATTTCATTCATGTACGGTTTGTTCACAATTAATGTAGTCAACATATGTCTCGCGGCAAGGTCAGGTTCACTGTATAAATAAATAATAACGTAAATAAATGATAGCAATCATAACTGACTTGACACATGTTATAGAACAGAAAATGTATGTACAGTTACACTTCGCTAACCGACAATAACATTATTTCTTTTTACTTCATTATTTATTTCTTTACTAAATGATTATCAACATAAAAACATTTAACAGTGGAATAAGAATAAAGTAATCATATATGACCAACTATTCGATAAATATAACAACGGTAATAAATATAATAACAGATATTGATGCCATTAAATGACAAATGTATTTACCAATGGTTTTAGGTTTTTTTTACCTTATGTACCTCGTTTTATTTAACATTAATTAATATCCTCCTCAGACAAAGTAAGAATAGTGATTTTTAATTTCTTTATTTCAGTCAAGTATTTAAGAAGAATTTTTAATTAAAATCACAAAGCAAGTATTTAATGAAATTTTAAAATGTTGTGTGAAATGCGACCAGAGCTAAAATGATAATTAAACTGTGAGTAAATGATATGAGCTCTATTTTCAACAAACTTTTCATTGTATTAAATAAAGATTATAATTTTTTGTCTGTAGCAACATTAAGAGTAGATGAACATAAAAATGGTTTTAATTTAAATAGTATTTATATTGTCTGTAGTTATGATATTACAGAATAAAGAATTTCAACTGCTATCATTTATAAGTTGCGCATTTGAAGATCAACATTCGAATGGTAATAATTCAGCACGTCATAAATTTTAAATGTGAAACTGTAGAACGAAGGTGCAATTTTGACAATGGTATTTTTGCGTCGCGATGGTGTCAGCGTCGGTAACAGAGTGCTGTTCGACCGGGGACTCATCGTTGCATTATGAAAGTAACTTAGGCTTGTTGTTTGACTAAGGTAACATGTGGTGTCCCCGTAGTGTGGCAAATCAATTATGCAGATAAGTTTATTTTATACCTGACGCATACTGCTTGGCTGTTCCCCTGGTGTTGCTGCTTGCTTACCCGCGCTCGACTATATCATCCGGCAAATGTACGTTGCTGAGTTTTATTCTGATGAAAAAACGAACATAGCGAGAGAATTCTGTGGATATAGGACGCTGACGAGGTCACGGCTAGTTTACAAGGTGAAAATATTTTCAACCAACCCGACAGACGCGTAATTTCAACGTAAATTTTAACGAAACTGTCGAGAAGCCAAACTTTTTACGCATTGTGAAGTGTGTAATTTTCAGCAACGTTGCAAATGAAATTTAATCAAACTGTGTCAAGCATAAAAATTACTTGTTACAGCAAAAATTCAGAAAATAATCACCGGCTCCTGAACATTCATTATTTATATGTGTATATAAAAATGCAAGAGAAAAAAAAACAGCCTGTGGGCATTTTTCTATGATCGAACCGAGAAGCATTGAAATATGAAACCAAGTTTCATCATAAATTGAAGAAGTTTGCAAATTGTTTGTTTATATCTCGAGATATTCATCATAACTGTTGCATTTCTAATTTCATTTTAGCAGGAATTAGCGTGTCTTAACCGCAACAGAAAACTTGGCTCATTTATTATCAGATTACGGATTAAAATCAGAAAATTTCATATTACGAGCGCAGAAATATTGTAGTTAATATATATTTAGTGAAGATTTATTTATTATGCAATTTTACTAGGGTTATAAATAATTTTATCTGATTCTATGAAAACATTATTTACCTGGAAATTTTATCCATATAAATATTATATTAAACTAAAAGCACACTGACAAGAAATTCAATATATAATACAATGTATGTATTTTGGCAGGGTTAATATTGTGGAACAACAGATGTTTCCTTGATTTTGCCGTATGATAATATTGTTGATTATTTAATTAACTGCAAGTAGTGATAAGATTCATAAGGGCAGTGCGAGTGGTACATTGAAATAAGTAGGGCATCACCGGGGAGAAATTAACACTAAAGCAGAACTGTCAGACTGCGGTTACGGTCACAACATTGTGGCTCAAATTAAAATTTCATGCCTTGTCGGTATGCAATTCTCCCAGCGAGATATAATACACATTCTTGTAATCTCCCAGTGTTTAAACGGGAGTTTTATTGTTATGCATATGAACTGGTTTAAATTTACATAAATATAGATTGCATACAATAATAAATATGAACGGATGTAGGTAAATTTCCAAATTAAACTTCAACATTATTAAATGGATTTGTTCTTTTCATCATTTTTGGATCATTATTTAGTTTAATGTACAATCATTTTTATAAATCCGTCCTACTCAGTATTAATGAAAATCTGAACTTCCAGAATCCAGAAATAATCCCATTTTCTCGTGGCAACAAATTCCGTTAATAACGACTTTTTGACGACAATTTCTTCAGAAAGGATAAGTTGCAAATCGATTATCAATTAAATCTTTTTGTCTTGCACAAAATGTCACCAAGGGCAAAGACTGAATCTGAAGGCAGTCGTTTTACGGTAATTGAAACCGACAAAGATCGATGTTGATGTTTTTGAAAAAGTTTTTCACTGAAATTGACAGACTATTAACAAAATAAATGGACAAACCGGATTTCAGCACGAATTGTATTTTATTAATAGTGATTCTCGTGTAATGTTTGCTTGATTTCAGAACATAAGTTTAATGATTAATTCTACAGGTTGTATTAACATTTTACATGAACAACAAACTGTTGTATTGCGTGTCAGTTGCGATTCAACTTGTACATTGTGAATTGTTAATGTTGAAAAGTTATACTTATTTTACACATATCATGTCTGTTGCTAAATATATAAGGCATATTTGAATAACAAAATTTCATGTAAAGTAATTAAATGTATTTATATACTCTTTGCTTCATGTAAAACATGTAAAAAAATAATTTGGCCTAATTGTTTGTTGATGTACATTTGTTGGTCTGTAATTCTTCTCTTGTCTTTTTGATGTACTTAGAATAAGCCTATCTTCATCCGAAAACTGCACATTTATTTTTATAAATCTTCATCTGTTATTTTTAACCAGGTCCACCTTCAGATATATTACCAGTCCATTAGGATACTATTTCCTACAATTTTAATTAAAATATCTTACATGTTTATATATAAAATCTAAATATATTCTTCAAGTTTGATTTTATGTGTCATTAACGAAAACACCGTTTCCAACTGAACTTATGATAATGATTTTCTTTTATAATAATACAGTTTTAGAAAAATCAATCTTGCCCTTGTCGTGTCTACAATTTCTCGTGGCTATTTTGAGCGACTGTGTTATGAAAATATCGGACGATGTAATTTGATAAGCATTGTTCAGCGATGAAACATGTTTGTTGCCATGAATTATAGTATGGGGTAAATAGCACGTGGGCGCTATATGCATATAAGTGCCGTGTATATTTTACTTCCACTATATGCAGGCAGTAATAACCATTAATATAACGAAAATAAAATAAGTTTTCAAGACGGAACGGAATAAACATAAGTTAGTAATACTGAGAGCGAGTTAATGTATATCCTTTACGAATTAATGGGAACAAATGATTAGTTCTGATACGACTTCAATATCCAGGAAATATGCTGTTTGTTTAAATAAATGTTCATGTACTATTTTCATGGAACACAAATATTGTTTCGTTATTTCTTTCACTGTTATTTTATATTTGAGAAATACAATTAATGATCATTAAATATATTTAGTTATTACGATATTAATGAATAAACTTGAATAGAAATTCTGTAATTAGTAGAGTAATAATAAATAATTAGCCAGTATTTGATTAGTTCCATCGTGCAGTTTCTATTATGTTCAACTTTCCGTCAAAGTTTAAAATAGTTTTATACATCAATAAAGCAACAGAGCGTGCACTCGGTGCTATTATAGTGTTTTAACATTTAAATGTGCACCATTTTCCCGGATGTACTGTAATTTGTTAATTTATTTTGTAATGGTTCGCTAATTTGCAGTCAGAAGTTTAAATATTTATCTTTTGTTTCACTCCTCCGTGCGCCCTTCGACGATGTAGCTCCTGTTTTTGTTTTTACGACTTTTTAGAAGCTCCACTTTCAGCCACTCTAGCAGTCGGACCTAATTATAAGAGCTCCTTCATTGATATTATATACTGCAGAGAACATGTTTATACTGATAACATACGACACATTTGCAAAACTTTATAAAACAAAATTATGTTTGTTGAGAATACTATTTATATAGTATATTTCCTCAAATGTATTTTCTTACGCTATTATGATAAATATCAATCAGTAATTGAAAATATTATTTATACAATTCATTCATTAATAAATATAATACAGTTATGATTTTAATAAAATATGTTTTTACGTTTTATTCGTTTATGAACACATAAACACAAAATCAGCTAAAACAAATATTATAATTGTTAAGTAAACGAATAAATTCATTTCACATGAGTACTCGTTGTTAGAATTGGAGAAATGAAAAACATGGTAAATGGGGAACATTAATTAACGAGACTAATTTGAAAATGTAAATAAAAGTGTTCATTAACTGATGGAATTAATTAAATAATAATATAAAGCTCATTATTTTACTAAATATTCTTTCATGCGGGAATAAAAAGTATTATATAATATTTTAGAATCTCGATAAAGTGATGTTTTGACAGAGGGCGTCAGTGCATAATTAATTTCAGAATTGGTGCATAATTAGGTAAATGGCATTGATGTTCATTATTCAGTGTGGTATGTTTACCTGTGGAGTAACTGGAGAAGTGCTCGTTGTATAATAATGTGACTAGGGGTTGCGGTTGTTGTCAGGTTGTCAATGGATACTTGTAGCAATTTCCTCACTGTCAACTCCTGGATACTCGTTATATCAAGCTAGATTTTCATATTTGGAAAATTATTCTACATTTTTCTTTTCCCGTAGAGTGTAAACACTTTATTATGAAACGTTAATAAACTATGCAATGATTCCAATAATATGAAATAGTAATTAAAGATTGATATAAATTTCCATTTGCTGGTGTAGTTCGGTTTTAGAACTCAAAATAATGTTCATCTAAGTCTATATACATTTCAAATTGCTGATTTCCTATATAATGTTTATTTTGCACAGAAAGATAAATATTGTTAAATGTTTTATGGCATATAGGAAGCTTTAAATGATAAGGCTTAACATGTCTAAATGCATGATAAAGAAACGACTTTGTCTGTTGACAACCATTTAGGTTTACACGCACAGTTGCATCTAATTCATCTTCCTTTAAATAAAACGTTTTTCGGTTAAAAGCCTGTGGCAGTACTGAATTGTGATTACCAAGCACCAGATACGAATGATGGATTGAGTTCCATTTCACGGGTTGATAAAACCACGTCACTTGACGTATGCACCATGTAAATCCAATTAAAGTGTCAACCCACCTGGCGTTCGATTTAAAACTAAGCCACCACGGAACGAAGCACACACACACATACACACATTTAGGTACGCATATTGATATCGGTTATGGGGAGATGTATTGACAAAAGTACTCCAATCACGACTCGACTGGGGTGGGTCCATGAAAACAGCTGAAGAGCACGTACTTGAAAAGAAAGTAACTAACCGTACGATAGAACCCATCCATCTATACTGCCAGGCAAACAGGCACAGAACACAGACATTACACAGTGTTTATATACCAGCGTAAACCAAGTAATTTTTTATTTTCTTGTTGAAAATCTTGTGCTCCATTTTGTTTCAATACCATAATACAGCGAACATGTTTTATACGAAATATTTTTTCATATACAAAACACAAATATTTCAGTGAAAACGGGGTATTATTTCATTTCTGTTTATAAGCATATGCAGTGTTTTCTCTATATGAAATTTATATTAAATATGTTACAAATTCCACTGAAGAGGTATTGTGGAACACCAAATTCAGATGAATTTTCATATTATAATAAATGTTATGTAAAATCTGGTTTTAAATGCTGAACATATTTTTCATGTAAATATGTGTTTATATCACAGTTATCTATATACCATTCCAACATATTCAGATCTATTACGGTGACCATTGTATTTGAAACAATATTGTATACTATACGATAATTGTATAGAATACAAGAAATCTTAAAATCTCTCGCTCTGTGTGTGTTTATGTGATCAACATGCTCTGAACTCCCTTCAGTCCGTCAGCTGTGTATATGTAGGTATGTGTCAAATGGAATATCGATTCAGCTGGTCTGAACTTGTTCTACCTCATACGATTGACGGATATACAAACAAAGGGCTGAAATCACTTCAGTAACTAGTTCCTTTGTATTTTCAATGTGAAATTGGACATGTGACGCAGATTTACATATTTATTCTAGTTATTCACCGTGAAACTGCGGTGGTTGCTTCAAATTGCGTTCTCCAACGAAAAAATAAATGATTGTCGTTATACTTTTTGTTGACAAATAGAAATATGACAAATTGTTTATTTCTGTAAGTATTTATTCGTTTAATAATTCATTGTCAAGTTGTAGATAGTTTTAACTTAAGGAAAAATAAAAACAACAAAGCAAAGATAAAAGTTTTTATAGCTCTAAGTCGTAGAAGAAAAACTTAAAACTTAAAGATATCACAAACTTTGTATCTTTTGCGTACAAACTTGAAACTTTTACTCATTTTACTCTAGACCTGGAATAATTTCCATGAAATTTAAAGCGATCATTTTGATTAGTAATCAGTGAAATTTACATTCATAATTTGGAAGAATAAAATATGATATATTTTAATAAATATTATCGACAACGTATCATAATATTTATATCGGTTCATTTAAGTTTTTTGCAATATCGTATTTGACTACCAATATCAAGTGACATTAAAGAGTGTTCATCATCTATCACACTGGTCAGTTAATGGCATACACTGTTTTTCATATTAGCCTGCGCGTGTCAAACAAAAACAATGTCGAGTCATTAATAAAAATGAAAAATGTCACTACAAAGCCCTTGTGAAGTTGCAGCGCTGAATATTCTGTGTGAAAATATCGTTAACGATCATGTACATAATTTATTTTTACGAAACATTTACATATCGATAGCTTTCTGATGTGGTTGCTTTGTGAAAAATGATGCATGGAAATATTATTGTGGAAGTTGCGACTAAACTGATTTCTGGAACAGTTTAATTTATTCGAAGAGATGTTGATTAAAGTGTGAGTATTAGTGGTGTACGGTTAACAACGTGTTAAGCTGGATTACATTTGATTAAGATCAAAATTAACAGTATTACTTTGTTTAATTACAGTGTAATATGAATACTGGTTTGTTACTGATCATACCATACATACGAGATTGTAAGAACATTTGTTTATTCAGTGTATATATTCAGCATAGTGGTTCATTGTATATTTTCATATTCACTTAGCCAAATGAGCTGTATTTAGTAATAAAAACAATAAATGTAAATTCAATAACAAAATCTACTGTTAAATGTACTATTAAAAGAATTATATACACATTAATGTTATTTCTAAGGCATTAGGAGAACAATAAAATTAAATTTATACTGTACCGTTCAACAGAAAAACTACTCTAATTTTGGTCAGCTTGTCCTTTACAAATTAACCTTATACTTAACCTAATCTGAGGCTAGCACCCTTTGGAATTTGAAAGCCACTGCACGTAGTCCAATTAATTATCCCAATTGTCATCAGGTTATGTTAGATCCTTTGTATACTGCAGTTCCAGTTGCGAACAGCCTGAGATCTCCACATATTCACAGATTGAATTATATTGACATCCTTCGTGGTAATTAAAGGACTCTGGTCCGTATGCTTCTCATGTATTCGGGATAATTAATATGATACGCATTTCTGATTATCCTGAATGGCTGGGTATGTTTCAGAACATAGAAATCTTCGATGTAAACATGCACCCGCTTACATGCGTGCAGTATGATTAATGTATAATTGTTATTTGAATTAAAGTCAACAGTTATGTGAGCATAATCTTATACATAATCATCATGCAATACAGGAGTATGTTATACGCTTTATGGAACTGTCGGAACTGAAAATTGCACGTTCTTTGAGGTTATATACGAGTACAGCAAAATACTAGAGCTAGTTTATTGAGTTACAATATTCTTAATTACATTATATCATCCGTCATAATCTTTTATAGATATTCTATAAAAAGAAATATAAAGATATCTAATTTTCTCGACAAATATTGTTCGTGAAATAGACAACATTTTACTACTATCTTTCATAAGATTTCAAGATGAATTTTCTTCTGCAATAAATCAAATAAAAAATATGTACTTAAGTGTAGTAAATATGGATTACAACATTGTTTACTTTCAATGACACGAAAAAATCCTTGACAGGTTTTAATATAAATTTAAGAGAAACGAAAAGAAAATAATCTGAAATGAAATATTATTCCTTGATTCCGGCCACACAAGTGAAAAGGAACATTCTGGAATCGTGTTTAGATGTGTATATGTATGTAAATACGTATGGATGTACTTGGAATACATTGCTATGGTGCAATGCACATTTCCATTAAGATATTATATGTCACCACACACACCCATGTTTAGACTAGATTCCGATACCTGATATGTAATGTGATCTTAATTCAATTAAAATTCGTGACACATGTGAGCATTGAGGTATACACACATACTAATTCACAAAGCACGCACACATACACATACACATATGATCTGCAGACTAGTATTGTCTACAACAAGGTTTGCATTTCAGAAAATCTCCAGTAAGAGCATGCACCCATAAATGCCACTATTGTTAAGTGCTATACGTAAAATGCACTATTTAGTTATATATGTATGCATACTAAAATACATATATTACCTTTGCATGGTTCATTATTAATAATTACTTGTCCTATAATGTCTTATGTGGTGATATTTCTTTTTATCTGAATTTATTTAAAATTATACTATTTCTTAAATAGACAACGCATTGTAGCAACTTAATAATAAGGATAGATAGATATGTGTTTGTTCTCAAAATAGTATCTTTTAACTCTTACAAGATTAAAAGATCTCATGTTTGTAATAATTTAATACAAATGTAACATAAAATACCTACAGAATATTAAATAAACCTAACGCCCACAAACATTAATTCATATGGTTAGTAAAACATGCTGTAAGATTAAAACATTTATTATTAGATTTTGTTTACATGCCCCAAAAATAAATTCACTGAAATGTCACAATAATAAGGAAATGCTAAAGATAAACCACACTGAATATCATTTCCGTTCTGAAATTTGACATTTTATGAATGTTTTTTTTTACTTACTAAAACGAAAATATTCGCTGGAAATAACGTAAATGGTAAACACAGTATGTTGCATAAAGCAACTCCCTATTACAAAAGTTGCATAATTAGCACTGGCTATTTTCTATTGCTTGGCACTGAAATTTGTTTTACTATCCAATAACGTGAATCTACAATTGTAAATTGAACAAATAAAATGTCTTGATTCTGACATATGCATGAAACAAATATAATCTCGTGTTTCATTATAAATTCTGTTGATATTATTGTTGTCAGAAATGGAATTGTGGATATTTAGCATGTACCGGAAATAAATCTGAAACATACCAAACAATATTTGATTGATATATCTAATTCTCATAGTCAACATACATATATAGGTACAATAAATTATTGTGTACGTTATTTGCTATACACGAGTATTTGTATCATGTATTTACAGTCAAGATAGTATCAATGTATATTATTGAATATGATTGTTGTTGTTAATATATTATGTATGAAATATTACTATACTGAATCTTATCTATATTTGTTATAAGTAGTTTAATATAGATTAACATAGAAGCGTACATATAGTGTATGAGAACAATGCAGGTGCATATATATTGTTACTTAATTGACCAGCAAATCTAGCATCATCGATCAAGTTTATTACGCATATCAAATTATCAAAACACTTAACCATAACCCACCCATAATCGCTTCATTATCGACTGAGCCTTGAGTGTGTAACCATTTCCATAAGCTCCCACATATGTAACCACACACGTTCGCGCGCACGTGTGCTTGTCATTCGCAAATCAAACACATTAAATTGTCGAGATTTGCATCCGTCGCACGACTCGCGAGCTGTCCGAATCGGCTAAATGTGTTTGCATGGAAAATATTGAATTACTTTTGCAAAGGTGCACACATATATGATTATGTATATATACGTGGTTCTATGTGTACTGCATGACACAGTATTGTTGTGTGATGCGCACAGTATTACGTGTGATCGTGTCAAAAGACGCAGCAGATGTAAGGGGAAAGCGTCTGCGGAATGTTAACGTAATGAGTTAATTACGCTTTGTGGCGCAAGTGTTGCAACCGGAGATGGGAGAAGTTTAGTTTATTTTATACAACTTGTACTACTTCATGTTATACGTGTCGTAATGATAAATGTAAATGAAGGAAGATGGTATTAGTATTCTGAAAACTCATTCATCTATCGTATGTTCTAGCATTTTAAAACTTGCTTAACATATCTGAAGAATAAACTGCAAGTATTTCGCTATATCTGCGTTAAAATAAAAAAGAACTATTAATTGTCCATTATTCCATAATACAGCCCATAAAATCAAATCAAAGTAACACACTATTCTATCTATCTATGTATTTATTATTATTAGTCAATGTTCTAATTATATTTTTTTGTTTTAGGTAAGTTCAACAATTTTCTAATCCATGTCTATGGGTGAGTGTGTTCATTTTAATAATTTGTACTTTTACTTTCCAAGATGTGATTATTTCTTAGCTTTTGTATACTTTTACATGTAGTAAGTAGATGTAGATTTGCATTTCTTACTCAAATTTAGATTAGTACAATTTAATGATAATTATCTTCACAGCAGTTAACTAAATTGCACACAACCTCATGAATTGTAACGTGATGTAATTAGTTCGTCAAAGGGAAGTAAATTAGCAAACCTAATTCGCTCAATATCCTGAACTGGTTCACCAGTTTTAATAAATCGAATTTTTGTAAAATATGATTATAATATTTCAATTACAATGATGCGAATATTAAAGAAATAAAATTAATCATTTATAATTGGTAATGTTTCACTAAATAATTTGATATCTAAGTGTACGAGATATAAGAGATGTTTATTTTATATGTTTATTTTTTAGTAAATGTGAAAATTTTCCTTGGAAATGTATGTTATTTTCCCTAGACGGTGTGAAATTTAGTAGTGGCTTATAAATGTCACATAAATTTGTACAGCTAAGTACAGTCTATGTTAGGATGGTGGGTGTTGACAGCGCTTAAGCACGAAGTACACTGTTGAAAGCACTTGGCTGAATGTTGAACTCTGAAATATGTCTGCAACACCTCTAGCTCAGCTGTTACGCGGTCTAGTATAAGGTACAGGCGGTGGTTTCATGGTTTCTCCTGATGAATGGCTTGCACAGTATACCGTGGTTTTTCGAAAGCTTTTTTGTATTTTTACTAAACACAATTTTCCCTGGGGGCGGTGATACAATATAGTAGTGGATATTTGTTAAAAATCAGACTTCACATGGTGTTCTGTAAAAAGATGTTTTCATTTCTTTACATTAAGTTTAACACTTACAACGCGATAAATCAAATTTATATGAAACTATGACATACATAAATATCATACAAATTATGTGTGAAAAATGTTTCTTAAAACCAATATTGTTCGATACGTTCTTTAAATATTTACTTTCAAAACTTCATAACCATTTTATATAATCAAACTGCACTTTATAGTGTTCAGGACTCATATAGTTTATATCTAATAACCATTCATATAAGTCGATTATGTTACAAGTTGAATATAATAATTTTTTATCATTTTAGTATCAAACAATTTAAATATAAATAAATTATACAACAAGACTGATGTTTTGAACGATACTAAAAATTATTATTAACTGTAAAATATGTGTGTTATTAGATTTACAAAAACATCATTGACTTTCATATACAGTTTTTTTTTCATTGACTGCTGTACATTTTCAGTTAGTTACTAATTAGTACAATGTAAAATACAGCTCTCCTTTCTTAACGATGTTGTAGCCACACCTCTAATTAATTCTGTATCAAATTGCGTAGTGTACATGCAGTGACTAGTATGTAACATAATTTGTAATTAGCACCGTGCAGAATTTTTTATTATGTTGCACGGGCATGGCAGACATATTCGATAACGTTTTTCTGTTAATTTGTTTTCGAAATTGTAATATTTGTCACTGAAATTCAACTGTCCAGCACATGGTTTGCAAATTGTGATTAATATCTGTAATTAAAACGAAAGGTACAGCAGGACACATGCAGAGCCACAGTTGTTGAAGCGTAAATGCATCATTTATAACATTCTACACCTCGTAATGAGCGGCAACAATTATAACTGCGTAAACTATACCTTTCCGTTATTCTACCTCCGAACACAACGGGGCCATGCACAGACTGGTCTTTTGTCTACGAATGAATGCACGGCTTACGTACGTGAGACACAAGGACTTTGTCCTGCCGTAGTTTGTCTCCGCCACATGAACTGAGTTCTACTTGTATATACATGTACAAACATTATTGTTCTATCTTGTGAACATCACACGTTGTGCGAAATTATAAAATTACAAAAGAGACTTCCATGTTGAACAAAGAATAAAGACGTATTCGTAAATTCATTGCGTGATTCTAATACTGTTATATTATACCTTTACAGAAATATTTCATTGAGAATATTTACACGGAAAATATTTGTCGTTTCAAATCCTTGTAAATAAATGTGTGATAAAAATCATTTGTTTGTCTGCACTAGAATGAACTCGTCCCAGATATGCAATGATGTATAATGAACTGTGGATACCGCAGAATCCAAACGGAAGCAGAAAATATTATTACACCTGCAGTATTGGATTGAAGTTTGTTATAAAGAAACGCGTTTAGTATTCATACCATCAATCGTCGCCTATAAATTCAACTTTTCGTTTTCATTAAAGTGTTGAACGCTACTGTCTTTCCAGCAAATTTATTAGCCATTTTATTATTGTGCGCATTTAAATTTCATAGCAATGGTTCTTGGTCAGAATTCTATATAATATAATACATATTTTCCTGCAGAATAATGTTCTTATTTTTACAGGGAATAATATTTTATAAGTAATTGCAGTTAGAATGACCAGACTAATGTATTGATAGATTTTGAAGAATGTAGAATAGAATGCAGTATACTAAAAATTAAAGCAATAACGTTGCCTATAATGTTGATATTTACAAATTATGGATAATCAACATACTTTATCACTGTTGACATATTCATTTCCAATGCCATAGTTATTTCGTGTTATGTGTAGTAAACACGCATTTGGTGAACATTCCAACTAGTAAATTGTTCTATCCCATATGTCACAATAGGTATGTAACCTATTCAATCTGAATGTATTTTATCCGCCTCATAAGTTTCCCATGTGACAGCATATATTGTGTAGTATAAACACAACAAATCTCCCCTGTTCCATTGGAAGTGAAAAGAGATATTTCCATCTGCAATGTCACTACTAATATACATGACAACTATCTTTATTTCTAGATAAGAACTTACAAAGTATATGCTTACATTTTCGAAATATTTTTCTGTCCCATTTATTCTTACAATCATTTTGATGAATCTGTATTACTTATGCTTCACTGCATCCTTTCAAATAATTTTCTTCTGTCTTCTGTCCTTCATTAACCATGCCTTTTTATCATAATTGGACTTTGACTTACAAATTACATTCGGATATTCTGTCCTATTTTGTATGTACGGAAATATTTTTAAGGCTCCTCGTGATATTAGATCATTATTTTTTTCTTCTTTTTCTGTTAGCAACATCTGTTCTCGACGTACATCAATTTAATATCAGATTTATGAAATATAAATACGTTTCTAGTTTATTTAATATATATGTAACATTGCTTTATTAAACAACATATTCTCACATGATCTTGTATTTTAGGGAATTAATAGAAGTATGTATATAGTGATGTTTATTTGAATGTGTACTACATAAGGATGACTTAACACATTTATTGTATAGTTTTTGGGAAATTCGAAATACGCACTACTTTTTACCAGACGTAAGAGAGAAATGAAGGGAATTCTTTTATTCCGTAGTAATTATGCTTCGATAGATGGTATTTTCTGGCGGACGATTTTCATCACTTCTTCAACAAAAGCATTGTCTCCTAGACAGCGTTAATGACGTATTCTGTCAGTATTCATTGGCCCGTTGGTTCACTAAGACCGTCATTTCGTTTTCGGGATTAGACCGTCATTCCATCCGGTGATAAAAGCTCCCGTATCGTCACCGTCTGGCGGTTTACGTTTCACTGATTGGGACAATTCAATATTCCAGTATATTCCAGATATTACTGACGTAGATATACGATACGAGTATTATGATTTAGCATGTTAAAACACTTTTCATTTAACGTCTTCACATTATTTCATCTAATTAAGTATGTCAAATATTTAATTGTCCGTACTGTTATTCTGTGCAATCTGTATTCGAACAAAGGATCTCCAAGAATGATTTAGTGTTTTTTTTTATAAATATTTTATAGTGCTAATCTTTAGAAGACTAGGCTTATATGCCCTTCTCTTCTGCTGGGATTCCGCAAATTGAAAACAATGTGAAATTACACACATATCAGATATGTGAATGTTTGTAATACATTTTACTCGTGGTATGGAATACATGTAAAATATGTTCAACAAAATTGTACAATGTATCGCTTTAAAATCGAATCGCATTTCATTCCAATTCCTGGTTAATTTTAATGTAAACTACAGATTTAGTTAACAAATCTAAATGTGTTGCAATAATAATGTGTTTGTAATTAAACATTTCGAATACCAAATACACAAATGGAATAGTTTAATTCTGATGATAGTGTAACTAAAGAGAGATATACTAATTTGTTATTACACATTTTAATTGTAATTTAAGTGTCCAATGCAACTGTGCATTTTGCAATTTTCTGTAATTTGTTACATTGAAATGCATACATTCCAACTGAATTCATAGAAAGTCTCTGATCTTAACAATTCTATGCTACAGTAGTAACAAGCATCAATGAATTAAGCCAGAGTTGAAGATACTTTCCCACTGAAACAAAAGTTTCACACTTGCGCTTGTTTGTTTGTTTGTCCGTACGTGTGTGTGTTTGTTGCGGCTCTCCGAATTGCACGTTTATTTTCAAACCACAGAGGAGGCGTAGAGAGACTCCTCCAGTCTCCAGTAAACGAACTGGAAACAGTTACGTCTGCAGAATTGTAATTAACGGGTTTCGGTCCTTCCACCAGCTTGATAAGTTTTCTTCATCAGACGCTTCCGTCTATAAAGTTTCCCAGAAACATTTTCTTGTTACAGATTAACGCATCACTATGTTATCAGTTTGCGTCCACTCGATATATCAAAAATAGATTACAATCTAATGGATTTGTGTCTTTCAAAATGAAAATAGTTCAAGCATTAAATAACAATCATTCACATCTTACAGAATGGACGTGTGTAATTCTTATAGATGTATTTTTCATTTCTTTGTAACGCTACTTCTGAAAGTTTCAGATTATCTTTTCATGGAGATTGCAAAAAAATAATTTCATCTGTGAGTGTTGTGTGAGTTTGTTTGGAGGGACTTACTAACTTGGTTTTCATCTTGTGTTATTTTCTTATTTGCAGCTCGACTTCTTCAGCTTTCTGAACGTTGTCATGAAAAGGACATTACCAAACTAAAATGAAAAAATAAAAAGTTCTAAGACATTTTTTTTTCTGGACTAACCATTGTTCATATATTCGTTCATTGTATTTTGAAATGATAATTTACTTATTATTTTCAATAAAATAGTTTAGTCTGTTAACTAGAACATTTATTATTATTACCGACAGTTAAATAAGGATAAAATAAGGTTATGTTAAATGTGTATGTACTTAACTGTAATATTTATGTTCGTAGTAGCAGTATATCCTGTGTATTCCCGTGCGATTTGCAGTTACAAGATCACGAACCGTTCGAATAAAATATTCGTTGCGTTTTCGTTTTTCATTGAATGTATGTTCTATGATGGTATGTGGAGAGAACGGTTGTATCTTGAATTCTTTACATGTGGGTGTGGGTAACGTTTATTTGCCGTCAATGTAACGTGTCCCGGTCTGGCTTCATGTAATTGCCAATAATCCTTCACGTCACGTTAACTGGCCTATAAATAAAGGATGCGAAGGACACTGGCCCCCCAAGGGCTCACGCAGAGTCGTCCATAAACTAAGTGAACTTTCAAAACAATAATGGATCTTCTTCCTCCTTACAGACACATGGAAAAGGTGTTAGTGTAATTTCTTTGTTGTTGTTTGTTGCTGCCGCTACTGTTCTGTTTGCCAAGAAAAACAACTTCACCTTTTCTCTACTCACAGTCTCTTGTCCGGTAATTTCTCCCCCCCCACCGCTCCTAGTGTACTTTGTATAGAGCAGCATCGATTTTGTTTTTATTAAATTGTCTGCTTGTCAGGACTTAGAAACAAATGAAGCATCTGTTAGCGTTAGTTTGTTTTGTTCGGTTTTCATTAAGTAGTCTTTTGCCAGTTGTAATTTGCTACAGTGTACAGTGATATTCAACATTTCGCTTGACACTTATTTACACGACAATATTCTTTTATTGTTCATATTCTTGGATAGAAAATTAATTGTTCAGGCTAAACAATGGACTAATTTTCAGGATTCAAGCTGCAACATATGGCGAATTATAAAGTTTTCTGTACTGTTACATTGGTAGTGAAACGTTCAATAAACACAAAGTTTAACTTGTTCATTAGGAATATTGGTTAATTACTAACAAATAAGACAATACGGTTTGTTTCCTGTAAGCATTGTGTACTTTCATTGTTCCTACATACATTTAACGAATTGGAAGATGACTATATATTTGAAATGTTTCAACAGTTGAACTTCTTATTCTTGCTATTTCTTTTAAAACTTTTATAATAATTCACCACATTTAGTTCTGTAATACGCGTTAAAATATGAATGTATTTGTTACGAATAAAACTAACATGTTGAAGGATAAATTGTCATTTTTCGCCTTTTATCTGAGACAACAAAGCATTAACCGAAAATTTGTTGACCTAAATTTGTTTCATTTGTCGATTGACCTAGTAGTAAAATTGCTCGGTCACAGTAATTTCTTCTTCTTCTTCCGTTCTAGATAGAAAACTTGCTCGAGTTAAAATATATGCGCTTATATTGCGATGCACTGTATGCTGCATATGAAAAATAACGTAGAAATTCTTCTAACACAAACTGAAAAAGTGACTGGCATGGAACTTATATATGATAAAGTTGTACAACTAATATTAATATTCAACATATTGCATTACGTCGTGAATCTTTACTTGAAATTGTTTTCTAAAAATATCTAACATGTTTATTTTTTGTGGTTTTCCCGAAATTCATCGTAACGAATTTAATTTTAAAATATATTACACAGTTACTTTTCTTTTATATACCGGGACAGACAAAATTAAATGAAATATGAACATTAAAGAAGCACTGTTACACTGAATTTAAGGTACGTAAATGGTGAAAATATATTTCATGCTTTTTTATTTTATGATAATGAATGTTCTTATTGTTCTCAGTGTTATCCAGTCTTCTTTACTTTGTACACATGGCTTCAAAGAATAAATATGGTCAAAGCTTAATTGTTCAAGTATTACCTTCCTCAAATTCTCAGGTTGCTAGCATAGTATTGTTCTTTATTCGAATATACAAATAATAAACACAGTGATTCGTGGGTTCACTAACGCACAGTATCATTAATCACAATCATTTCAATAATCGACCTCTGTAAAAAAGTTATTTAAAATAATTTTCTTAAATGATTTGCATTTATATTCATTCATTATGTCAACAGCTTCACAAAACTAGAGTTTAATTGTACAAACAATTTGCATGTAATTTTCTTGCTTGCAGCAAGCGATTGCAATGTAAACAGTTTCAATAATTGTTGTAATTTCAAACAGTAAACAATTAACAATTTAATGGTGATGCGCAATCAGCCGATAACTAGTTCTTTGTTCAGCAATGCAATACAAAGCAATGCAATTGTCTGGATGTACAACCCTCGCGTGCGCATTTGTATCTGGGTCACATTTTCGCATGTATTCCAGTACATTTTGGCATCGCATGCGTTCATTTCGATGTGTGTATTACGATCTGTTTTACGACTATATTTCGGAACGAACATTTTTATATAAGCTCGCCCTGTTTGCTATGATGTATACAATTTTATTACTTTATCCAATATCAGACATATAGAATGTGTCTTTATATGAAAGCCTCCCAAATAGGTTTTAATATAACTAATGGCTTGCTTGATAATTGCAGTGTAAGGCATAGAAAAAACTTTTCAGTTCATACGTATTTCTAGATGTTCTCCTATAAATTCCGGTAGTTTCTGATTTTCTTCAGATTTTATGAATATTCAAACCATTTTATATCAGAGTTGACATGCTGTAAGAATATAAAATGAAATATTAATTCGAAGTTTTGTTTCGGAAGCACCGAATATTAACATTAATGCAACCAAGCACAATTGACACAGTCTAAAAGACAATGGAACAAGTTTGTAGGAAATGAAATAAAATAAGAGCTTACCCAACGTTTCACGACCACCAATCATATTTGTTCTTTGGAACGCTTGAATTAGCTTATTTAAGTCCACAATATATAACCATATCTTTATTGTACCACTTACTGGAAACTACAGTTAATATACAAACACGACCAAAACTTTACCACTATATTTCAACCAGTGCGCACCACGAACCATTACCATTACCGCCAGCAAACCGCAAGCGGTAACTCAGTGCAACCATAATTTGAAACAGAACCAACAACGGGGGCCACATAAGTATGCACGTACATGGTATATGTAATTCATGAATATCTGAAATTTTCGCTTCCCGTTTTCAATAGTATCATTTCTATCTGTAGCAAAAGAGTTGAGAAAAAAACGTGAACATATTCCTTACACGTTTCTGTTTTATATTCCAGCAGTGGCATCGTGCGATTTCGCCTTAACTCGGTCCCAGGCCGATCTAGAGCTTGGCAACGCTGTAATGAAACTACATCGTGATAAATGGCAACATGGGAAAACGACGTGCTCGAAAATTTTATCTATGAAATTTATATTTCTGTGTGTATTATAGCTGTCTAGTATTTTAGTACCGATGCATTTCTCGTAAAACCTGAACACTGTTAGTATTTACCACCGAATTTTTTGGTACAAATGTTGCACCATTTTTATATAGGAGTAATAAAAAAGAACATAACCTCTGTTACCCGGTCTAGATTGGACATCCGGAAAATTTAGAATTCTGAATATGAATACGTTTTATTTAAATTACACAAAATAAAAATGAACCATGGTTACTGCATTCACGTAAAAAATATGGTGTACTAATTTTTTTTGTTGTCGTCTGTATAACAAATGAGTTGAAAAAAATGTAATTTTTATGTACGAACCTATTTCTATGTGATAGAAGACTGAACATGTTTCTTATCTTTTCATTTTCTACTTCCAGTGTTAAGTTGAATTCCAGAAGTAATTATTACGAGTAGTTCTTTTCATGTCAAGTCATTTCACAGAAACATTTGACTAAAATATCAGCTGCATGATTAAAATTCATCCATCTTCCAGCCGGTAATGTAAAGGCCAATGTGCTTCTGTCCCTGTCTACAAGATTGTGAAAAGGACATAATCCAGGACGGATTATACGTTTCAAGTAGAAAGATAAAAGTGAAGTGTGAGACCACATTTTCCACGGGAACAATATTATTCTGCTCCTTGAGAGAAAGAAAACTTCCTTATTTGCATATTAAACAAGGGTTATTGTCGCCCGACTGACGAGCCTTGTCGGTAACAATGAACCCTGTTATCGTGGTACTTTTCTCCTCCATCTTGATGGGGCATTATCCTTGCCACTTCTTTCTAATGCCGTACCCTAATTTTCTCCTTCATGCAGTTAACTATGTTATTATTTTGATACGGGTAAATGCTGAATTACCATTAGCACAGCACGTGGCTGACCTAATATACTCGTATATTAACCAACTTTAACCTGCATGTCGCTTATCACGACTTGATTATACTGCATATTACCCTTTTTTAAAAAACTGAGATTTTAGAAAAAAAAAGTAATATTCGAGAAACATGGAAATTATATTATGCATATTGTGTTTATCATGTTGTTAGTTGCAACATAATTTGATCAGTTTTACGAAAGAAAATGTATTGTTCTTTTAAAATTAAATAGAACCATTATTTCGAGTTCTGCATGTTAAAATGTATTACAAACCTTATTTAATATAAAATCTGTGCAATGCTTTAGGGAATAATTTCTGGTGATTCATAACTGTAATTTGAAATACTCGATCATTCTTTAATTCAAAACATCTGGTTTTTATATATTTCTTGAAATATTACGGTTGTTCTTGGATTTTTAACGGTAATAATACTTAATTGTTCCATTTAATGTAGAATGAAGCGGTATCTTTTAGAATACATTGCTGGCATCGTAGTTGTTTGTGTGTGTGCCAAGTATTTGGCAATATTTAATTTCAGGATGTATATAAACATGTTCTAAAATAGTCGCATTTCGGAAAATAAAATTATTTCAATCCCTCATTACATGTGATATGATTACCATAATCTAAAATAGTGCAAGAGAATGCTAATACAAAGAGTGTAAAAAAGAAAAGTATCTATGTGGTTTTTTGCTTCAGTGATTTTCAGTACTGAATGAGGGATCAGGATTGCATTGCGGTCGCCTTTGCCTCCGGGTATTACATTTTAGATACTGTTCGTTCCATATATTTTAATACACTAGGAACAGTGTGACGTTTACAGCGGAAACAGCATGGTGAAACTGCACCAACTATACTGTCCTAATATTTAACACCTATATACTCTTAACAACTGTCAGTTCTTAAGCCTCTAATATTGTAACAGCAGGTGCGACCAATGAAATTGCCATAAATACTTTGAAATAATGTTAGTCCATTCTTTTCAGTTACTTTTATTTGGAATTCTATCCATAGCTGAATCAATTTCAATGAAAGGTACCTTGTACACAAGCAACCTATTTCTCCTGGAAAGAAGGACATTACGTTTTCTCTTTTGTAAAATAGTTTCTTTTTCATTTCAAAAGTAAATAACTGATTCATGTTTGGAATTCTTTATTTTTTAATATTACAGGTTTTCTTTTATCATATATGATATTACTAGCCAATACGATTTTCATAAATCGATTTTCCTGAAAGCTTCATATAATATGTAAATAGGATCATTTTATAATTAACGATGAAGTACTACTACCTTTGTCAAACGCAGTAATACTGTTCAGCAAACGTATATTAAACATTTATATATAAACTGGAATTATGTAGAATGACAATAAGTATTTTAGTTGTTGCGTAAATATTTTGAGAATATTGTAAACCACCACAAATATGTATCGTATGAGTAAATAGTTGCAGAAAATATTTGTGTATGTTGTAATTGTTTTACATAAAATATTATTTCGTTTCTCAATTTAAAACAATTAACTTTGAATTCTTTTAAATGAGTTTAATCACAAAATTCATTGCCCAGCTTGAAATGAATTTGAAAAGAGCTTATGTCTTTGAGAACAGTAAAACAAAAAGATGAAAATTCTTTTTAATCTGACAAAACATTGTTTTTCCAATGTCCGCAAGCTACAAGGTTGCTTTTAACCAGGACGCTTTTATTTGTAAAAATTTACGTATTAAACTCGGTATAACAATAAATAACCTGCTGTCTATATGGTACGGTAGTCAATTATCGACGCTTTGCCCGCATAAATAAATTCGTCGGAGATAATTCAAACTCACTGTCCGAATGCACACGCACAAATCCATTGCGTGAATCTAGCTACGGATTATTGTTTCATTGTGTTTGCATTCCGCAAATATAAACAAAAATATTATATATTTTACGTAGTATTCACTAAAAATATTATGTTTGGAACGTAATATTTTTAAACAGGTTTTTTTAAAATAGGTTCTGACATTAATATGATATTGCGGTCACTAAAATTACAAACAGTTTGCATACATAAAATTTTGCATATGTGAAATAAATATTATAACAGATTAATATCAGTTTTATATTTTTGCAGTCTAACTTAAAAAAAGTAAATGTCAGGTTTCATTTATTTTCGCATATACCTGATTATTCTTTGCATATTATATATAAATTTGAGAAAAATGAATGGTTTCTCTGTAGTGACTTTGAACTGCAGAGATTTAATAACAGAAATCAAAATTAGAATGTATAGTAAAAAATTTTCATCGATATTATTTGTCATAACATCAGAGTATACCTCATAGGATTTAGGTACAATGAAGTGTTAATGTATATCTATGAGGAATAGTATTCCATGTGATGTTTTTGCTAATATTCTGCTTGCGGCCGTAGCTTAAACGATTCTGTCTGGGCAGTTGCGTGCCCATAAATTGGTTGGCGACGGAGCCCCGCGCCATGTCTCGTCGGGACGCGCCTGTCTGGCCATCGGCCAACGGCGCTCTGCCTTGCGGCACAACAGACGATCAAACCGTGTAACATCTATGAACGAGTCTTATGATCTTTATATGTCACGTACACGTGTTATGGCATAACCTCTCCTGCATTTTACCTAGTTATTCGAATATTATCAATCACATTCTTGTAAGAAAAACAATAGAAAGTTTCTATTAGTCATAGAGATTATGTGATCAAATGGTAAGGCTATATCTTACAAGCTTCCAAAATGACATGAAAGGATGCGGGTGGTATCTTAAGGTCTGTGAATTTTTCACGGAAAAATCTGGTCGACAGTTTGTTTGTAATAGATCTATTTATCAATCTTTAGCACCGCCATCGAATAGTGTAACTTGTATCAATAAAACGTATGTATTAGAATGATTTTGATATATTACATTTTTCTACTTTTTATGTTTATGATTACAACAATAGCATAGAACGTTGATACGTATATACAAGTCTGTCATATGTCATACTTGTTTATCAAATGGTGTTTATTGTTAGTTCTCCAACCGTATGGTTCGAAGGTATAAACTAAACCGAAACGAAATGGCCAAGGAAGTATAAATTAGTTCGGTTTAATCTCGTCTATTAAATCCTAGGAGAAATGTATTACGTCATTTGTCCTTGAATAAAACAAGTTACGAGTCAGGGTTACGAAGCCATATATTCAGATTATCCGTAACGTCTATAAATTGTCATATACAACACGACAACTGTGTAACATACACGTACATACATGTACAACAAGTTTATGTAGCCCCATCTCTAGATATACACTGTTCATGATGAACATTTCCATCTAAACAATCAAGATATCGTTGGACTCTCAAGTACGTATTTTATTATCTGTGTGCGTCTCAGCTTAACTCTGTTAATTATATGATGAGTTAAAGTTGACACAACTGTCATGTGGTTTCACTTTACATCAGGAAAACGTTAAAATCATAATCGTAAATATTCGTGCATTAGTGACAAGTATCTTCCGAGTTTGGGTACTGTTTTAAGTGTACTTGAATTTGATTAAATTTCCAAATACACTAACCAGAACCAAATTCAATTCACAAACTTTTAATTCGTGCGAATTTGATTAGCGTAACATATCCTATCTGATACAGATAAATTTTAAATGGAATCCATTCTTAAGTGCACTATTCGTACTAACTTGTTCAGATTGTATTAGGGAAGTGTCGTCTCGGGAAAAGAGAAAAGTTTCATGTCATTATCCTTGTTCACTAAGTGTGTTTAGAGTAAAGTAATGAAATTTCGAGGTAAACGAGAACAGTAAACTTCAGACATGTTCAAATTTATTACATTGACCTTGCCCGTCTAACCAAAAAGTCGTTTCTTAATTCTTTGTACATGGTGCAACACCATGTCAGCCATATTGCGGACTGGAAATGTGAAATCTCTCTGTTAATAAATCAAAGACGCCAACAAAGAGCTGGCAAAAAGACGTTAAATCGAAGCAAACCAATTTGTCAAAATGTCAAGTTTACCACGGTTGTACGTCAAATGTCTAACCAGGACAGAAATTGTCTTGGGAATCACATTGCTTCATGTCTTTACAAATCATTTATATTCGTCCCTGTTATAAACATCATTTCTAGGAAGATATGTTCATTTATGAAAACTTGGAAATAATATAATTAAATATTTATATACAGAAGTTTAAATATACCTGTATTCAAATGTAAACATAAATATCCAACAGA
>JAGJTL010005742.1:5381154-5395971 GCA_022063505.1 Calosoma granatense | reverse complement strand
AAAGGGTCTGCTACCCCAGTAATGGGAAAGGCGTGATGTTATGTATGTATGTATGTATGTATTGTATCAGTAACTAAGACAATTTTTTGAAGAAATGATAATTGTATGTATTCATTTATCATTTCTTATTCATTTTTTTAAGAAACCACTATTTCAAATCATTTATTTCATTAACATTAACTTCTATCATCATTCACCCATCATGTATAACTTCATCCGCTTTCTTTATTACATTTATTTTTCAATCATATAAAAATATGTATTTATGATATAAATTTTTATATAATATATTCTCTTTTATTAAAAAAATCACTTCAGTTGCTTGATATGAAACCTTATGAATTATTTTCTAGAATAACAGATCCACATTGCGTGTTAGACTTTCGTTACTAGTTTTCTTCACGCACACATTTACATAATTGTTTCTTCATCTTTATTTCTTATCGATGGATTTACCGTTCTTAAACTATTTACGATAGCGGTTAAACTATTTTGGCCTACTTTAGCATCGATTTTCGCTTTAACTTCCTCAGAGAAACACTAGAATTATTTTACACATCATTATAATATTAATATTCACATTAAAAAATTTACTGCAGAAATTCATGATTTGTTATCAGTTTAGAAGGGTTATAAAGTGAATCTATATATTTTAAATTACTATTATAACAAAAAAACTCACTTAATGATATATGAATAATGAAATAATGTTTAATATTCAAAATTGTTAAAACGTGTATTGTCTACCTACATTAAGTGAATATGTATATATTAATTTTAAAAAGTTTTAGTTTACGTTCATATATTTTGAGTAATGATGATTATTTCTTGTTCAGTATGGTTCACATAATATTTTAGCGACACACTTAGGTGTTATTTCAGCAACAAATTTTAATTAGTTCCATCATTAATCTCTAATTTTGTCCGTGTCGTGTGTAACACAAACCCTTATCTAATCTATATAGGTGGCAGCACTTCTGCAGTAAATGTCAACCATCACTAACGTCGTTACGAATCCATTTAGTCTGCATTTTCTCCGTACATCATAACATACCATCGCCATAAATCAGATTATATCAGAGCACTTGTGTGTCTGTATATACATACAAAACCTTCAGACCAAACGTACACTTGGGTACACATGTACCTAGTCGTTTTATTGCAAACTGAACATACTGTACAATTATCATGAGTAATCACGGTTAACTTTACATTTAAATTGAACGCAGGGTAGTATATCAAGTGGCTTTTGAGGTGAACACTTGGTTCTGATCTTCCAATTTATAATGCAAGACTGAGTAGCGTTCGTAGTTTGCCTCTAATGACGGTCTGGTTCTGCTGGTATCGAATATGACCACAGACTTATCTTAATTTGCATCGTGCAAGAGGGCTGTGCTATTTGTATGCGGGAATAGGCCCTACAGTATCGTATCTATCCAGACAAATTACCCACGATATTTGCCACTAGAGAGTTCTAATGTCATCCATAAACATTCGTGAAATACATATCGAATAAATTACTAACTGTAAACAGTAAAAAATTTTTAATTTGATATTGTATTTAGTACATTGTACTATGTAAACTTTAATATTCCTAAATACGACTCTGCGTATAAATGAAGATAGTATTCAATTTGCTTAGAATTCGAATTCAATCTGCTAGTTGGTAGTATTCCTTGTATTTTCATGGTTCATTGAACGTCTTTGTTTTTTTCTTGAACGTTAATTAAACTTGTTTGTTTTTTGTTGTTGTATTTATCTTTACTGTTTTATTTATTTTAGTAGAAGTTGAGGATAAACTAAGTAATTCTGCGTACCAATAATATTGATATTTCTATGTTATGTTACAGAGCGTATGTGAATGCTGACCAATACAATAAATAGAGGGCCTAGGTCGTATGTATAAGGGTAGAATATAGTAGAATAGTTTATTATTGTTTTATTCTCTATTTCTTATTCTTTACCCTGCTATCCTACTTTTGCACAGTCTACTGTATTCTACCACTTATCATATCTAAATCTTTTATTTTTAAATAAATGCACATTCCTTCGTAATTCACACACCAGTATAGTAGTATTAGTACAACGTTGCGAAATTATTCACATATATAGATAGCGTTAATTAAATTTTAGTTTTAATGCGTAAAATCACGAACAATATTCAGTCAAATACATGGTGAAAATTATTCAATGCGTTATTGTTTAAAATTTCCAGTTAACGTTCAAACATTAATTAACGCAAGTTTGAGAATCTGAAGCTTAATTTATGGTTGTTAATTGATATATTGCTTGGTATAATTAATCTATTTACATCCACGTATAGCGGTAGATTTTGTGTAACTTAATATGTATGGTGAAATATTTTTAATATCAAGAAGAAGAAAAAAAGAAGATATTTATTTTCATTCGAAATTATAATCGTGAAAAATAGTCGCATCTTTGCTAATACACATTACGCTGAGGTTATACATCTTATTTAGGCCATTAAGACAAAAAAGGATGAGGGAGAGCGAGTTGTCCTTTTGGCCAAGTATGGCGACGGATAGTTAACCCTACACGGTGACTGCATGGCACTCTCGTCGTTATTATCTTTCCGCACATTGCCCGGGCAAATAGCCTAGCTAGACAGAGAAATATCTGGCTCATACTAACCAAAGATATCAACACACCACATTAATTATTTACATACGCACACTAAACATACACGTCCATATACCTGTATATACTTGCCTGTCTATATGCTCTGCCATGTGCATTTTTTATAACTCGTAAATTGTTATTGCAGTCATATAAAATTATGGATATGTATATATACTTTATTTAATTACTACACATAAAAATTTCTAATTTGTGTAATATGACCGTTGAAAATATAATCAATACTCGTATGTGTATGTATGTCATCTTTCTGCGTAATTTAACCAAACAAATTTTACTATTTGAACAGCAGTAAAACATGAATTTATATGATAAAAATTATTGTACATTTTGTTATAATATAATACAAATTTTTATGATTCACTTCTAAGGAATTGAAATATTTAATTATACATTTACTGGGTTAAAGTATTTTCCATTGAATTACCGGGCAAACAGTGTATATAATCCACGATTTTATAAACTTATGCATGTAAATTTAGCGCATGACCATCACCAAACCAACAAACAATTACCTATTTCCTCTTTCAATTTATTTTCACATCCATCAGCATGGATGTAAACTCTGTTGTTGAAATGGTATCTCACTGCTACGAAGTTGACCATTTGTCCGTTATTATTTGAACGCTGCACTACACGTTGAGATTATATCCCAGAATTCGCTCGAAGTTGGCGTGGGTTATTTCTAGAGAGGAAGCGAACAGCGCCTGTGAAAAACAAGGTCTATTGTTAGTCTTTTTGATTAGCGGCCATGTCCTACTCATTTGGCATCGTGGGCAACTGAAACTAGCCTGATACATCATTGCACGCATTTATTAGGAATGGTCAAGAGCTATAGTAACCCAAGGACACATACTGATATTGATTTGAACAATATCTAGGTTAGGTACATCAAACCATCATTCGTGACATACGTATATTTTAACTAATTTAGTTCAGAGCGATGAAATTGCATTGTGATTGAAATTTGCATATTAAATTGTACCTATATCTGTCTATCTATCCATGCTTCACATCAAGTTGTATATGTCATGCATCAGAAATCAAATAACAACTGGCTAAGATAAATGCAATGAGATATACCGCACTATTACGCCATAAATAATTAGAAAAGAAACAAAAAACAACTGTACTTTGTGTGTATCATTGAAATATTTTCCTGGATAAAAGAGAAATACTTATTTTGTGAAAACATTAAATGGAAAATATTGCTAGTTTTTTGAAGAGGAAGACCAGAAAAAATTTCTACTTTTTACGTATTGGTCGTAGAGGGTTGAAATTATGGCTCCAGGGTTTTTTTGGAGTGTAGATTCAGTATTCGAGTTATGATTGTTGAGATATTGATAATAAATAACAGGGCCGCCTTGTGCGAGTACACAAAATAATAGAGATTTTTTTGCTATTATACATACACGTATATCTTGTATTTATATACTAACTAAATACAAATTCCTTGAAATTAATTTTGTTTTAATTTGCAAATTCTATTTTATAAGGACGCTGAAATATAACTTTGAACAAAAGCTCCTCTTATCCACGGGGTGGCACTGAGTATACGGATGTGCGTGTAACGCACTTCCTACTCGGATTCGCTCCATTTCCTGCTTGTTCCAAAAAGATTTACTAAGAAACCTCACGAGAACACCATTCTGTAATAATAATTACATTTCCACAAAAACAAAATTATTGTATTAAAGCTTTGAATTTTATTCTGAAAGAAATGAAAAAATGTACAGGTTTGTTTACATATATTTCCATCCATTACGATGACAGCTTGTCAATTTATACATTTAAGATTATTTCACTGAAAAAAAATACAAACAAATTTACATTTTACTACAATCTTTACTTCACGAAATTTACCGCAAAGGACTACCATTCATTATTAACATCGTTCTCTGCGTGAGGTAATATTTTTCCTTCACCGAAACAGCCAATCTAGCTTTTTCATTACTGGTTTTAGAAACACTTTGACGTCTTTAATGCCCAAGTCGCAGTCTCCTAGAGCTTTCAATTTGCAAGACGCAAGCAGTTACGTTGCATCATCAGCGACGACGAGGACACGGTGGTTAACAGTAGCGATATGCCATTTACTGAGAGAGAGGATGCGAGATTAAGTCGTGAAGAATTAATTGGTATCGTTAAGAGCCCACTAGAGATGCTTGCTAAATTACACGCAGGCAACAGACCGTCTTCTCCTTCGTCAATGCTAGTAGGCCATCTGATCGTGAGGTTCATTTACACAACTTTAATACCATATCAAATGACTTCTGCAAGTTATCAAATTCCAATAACTGGAGTCGTGTCAACATGTGAATTTAGCACGAAATTAGAGGCATTACATTAATTGCATTAGTAGAGTGAATATTAGATGTGGAACTTCATGCTTTGAAGCTGGATAATTACAAGTTGAGTATGTGACTACTTCATATTCAATATCATTAGATATACAGCAGTTCCACCTTGAGTTTCTGTGCAACAAAAGTATCAAATATTTCCGGATTATTAAATTCTAGTGAAATGTTTAAACGATCTATTGAAATTTACCTAAATTGAATATAATAATGTATTAATTTCAATATAACCCAGTTTATAAGGAATGTAACACTGTTCTAATATGACATCTTCTAAGCTATTCTATACTGCAACGTGTTCGTTCAGTTTCCGTGACAATGTCTCAGATGTGTTATAAATGACGTGAATATTTCATTTTCCGTAGTCTGCGGGTACTTCATCATCAGTTTCGCCTTACACTTACAGCATGCTTCATTGTCAGATAATTAATTTTAATCTAGGTAATTTGGTCGATCTTCAACATCTTAACGAATATCGTGGTAAAAGAGAACAAACAATAATACGTGAATATTGCTTTATACTTTGATAGAAGGTAAAATAATGAAGTTTTACATAAAATATAAACGTAAAAGTACAGTATTTCAGTTCAGTGATAAATAGTTTAATTAAGAATGAATGAAAGAAGAGTTTGAAACCGACTGAATGTTTAAACTATAGTTTTGTTTTGTAAAAAATGTTAGTTTTAGTATCGTTTAATTTTGGAACTAACGCTGGAAGGAGAAAAAGCAATTGCCATATAACATTTTATTACCCAGAAAATAAACTGACTAAAATAAATATTCCACATAAACATTCGTTTTAAATATGAGAAATTCACTACTCATTCACATACAAATACAAACTTGTGCACTAATTTTTAATTACAAGTAGTGTATAGAAATTGCTTATTTAATAGCTATATATGTACTTTGAAATATTAGCATTCCTGTCATAAATTACAAATTACTACAGACATTGTTAACATACTAACATATCAAAATTTCGGCCAATAATTTCATTAAGTCCAAACTGGCTGCGATGATTTATAATGATATCGAGTTTCTCTCCGTTAAAATACAACTGACATTGATATCTGTCAACAAAGAATCCTTATCACAACATATTAACACACTGATCTCCGCAACAATAATACTTTTTAATCTGCAGAAAAAAATTATGCCTAGAGAAATGGATGGAATCATTTAATCAGGAATATTTTTCTATAGGCTTTGTTCCTTTTTCATTTCAGTGTCTACAATTGGGAATTATGTATGGTCTACTAAACTAGGTTTCCAACTGATCTAACGGAAATACCATTTACTTGATCAATTCCTTTGAGAGAAGCGAAAAATGTGATTCGTTTGAAACCCTAAGTTTGCCAAATTTTCTCCTGCATGTACATTGATCATTTAATACCGTGAATGTTAGCACGTTTGCTATGTGACACTTGTGGTACACCAAATTCGAATAGCCAACCCATGCAGACTTCGTCGCAGTTTACCACAGAAGCGAACTGATCCCCTCTAAACCATGTAAATACCGTATTAGGGTCAATGTTCACTAAGGAGAATACATTATACTACAGTCTACATTAGTTTATGCCAAAATAGACCGTATTGTGCCTTGAGTATTATATTTTCATACTAACACCGATAGAAGATTCTAAAAAAATACAATATGGTACAATTGAAACTCTGAAGATTCTTTAATAAAACATAGCGAAAATAGCAGTCGTAAATTAGGTTGGTTTTCCATGTCACATCGTTATAATTTTCTAAAGAATTTCGCTTGGCACTGATAAGCCCGACAAGATACCGGAATATACTCACAAAGCCTGTGTTATTATTTGCAATGCCCGCCGCTTATCGATCTGATAAGTAATTGCGCTTCTTTTTGGTTAATTTATTTTCCGCCAACATAAAATGGAAGGGTATTCTTATGATGGATGTGACCTATTATTGTTGTTTTTAAAGAAAAATAAAGACTAATATTGCTTGTTCCACCCTCACCAGTATACAAGAAAATAGAATTTATCTAACACACGTGTGCCTCTGACAGAACATTACCCCAATTTTTAAATGAGTCTTTCGCAAATTGTTCATTATTAAATTTAAGTTTGTTGCTTTATGGCCTGGACATATAATGCCAAACTTCATCTTTATGGCTGGCTTTTGTAAGACATATTACAATTATAAGATCCCATTTAAAAATATGGCTGTATAATAGCCGAGTTTTACAATGAAGAAATGTGTTACATAGAAAATATTTTATCAAAGTTTGGTTTTTACAATAACTTATAAGATTTTATTTTCAAAACCAGAAACTTGCTGAAACTAATCCATTTATTCCTGAAATTTGCTTTTGTTAAAAACTTACTTGACGGTTTACTTTCTTTCTAAGTTTACCTTTTGTTTTTTACTAAACTGTGTTCAATATTTAAAATTTCAGTGTCAGAACTAAAACAAAAAGTAAAGTATTAAAATCTTACGTCTTCCTGACATGGACTTCATGTTGTGCTTTAACGGATGACTTGAATCATAAATATATACTTTATACGGTTTCATAAACTTTCGTGCTACAAACACATCATGATACTTTTCACATAATTTTGATCTACTCTCATTATTTTCCACAATATTTTTTCCGCTTTTCTCTTGCAGTAAAGAACATTCAACGGAATACAAATCCCGGTAAGCTCCACGCGCGTAAATCCTTGTTTCCGCAGAATCGTATTTTCATATTTGCTGGACGATTCTGCCTGCACCTTGTAGATCCGCACCAAAGTTATGTGGTCTGAATTATAATTCATATGTCAAGGACTCGATTATTTTATTTTTTGCTTGTTTCTTGGAACGGTTTATGAATCACAGCACAGTTTAACAGAACTTAATTTTAACGCACATGTTTGTACGTTTACACAGCTGGTGCAAAACAGGTGTAACACTTTGTCTAGTTAAACAATCATGTACTTCTCTTGATATATGTGTCGGAATGAACTAGTGAATTAAAAACTGAAATTACTGTAAATTATAATAATTATATTTAACGCAGTGGAATCTGTTGAAATTATCTATTCAGTGTGCTAATAATAAATTCTACAATGAGAAATGAAGTATAATATTTCAATGAATGGATAACAGAATATGTATCATGTTTGCTTTCAATATTGTAATAGAAATACTACCCACAACGTCACTTGGACGTCACACACCAGCGAATTACGTCAAACTTATCGTCTACTTCATTACTTTGCAATATCCCAGTCGATATTTCAAATAAAATCGACACTTGTTTCAGTATTTCATGTCGCTTGTCAAACTTACTACCCACACGCTTTATAATTTCACTAACTAAACTTTATATTGCATTAAAGAACAGTCGATTTTGAGAAGTTATTTAACAGACAATAGTTGTCTTTCCTAACTAAAGTAATTGTTTGATGCAATCCATATGAAAATAATGTGCATTAGATCTGACAACTAGTATAAACTAGATAGCTAATGCAAGCAAGTCTTTTGTTACACAGAGAAATAGCAGTGAACAATGCAGAACAATACGAACCGGTAAATAACTAATGGAATTTGTGAGTTATACAAATACTAACTGAAAAGTTCCGGTGGTCGACTTGGGACTGTTAAACGAATGTGTAACGTTGTTTCGTTATTCGTTCCGGCAACATTAGATATACTTCTATTTCTTTTTTCCGGTTTTGCCTGTTAAAAAATTAATTTATTCCCGGAGCTTAACAATTCCTCATATTCAAGTGAGAATTCTTTTAATGGACCTGTGTTTTTTTCCGGGACGTTATACTGTAAAAAAGAAGTGAAATATTATAGTAGCAATTTTATAAATGCGACTTTCTACTTTATATATGTATACAATTATTATGTGAGCCGTGGTTTTATTTAATAGTGCTATATGAAAATCATGATAAGGTTCATTGCATTATTTAGCATAAAATTATCATAAATCATATTCTTACAGATATTGATTACGCATTAACTTCAGCAAATATTTTCTATTTATATAACGATTGTTCATGTTTTAAAAACACAGATATAAAACTTGGAAATTATGTTGCATTTTTCTCATCCTACCAGAAGTTAAATATTTACTAACGCTGAAGAAAACAACATAGTTCAGCCCGCGTAAGCTTCTCAACACAATTTTATTAAATGTAAACAATATATTGAATCCTTGCCATCGTCTTAAGGATAAAGTAAATGTGTGTACACAAACTATTGTTGTTAGAAATATTATATGTTTGATTTATCAGAAGTTATACATTATACTATAAATATACTTAACGAGATGATTTGGAAAAAAGAAGATTTTTATTGAAAGAAATTCCTCGTTCATTTCACATAATTCTTAAATATTTTTGCTCTTTTACTGATGTAGACTTCTTTAGAAAATCTCATTCTTTGATCGTGGGAAAATAGAAGATTTTTCCACTTGATGATATTGATTTTCACATTACTAACATAAATGCGACGAGGGAAATTCTAAAATTAGATTTGTAATTTTTTTGGCCACGTACCTAATTGCATTACAAATGCTTAACGCATAGCATGTTTGAGTTAATATCCATTGTAATTTAAAGTAGTTCACGCTATATTCATACTTAAAAAATAAACAGCCGCTATTATACACTAATCGATATTTATGATATGGAAAATTAACGGTCAAAACATTCAATTATTCTTCGGCTTGTCATGATAAAAATCCGCTTTATCTAGTAGTCTAGTAGTAATATGACGGTATTATATGCTACATGTAACAAAAGAGTATTACATTTTATATTATGCATCATAATCTGAAGTCAACTGCGCAGTATATCATTGAATCTAAAATAGTTAATACTAAATGTCAAGTAAAATGTTCACATATACCTTTTTATTGCAGTAGAAATATCCATACATAACTGGAACAAATATGTGTCGTTATTTCGTGACGCAATATTCTAAAAATCAACCAAAAAGAAACCTACATCCGTTTGCTTGCCTATGAAAACACCACAGAAATTCACTTCCGTAGCCACACGAATTCTTTAGCGGACCCTGAAAAGGTAGAAGTGCGTTTCTATCAAATGGAACGGAAAGATAAAGAACTGCGCATGGCGTATTCCCAATATTTGGACCTTTTGTACTGTCCACGGCAACGATAAGATTTGATCTAAATCTATAAACTTTTTCTCCACAAGCTGATTTCATGGTTCTTCAATCTTTTATGGGGCGATAAAAGTTCCCTTGCTCCTTAATAAAATCCTCTTATGTATACGGCGTAAAATATAGCCATCAACGGCAGACTTGGCAAAAACCTTTCGGTTAGTTTGCAGTTCACGTTCCTCGTCAAACAAAATGGAACAAGGTGCGGTCTGCAAGTGATCGTTAAACGTGTCTTCTGTACGCTATTGAATGTATGTGATGTACACGTACAATGTCGCAGACGAGCACATAAACCATGTAATGACAATTCACCAACATCATGGACAACACGATACTTATTCGCTGACATGGTATCTTTTCACTGTGTCGATAGCGGCGATAATGGGAAATTTGAACCAGACGTTAAAATAAAAGAAATAAGAGATGTGTTTCTTACTGTTGTTACGTGATATTATTTGTTGAGGTTGTGCTTTACGGCGAAATGGATGAGGTGTTGGAAAATATTATTATTTGGAAACAAGACACGAAATGTGAAGATTGGATTATAGATAAAGTTTCATATCAAATAAAAAAATAACAAGTAACACATGTGAGTTGTGTTTTGTTGGAATATGTTGTCCTTATATACATTAACACTATGTAAGAATGGGCATCTGTAGAATATTATTGCAGAGAAATACCAGAAATGCATTAGCAACTTACTGGAACTTTCAGTAGTGAATTATTTTATACTGAATATATACCACTGGAATATTCTCTGTATATGTGAATGTTCGTAAAATATTGCAAGCAAATGTATGCAACAATTTCATTAAAGTATACTAAAATAGTGCGAAGAAAAGACATTGAAACAACTACGATAAAAGTTGATAAACTTCGGCACTTAACTGTACAAATTCAAATAGCAGAAAACTATGTCGTCATAACTATTTCTTACTGCGAGCTTTACTACAATCATTACTTTTTCTCTTAAATAACGCATAAACATTATTTGTTTTTTAATTGAAATCTGATTTACTCTCCATAATTTAGTAAAAAAAACTTCATAAATCTTCTTTCAAATACAACAATACTAATTCAAGTGTTGCGTGATATACATAATAGAAGCCAGTTGCTACAGGATAATTATATTCGTTTTAGAAATATAAGCAATTATTTTGCACGATTTTCCAGCCTTTTGTGTGTTTATAAACTTTGACTAATAAATTAGATGCAATGTTTAACTTGTCATTCAGCATTGTTTTGTTTATCAACCAATGATAACATCGCCATTTAAGCTCGAAAGCTCCTTAGTTATACCAAAGTCGTTCACTCAATTACACAATATTACAGTAAGATATTTGCTGAAATAATATGTTGTACTGGAAAAAATAATATGCATGAAACCCTGATTTGAATATTTCTATAAATAGGTCATGTAATACTTCCACAATGGAACGGGGTAATGCAATTTAGTTCAGTGTTTATGAGTTATTTTCGAAATATTCTTTTAACATTGAGAATTCTAAGGAACAATTGTAGTCGTACGAAATGTATATAGTAACTTATTTCATCTGATATCATTTAACATTAAATGAGAGAAGAAACCTTTTCCATAATAAAACCATTACTAAACTTCAGTTCTTATAAATAAGTAATAACTTAAATGTATCGTCTATTTATAAGATATGCCACTTAGTAATACACGACTGATCAATAAAGAAAAGTTTTCTCTAACAAGCTAGTGAAGTCGATTCGATTATTTTATTCCCGGAATCAATGCAAAATAACAGAACAGACCTTTGCATTTACATGTGTTTTATAATAAATGAATGACATGTTTCATGGCGAATGGTAGGCCGTATGACGTACAGTCCATTCATGTTTTAATGAGAATCACTGTTGAAATATTTAAATGGTCATTCCGCGGTTTGAAAAGTTAAGAGAGAACATATGTGCTGACATCATCGCCGCTCTATTTCATGTCTGCTCCGGTGAATTCCGGAGTATTCCGGAGTTTGTTAATGATATAAAAGGGGTTCCGTGACACCACAACCAGTCAACGGACATAATATGTTTAATGATTAATGTACATTTTGTATTTACCATGTACATATCACAATTGTACCTCCGTGATTTCAAAACTAAATTTCAAACGAACAGCTTTAACGTTCTGTATGTATGTTTTACATTTTGCTGAATTTACTAATATTTCATTAGCTCCCACAACTATAGAACAAGAACAAAAATAGTTAATTCAATTGCGAAACATCACCCATATATTTTCCTTCATACGATTTATAATTCAACAGAAAACACATTAGAAATTCCACACGACTGTATTTTTTTTTTGTTAATTATTAATTTCGTTTGCCAACTAAAACCACATCAATTTACTGTGATAAAACTTTTACATTTTACCAACTTTTTAATCAGAAAAGTTCTAGGCGGTAGCAAAATAGAAATTACCATTGACATCACAAGAACAGCAACACCTCTACTACTAGATACTCATTAACGCCCCGCTGTATATCGAATTTGTTCCTTCGCCATCTTCAGTTACTGCAAAATGCATCCACCGTTTCCTGGCAAAATCGAACTGTCTTGAACTATGTAATTAGTCATTGCTTATCAGCGAAGAAATTCATTCCTGGGTTCAATTAGTGAATAGTTATAATTTCCTAGTACTGCCTGTAGGCGGTCACTTTCTTGAAGGAATTTAAAATAAATTTACTATTTATTTGTGCGGTACAGTTGTACTTGTTTACTCATCTACATACTTGTTGTTTTGACATACAATCTTGTCAATTTCAACTCAGTACGCAGATCCAAACTTTAAACATTCAAATCTTATTACTCCTCCCAAATTGAAGTCACAAGAACGTACCTGTTTGTTCATTTGAAATTTGTTAGTATAGCATTAGTTATTGAAGGATCTTCATTAGGACATTATATTATTCATGTTCATACCCAGCCATGGAATTCAGCAGTAAAATTTGCATAATCCTGAAGTTGAGTAATTCAATTAGAAGTGTACCTTGCATCTGTTAGTTCTAGTGATTATAGCTTGACCTAGTCAAATGATAAGTCACCTGTTCTATCATACATTTACAACTGAATTCATTACACAAAATCTGCACTGAGTTAATATCATAATTAAAAGGCGATAGTTGAGTTATAATGAACCCTTCTTTATGGTTTAAAATTCATAAAACTTGTCATATATTCCGTATAAAAGCGTACAAATAACTAATAAAACTAGATATTTTATAACAATACAGATATTACGATATAACGTAAAATCTCACATTACCACCAGCAGTTAGATGGTTTATTTTACACATACATTCAGTCTGTCACTATGCATTAAAATTTCCAAAAGAACTATACAAATGACTACTATAAAATTCAGGTTTATCAGTTATTGCTCTATTAGCTGTCGAAATATGTATGAAAAATTCAAATACTAAACGCAAATTTTATTTATTTTTGTAGTTAATGTTTAAAATACATTAACTCCTAAACAAAACAGAACTAATGATTAGTCTAGAAGAATTAAAGAAGTGTATGCGTTAGTTATAAGCCCTGTTTTTGTCTCGCAAAAATCTCAATCTTTTTAGCAAAAAGTTTATTTACCTTTTTTCATTATCTTGATAAAAACCCGGAAATGCTTCGTGATATATATAGTACTTCAGAAATTTTCTCCCCTATTTTCCAGACTAAAAAAGTTTTCAAAAATTAAGTTTGTGCAAAGTTTAGAGTACCTAAAATGGGACGTGAAGCATGGTAAAAAATATGAGACTTTTTGCGGTTCATCCAGTATTATTGTGGCATGCGTATCTCTAAGTAAAATCGTTATGTGGTAGATTATATCGTTTCCTTAAGTGTCATGATAACCGAAACCCCAAGAACCTTTCCGCCCTATATCCATCACTATTGATGACATAAGTCACTTGGATCGTTACCTTAGAAACGTTACATTTACGCTAGCAAAAAATCAGTGTCATCCTTGAATACAAATATCTTCTCTGCTACAGGAATAAAATATGCAAAAATACGAATTTTACAGCAAAAATTTTCATCCCTTCACCATATTTGCTTCCATGAATAAAATTTATTTTAGCTCTTTATCCCTTTTAAAGCTGTTCGTCATATAATATATATTATAAAGTGGTATGATACGAACGTTCCTTTTGAATTTCCAAAAATATATTGCACAGATCATTAATTTTAAGCTTTTAACATAATTCGTGTTATTTACCTATTTACATTTTTATATATCACTTCATATACAGTAGTACAGAGCTACAGTCATTCTGGATCGCTCTGTATAACGCGATTAATGTGTTATACGTTGTAATCGGATAATATAAATAATAAGTTTTATAAAATTTTATAAACGTGGAATTCCCGCATTTAGTAGTATAGTATATTTCGCGTTGTACGAAAATCGCGTTATATGAAAAACACATCGCAAAATTTTTTACGCGATGTAGGAGTATATATATATAGATGACAAAATATGAAAATGTAAGACATATTATTTCGGGAGAAAATATAGCTATTTCCTGATATAATATAGTAAAACTGTTGCTCGTATCAATCATCAGTTATTAACTTATTACTGATCAATTGGCCACAGTTGTGTATAGTTCATTCTACCCTTTGTTTATCTATT
>JAGJTL010005742.1:5355088-5381118 GCA_022063505.1 Calosoma granatense | reverse complement strand
GCAACAAAATATTACCAAAGAATATTCTCCGTTCGTGTGTCAACTGTAAAATGAATTAGGACCATGAAGTATTTCCAATCAGTACAAGTATCATTTTTCCGGCTCAAAGGTGGCTTTGATTATTGATCCTTATCACGGGCACATGTAACATCGCATATCAAAAGAGCCGGTGCGTGAATTTATCTGTACGTGTGTATACGTGTATATGTGTGTGCAGGTGTACACGTGTCTATAGTATTGTAGAGCTATAAATGTATAGGTGAATGATCGAACATCAGATTGCAATACAGTGCTTAACGTTCCCTGAATTCCTCAGCGTCAAGGCTTACCATTGTGTGAGCCAAAATTAATTTTGGTTTCGCTTCTGGTGACCGTACATGTAAAAGTTAATAAACTTTCCAATTTTGCTATGATCATGTTCATGAAATAATTTTGTATAGAAGAGATTGGTAGTAAAATGAAATACCTATTTCATATATGCTAGAAATATATGTTAGTTTCTACATGTTAATAATTGATCACACATATTTATCTGCTACTTTTCTATATAATATAGTGGTAATAATCGTGACCTTTTGGTCTAAGTTTAGGTCTGTTATTATCGTTTTTTGAATAATTAAATTTAATGTACTGGTGAATTTTCGTATTATCAATTTCTTATAAGAATGGTAATAAAATATGTAGTTAAATTGTCATAAGTATATTGAAATTATTTTGTGCCTCTCAACGCCAGTTTAATCATATAGATTAAGTCTGAATCGAAAGAATCATTACTTGTTCGTTATTATACTGAAAGAAATAAGTAATTCATATATTTATGATACAGCATGTCCTTCAAATTACAACAGACATTTCATAAAATTTCAACAATAAAGACAACGCTATTTCATCAGATACAATGTACTAGTATCTCCACAACACACTTGCATCAACAAGCGAAATAAGACAACAGATTTGATATCAGAAAATGCTACAACTATTTGGAACAGGATTGTTTCCGACAAGATAATAAGAGAAATTATTGCACTTGAGAAACTTGAGTGAACAATTCCCTTTATTTGATATCTTTTCTGCAAGCTGTGTTTCGCTGTTATGGACGTTTCTTGTTATCATTGCCTATTTTGAAACAAGCCAATTTTGTGGCACAAAAATTCTATTCATTCACCCTTAACCACAACACACACACACATACAGTCTCTCGACAGGGAATGACTTTTTTTGCTACAGCGTAAAGTGATAGAAACGATTGCCTTTGAAAAGTTTTATTGAAAAACTTTGGAAAAGTACACTTTCCTTACTTGCTATGAACCAAACATTCCCACGGGGCAAATTATGTGTTCTTATCATCGCTGTTTTGTGTTGATAAGGATCAGATGGAGCTTAATGGATATCGGATCGATGATTATAATTAATGATGCTGATGAATAGATAAAGATCCTCCCGGGATATTTCAGAGATACACCGGATATACTGCTGTACAGTCTTTCCAGTCTCTAATACACCTCATTCAAGGTTAATAATTAATTATGACACGTTTATAAACGTACTGCTCCATACACAGCGTTCGTAATAATTGTTTACTTATGGCATTACACTAAACTGTAATATATGAACTTGCGAAAATGGATTTACAAATTCAGTTACGAGATTATATGATCAATATTATTATTCAGCTACTAATATTTTGTAATTTCTGGTGCCCGTAATGTACAGTGATATGATTTGTTTCAAATTTTAATCCATATCATTTAGTTCATAATTAAATTTGATATAAACAAATTATATTTATATTATTATTACGATTTATGTGTATTTCACATCGAAATTATTTTAGATTAATTAAAATTTAAAGTTATATGACACAATTTAAAATTACAAATGAAATTTATCCATGCGAAAATATAATTTTGCATTTTGATGTACATGTAGAGAATTCCAATTATAATATTACTTTATCGTAATTGAAAAGTTTTAAAATAAACCATGTATTGATAGACAAATATAAATTAGTTTTTTATTATTTTTAATTTGCGACGAATCTGACAACAATATTTAAAATATGAATCAATAAATGTTTTGTTTACATTTAATATTTTATCTAGATGAATCTGTTTTTGCAGTTCGGTAAATAAATAGAGTAATTGACATCATCTGGTTGAAAATAAATCATGCAAAGTATTTTTGTTATGGTAAAAATATTATTTACTAGATATTTGAATGTTTTTTAATAAAAAAGGTTACTCTTGTTCTATTGTAATACAGCATTTAACATCAGCATAGTTCACGGTGGGTAAATAATTCACAGACGTGTAGAATCATGTTGGCATGGAGACTGTAAAGCTTTCATTCGGTGAAATCATCATTATTCACCCTGAGCAGTACTATGATGTTCCGCTGAGAATTACACCGTTACTTGCACCGTTGACAATTAATTTGTTACGTCACTTTATTCGGAGCCAAGATTCCGTGTAATATTATTTCCTACAGTGCTCTGTGTCCCATTATCGCCCAGCCGCATTACAAAGTTTACTGTCTCATTACAGAATTTCATAACCGTGAAGTGTAAAATGAATTTTCTCTGTCTTTATTGTGTATTACAATGAGCAAGAATATAATAATATTAAAACGAACTCTAGACATATTGGTATGCTTAGTAGATATTCGTTGCACTAATGCTTGTAATATCCCAACGCAATTCCATCGATCTAGGTTACATGTATTCCAAGATTATAATGAAACAGAAATGTTCTTTTTATCTACACATTAATACTAGGTAATACACACACACACAAGTTTGATATTATAAATCCTATTCATGGTAACGGGTCACTCCATGAAACTATCAACATACGAGAATTTGCAATTATTGTGAACATATATTACCATTGAAATAAGAAAGTTTCTAAACAATGTCTAAATTAATATACTATCTGTATTAAAAGTTAATGAGAATAAATTCCATTGAAGTTAGTCTATCTACTATCAATAAACTTAGGAATTATATTATACATTCATTTTAAATTATGATATACAAAACTAACTAGTTTTTAAAAAATGATATTAACTTAGTACGCTTCCTGTATTAGCATATGGTTTATTGTGATTACGATTAAATGGGAAGTAATATTGAAATATTGAGTGGCGCGATTGGTGGACCTCGAACAGTGCAGCCTTGTTCCAACATCGGCAGCTTGATCTTGTTCTCAGCACTATTAATAGATGATTTACTCGAGCATTTACTCATTACACAAATATTTGTACATTTTTATACTAAATAAATATCTCTCTCTCGCCCGCCATTCATGTGTTTATGTGATATATCTGTACAAGATGGAAACCAGTGGCCGTGCCCATAATTGTGGCGTGCGTTCGTGTTGAATCCAGTGTGAAATATTGTTAAATTTATCGGATATTACGTGTCCGTGACGCATTATTTTAATTTATAATGGAATAAACTTTTATGTGTGGCTATTATGCTTTCCAAATTGAATAGCCTACCGAATGTGTTCTATTATATTTCATTAAATGAATTTCGATTTAATAAATTGGGATGTAGCGTTGATAATTTATTATAATATTAAAGTTAATTCTATATAAATATTTCGTTGAAATTAGATAAGAGTAGAGTAAATACACTTATTCTTCTCTCTTTGTTTCTTGTAGCTTAACAGTGAAATAAGAAGTACTCCCTTAAGTCAGATAAAAAAGTTCTGCCTTCGTATACTTTTCAAGCTGGAGATAAATTTCTGCAGCTGTTTAATAATTTTCTAACACTCCGTGTGAATTACGGACACGTATCCTTCATTATTTATTTACCAGTGGATTTAATGATCCATGAACGAAGTGCCAGCGTTAAAAGCTGCGTACAGTATATTAATATTTAAGGAGTAATTCTATAAAATCCATCTTAATTACGTATAGCTTGCATGAGAATACCGCTAACTAATTTTAGTATGTTTATTAAAACCAAGTAAAGCAACACGTTTATTCTCAGAGGATCTGAGAACTTTATAGTCAACAACAGTATGCTGCAGTTGATGCAACCGACAACGTTGCATATTTAGTTCTTGGCGTATCATTATCGTTAAGCTTGTCCCTAGGCCGCAAACTACGAAATGCTTTACACCTAGATGATATATCATTCATGTATATCAACAGTTAGTCAGTCAGATACTCATAGCACATAATTATGTTTGCAAAAGTCATAATAACATTAGTTCAAATTATAAGAGTAGCATTATGTTTCTATATAGTGTACATTAGAAATTTTTACCAGTTACCATCTACACATTGAAGTTGTGCTGGTTGCTGTCATTTAATTAATATATATTTTTCTCTATCTGCAATATTCACTCAGGTAATACGGGTTAAAATATTATTTACTCATTTCTTAATTAATACATAATTTAGTACACTGTTCTATAGACGTTTAATTGCGAGTAAACGGGTTACGTTCACAAGTAGTTTAGTAATATGTTGATTTTTATAAAAAAAAGTATTAAAAAAAGTTCATGTATATCGTAAAAGATAGAAGATAATTATCGATAGCACTGTAATATTACAAAACAGTTTTGTTCTTATAACATCTTGATTATCCACGGCTATAATGAAGGTGGATCTAATTTAATAAATATACGAACACATGTGCAGTTTCGTAAATGATCTCCGTTTTTACAGACATTTTCTATTTACGTAGCGATAGTATCTTTGTGATTTATACTTTGCGGTATACTTTAATCATCGATTCCACATTCTGTAATTGCCTAATTTGTATTCCAGAAAGCTTATCCCGCTGTTAATCAACGAAGAGGACAGTTACGAGAAGGACGTGTTGTTCTATGTACAACTTGGTGAACCTAAAATGGCCGACGGTGAGTTGACATTTAACGATACCCATACATGTACACAAACCAACATAAACAAATCCGAACATCAAGAATTTTTACCTCAACTGTACAATTTCTCTGTTTATTCTTTTTCTCAATTATTAGACTAAGCCTGGATTAGATATGCTAGAAAAGCTAAAATAAATCGATTTTTTTTACAAATTATGTTGAGATATTAATTAAATATATACTTTTTTTCATGACCATTCTTCTTTGTAATAGTCTATGAATCAGGTAATAATTTCGAAATTTTTTTATTTTATTTTTAAAATCTAAATTACACCAATTATGTTAAAATTTCAAAAATAATTTGTTCTTACTGTCAAGTAAAATATTTATAAAAAATAATAATCGTTTTAGCATATCCAAAACATTTTTGCACATTGCATTATGTCCATTAAATATTCATGTTTTTTTAATGTTTGGACATGAACTTATATGAAAATACGTACTGATACGTACTATACTATGCGTATGTAATTTACTATTTATTATGTTTTGTATTGATCGTACTTAAGTCTACAAACGCTATTTCGTTTTCAGTACAATTAAAATCGTGAACGTTTTTGTAATTAGCAACGCTTTTACAAATTATCGTCTCCTAGTACGCCAGTCGAAATTACTAAACGTGGCCATATTACTTTGAAAAACAAAATTCATTCAATTGTAATTAACACTAGACTAGTAAAAAACATAAAAACATTTAAAAATATAAAATAGCCGCTAAATTTTCTCTATTTTTGTCAAATTTCAACCGGAAGGATTTCTGGTGCATAAATGGAATTTAATGTGACATGTAAAATTATATTCGTGTATAATTTTAAATTTGCATTAGTTACAATTTGAAAAAGCATTTATACAATACACCTACGCGCTACCTACATTTGCTACGAAAAAACAAAAATAAAACTTCGTTATCGAAACAAAATTTCAAAATGTCGCTGTTTTAAAACAACACATTCTGGCTTGAAAGTTAAACATATGTATATAGGTCAATTCTGAAAACCATACATGAAACTCAATAAATCATTATGTCAGATTTAATCCTCTGAAAATAGTAATAATTTTTAGTAGATTTCCACTTTGAATATTATTATTTATATTTATTTATTCCTTGTTTGTGTTGAGTAGAAGACGCAGTGAGACTGGTGACAAGGGCAGAGAAGAAACCGCCAAATATGCGTACAGAACAAGAGAAGATAGCATTGATGGGTCGTCCCAGACTGGGAGACGTCATACGAGCACAGGTCCGCATTAAGGAGAGCAAAGAATTTAAGGTGAGTCAACCTATGTCTTTGTCACGGAACTTTTAAACCATATATCACTGTCAGTCTCAAGGATAACGATGAGTTCGTGGGTTTTAGCGAAATGAAAATTTCTCTTCCCGAGAAATCTTTCATTTGGGAAAGCTTTCTTGTAGATTTTTCTGTGTTTATCAATCATTGCAAAGAGATTGAAACTCACACATATACATTGAATAATAATTTCAGAAACATTGAATACGTTAACAGAGTATAAATGATTTAAACTACTTTAGTATAATTAACTGTTAGTTATTTTTCAGTCATTCATCCATGTGCCTCAAAGCAAAAGCAAACATTTATTCCTACTGTGTATTATAGATGTTTGTTTGTTATTTTTTGACAGAAGCGTTAAACAAAAGTGTGTTTTATTACATTTCCTTTGAAAGTTGATGAAGAATCTAGAATTTGCCGTCGTCAGATGTGTGTAAATACGACTCATAATCTTTTATTGTACGTTAAAAAAGCAGCAACGTTTAACTGGAATGAAGTTCTGTTGTATATCATCGCACTGTTTGATCCTAGCTAGCTGTCTCTCCTCATACTAACACTTCTTTAATCTCTCAAATACACCAGATTAAAGTATGCAATTCTAAAAAGAAGCAAAAGAAATATTGTTTACAAATACACAGCTTTGATAGACGAACCAGAAGAGGAATGATTCCTGTAGTTTTTTTTTTTCATTAAAATAACTTTATTGTTGATTAACTGTCAAATAACAATTTCCATGATTCCATAAACCATTTGCAGAGAAATTAATATGCAAAGATTGAAAAATAAAGAATATTTTAATACAGATTGAAATGTATAGTCGTTTGTATTGAATTTGTTCAATAAGATATTTTATATACCTATAGAAACGACAGGTTGAAACTTGTTAAAAAAAACAAAATGTTTATTTCGTTCAACCACTAAATTGGAAATTTGTGTGAGGCCACGGAACTACTAAAGTTTTACGGGCGATTTTAAAACTAGGTTTAGTGTTAGTTTACAACAGCGCTTGTATAAATGTAAACCTGTGTTTCGTTTTACTACTTGACTTGCTTTGTTTCAGATCTCCAATAGCTATATTGAGACTCAAACGTATAAGCAATCCAACCAATTAAAACTGTGTATTTCAGTCACATTATTGTTTATTCTAACTGATTGTACAGTGTTCCCGTAAAGTTTTCATAAATCCAAAGTGACATAGTTGTTATATATTTTCGTTATATTTCATACAGAAATATAGAAGGAAAATAAACTTGTATGTTGATAAATTTTACTACTTATATTTCAAGAATTATCACATAAATTCGTGTAAATTCCAAGCGAAATATGTACCCAGAGTTGCAGTATTTAGCAAAACTGTTTTTTGCTTTCCACAAAAATATTTCCACTTGATTTCTCCAGTTCATTTTCAATATTTTATACAGTATTGCTAAGCTGTTTACTGAAATTGAAACGGTGATCTCCGCGACTTGTTTCAATCACTCTGTATTGAAATACGGATCAAATACGATTTAAATCTGCTGAATAAGGTTTGAATAAAATATAGAACAGAAGAACAGTTTGACTGCCACATATGGTTGAAATCTACAAGTATTATTTCAGTCAGCACTAAGGATATACCTGCAGATCAATCACTACTTTTTTCATTATTTAAAGTCACAGATTTTAATCCATTTTCACAAAATTTTACCAATTTTATTGGCATTGACAGGTTTTAAATATTGTTCCAGTCAAACAGAAAGGATTCACAAACTTGTCCAGATCTGAATATGGTAAAAAGTAGAATGAAAAATCACCTTGTGTGGGCACAGAATTTGTGTAGTACAAACAGATGTAGCACATATTTTGTTTTTCCAGTTACAACTTGTCAATATATACATATACACATGTTATGTATTGATATACATTTATGTTACACGTGTGTGTATGTTAGTGTAGAATCACTACATCAATTTTTCCATGATACATCGTCACCCGTACGTGAACTTTATAATTCAAAATGATAGCATTACAACAGGGTGTTCTATCTATCATTCATGTCACCATAGCCTCGCTATGCATGTAACAAAGTTAACATCTACTTTTCATCTCACAGAACACGGTGGATAAGTTGGTGCAACGGGCGAACGCATCTTTACTGATCGGCACATCTTCCTGGAAAGAACAGTTCGTCGATGCCTTGACTGTGAATCCAGGCGATGACGATGAAGAAAAATCTGCATCCTGTATGGACTATGTACTGCATATCATTACACTATTCTGGAAGCTTCTATTCGCCTTCGTACCACCAACAGGTATGCATATCAAAAACACAATGTTCAAAGAAAGGACCTTGCATTACATATACTCGTATTTGCCAGTTTTCTCCAATTTTTGTATAACAAAATTTTCTCGTCAATAGAAATGTCGAACACATACTTTTTATTAGAAACCAACCCATTTTATTTTGTAATTTTACTTGTGGTTCTTCCTCGGTTTCAGTAAATTGAGAAAAACAACTTTTACCAATAATTGAAACACGCGAATTGAAACGGTCTTGCATGTAACTGAAATTACTGTTTGGTCGTCAAAAGACGAACAGGATTGCAATAAATTAATGAACTTTTATTGTTCAATTTGCTAATGGAACAGATATATACATGAATTATAAATCGAAGGCGAACGTGTTCAGTTCCTGGAAAAGTGATACATTTTATTTTGTTTCCGACTAGTTCACTAGTTATATTGTTCAAATGTTATAACTGGCTTTCTCTGCTTCCATAATTTTAAATAACGCTTAAGTAAAGATATACACCACATGAAATATAATGGAAAATATATAATGTTTCATTGCCTTTGTATTACTTTTATAAATATAATACTGACCCTCATTCTCATTTTGAAAACGTTTCTTCATCTTGTTGTCATTTATCATTCTTTCATTTGTTGTAAAAATTATCACCCATCATTCATTGCAAACTCATTAATCTGTTTTTTTATTCGATATACGTCATTTGCTGATTAATGAAGTCGTAATTTAATTGGTGGAAGAGATAAATGGTTTTTCTTAGTATAATTAAATATGTCTGTCTGTAGACTTGTTTCTTATAACATTTGTCGATGCCAAATTCAACATGAAAAGGTTTCACATCGCCAGAATGTACTGTATGTTTTCTCTTTAACAGTCAATTAACAGCTGGTCGTTTTTGTTCTTATTCAGGCATTTAGGTACGAATTAATCAGAGACGTACATATGTAAATGTTGTACTACTGTATATTTGATAATAATTATCTATTGTGTACGTTATAGATATTGCTAAAGGTTACCTCTGCTTTGTGGTGTCAATCGTGTGCATTGGAGTCGTCACCGCTGTCATCGGTGATGTTGCTTCACACTTTGGAGCTACACTTGGCATTAAGGACAGTGTGACCGCTATCGTGTTCGTAGCTTTGGGCACCAGCATTCCAGATACATTCGCCAGCAAGGTGGCCGCTATCCAGGATAAATATGCGGACGCCAGCATCGGTAACGTAACAGGAAGTAATGCTGTCAATGTCTTCCTTGGTATAGGCATCGCCTGGTCCATTGCTGCCATGTACCACGGTGCACGTGGCGAACCCTTCATTGTTCATCCGGGCAAGTAAGTCATAACATTATTTCTAGTCTATAAATCTATCGTGTACAGATACATGTACATTCTGTTTCATTGTATGTTTATAGTTTAGCGTTCTCCGTGACAATATTCTGTTCGGGTGCTGTGCTCACTATCCTGACAATGATGCTGCGAAGATCGCCAATGGTCGGCGGAGAGTTGGGTGGGCCAGTGTGCATCAAATACTTGACCTCGGTGTTCCTATTCTTGCTGTGGGTGCTCTATCTCGTCCTGTCCTCGTTGGAGGTGTATGATATCATTCCAGGATTCTGATATGGCAATTTGTGGAGCACGAAAGGACATGCCTTATACAGTTATTGTTATTACTCGATTATTCCTGAAGCAGAAGTCTCATTCTTTATCAGTGCGGGCGATATATTCAGGTCAGATATCGGCCGCCACATTTAAGGTGAGACGAGGGTTAGATGTGTATTATTGACTTTGTTGTCTGTAATATCAAAGAAAAAAAAACATACATTTGAAATAATTAGAGTTCGCATATTGAACACCTTGTTTAAACGCAAATGTTTATTGTTATATCAGATATTTTAGATTGATATTTATTATAAATATGAAACGTGGGCTCCGTGAGAGCGAGAGAATGTTAGTGTGTATGTGCAAGAGAGAAAGCATGTATGTGTAGAGAGGACTCTGTCGTATCATTAGCTAAAGAGTGTACAATCAGCAATACAATCAGTGATAAATACGATTTTTATACAGTTTTCATCATAGTATTTATTGATTTATTTTTTGTTTTTTCTTATTATATGCTAATATGTACATTGGGGCTACTCACTTGTACCAGTATGATTTCAACAAGTAACATATAGGTCCATTTGTGTTTGTGTTTTTTTGTGTGATTTGGAACGTTTATTCATTTACTCTTCATTTTAGGCTTCATTACAGAAATCTGTTTAACATTCATCGATTCTTCATTGTCTCCCTGTATTTATCCAGAACCTTGTAGATCACATTCACATTACTATTTATTTCCTTTTCTTGCATTATCGGTTTTCGTTTAACATTCCAGGTGAATGTCAAAATAGATAAATGAATGCATACAGTTATTAATAACATAATGTGACACATGTATGCACGTATGTATGTACAAGTAACACATACATTCGTGCTTCGTTGCTCCCACATAATTTACTCTAAAACCTATTTGTCATAACTTCTGCTATTTAGACAGATATTTGTCAATAGATATACATGTAGATAATGTGAAATAAATTAATACTCAATATACATATAATATTATAATCGCTGGTCGATAAATGATAGTACTTATCTCTATATAGACAACTTTAATGCATTGCTATTGATACATGTTTTGAATGTTGGCATCACTGATTAGAATTGTGATTGGAAACTCAAACCTGATAATTTTTAACGGGTTGGTATCGATATTTGAACTTTATATTTACAAAACAAACGTATTGACTTGATTCGTGCAATATAATTTACAATATGTACTTGCATTTTATAAAAAGAAAAGACCATGACATTTACCTTACCGCAAGTACGAGAATAAAATTATTTATTATTCATAATACCTTTACTGTCGAGCACAAATCACTAGGCATAAGTATATTGCAATGTTGTCAATACATTGATGTGGAATGAAGTTTGTAAATTTAAAGTTTATTTGTCTGATATGCCTCGTATGTACGGATGGTAGGTAAATACTATAATATACTGGTAATTATTGTTGTTCTATTCAATTAAATGAATAAAAAAAACTGTAATGTCATTATGTTTCATGTAAAAACGCCGGCCATATTACAGCATCCCCAAAGATATTTTTTTATATATTATATGTAAGTTAAGAGTGTAATGTGTGCATGAGTCATTTGTATTGTTCCGGAACCTATTCCGTTTCATTCGAAGTAGATACACTTCCATTAAAACTACACTGCTAGAACAAACTAGTGACAAGAAACAAGTATAAAATTAATAATAATTATACGAATATTCATTACAAAATCACATCAGCCAAATTATCCAGTCATAACACGGAATTTTCATGCAGAAATCATTCGAATCCATAATATCCAGAGGGTATCAAATATACTATACTTATAATTTGAAATCAATCAGGAATAAAGAAAATCTAAATTCAACAGAATTCTTGTCTGTTGTTCTACTCAGGTAGACCAGTGCCTAAAACATTTAATTTCATTTCCCTTTCCACATATGCACCGATCACTCAAACTATATATCAACCATTTGCAATTGCATGAAAAATTCAAATATAAACATAACTTTATAAAAGTCTGTCACACATATTGTGTTCTTCGAAACATTAACTATTAACAGACTGAAAAGTAACTTAAATTTTCACATTGAACATATTCGGATTCTTAAAATATCATATGGTTTACCTGTAGAATAAAATTACTTCTATATTTTATAATTATATCTCATTTACTGTAGTGTTTATAATGTGTACAATAATTAGAGACCATTATCAATTAAAGTGAAGAGAAATTAAAGACCAAATCAACTGAGACCATGATGGAATAGGGTGCTGATAGGCTACTCTGGAACCAAGTAGTAGAAATTAGGAAGAGAGTAGCAAGAAAACCAGTAGCGATAGACAAAGTCATATCGGTAGTGTGAAAGATTCATTTTCTGTAATCTTCTTAATAGATTTCTTACATTTTCTAAATATATTTAAACTAATAAGCAATATGAACCCTACTCGCATTATAAATGAAATTTTAATACAAATGATTTTGTATCTGAAATTGGATCTATATAATAATTATATTAGCAATATTAATAATATATTTATAATATCATTCATACTTGATCTCTCTTGTCAAATTATACCTATTATACTAGTGGATTAGTGCAATGAAATAATGCAGCACTGCTTCGTTATTCATTTAGTGCTTCCATTTTGAACCGGATCAGTACAAATGTGTATGTGTGTTTGACAAGGACAGCGCGGAAGTCTGTATGCAGCAGTTATATATTTAAGATGTTAAATATAGTAGTTATTTATTTAAAATGTATCATAATTCAAGTAAATATTAAGGAGTATTATTTTTGTGTATCATCGATATAGCTGTCATTTATTAAATATAAAATCAAAACAAATGACCTAATAAATGCAATATTATTAATTCGTATTTATCAATATTGTGTGGTTGTATTTTTATTGGTTAATTGTTACAAAATATCAGGAATTATTTGATATAGACAGAAAATAGGCGAAACATAATGATCTCGATGCTGTTGTACTGTTAGAAATTCAAATCTCAATTAAATATAATTGTTACATTTAAAGAATGAAATCAGTAGTTAATATGAACATTTAGGTCATTTGTTTTTCCTGAATATTAATCTGAATGCTAATACATACATGTTGTCTTCCTCTACACCTTTCTTCAATAGTAAATTAGAAATATATTCTCATTAATTTTAAACGATACAAGGATATTCATTTAATAGTATACTTTAAAATCTAATTATAAGTATTTTTTAATTAAGTAAGATTTAGAGATTATGTTAATTATTATGTTTTTAAATACGATGTACCGTGGTTATCAAAATTGTACAAATTATATGTCATGTCTAGCTGTGGCATCTGTATTATGAATGTCTCAACATTAATTCTATGTAATTAATATGACTTAACGTTTAGAAATCAGAATAATCTGAAAACAGCAAGCAGATTACACCCATTTTATTATTATAGACCTAAACATTAATATTTCTCTATTATGTTAATCTTAATTTTTGAGAGAAAACATCTTTGGGGCTGATTATTTTCCAGTTTTTTTTTCTATTTGCCTAAGTACTACTGCTTGTTTCTAATTTTTCTTAAAAGACATCTATCTCTATCTAATACCATACATATATTACTCGTAAAATGTCAAAATCATATTTATGTTTTTCTTTTTACATATAGTTTTGGTATATATATATTTTTATTTATTCTTCATTAGTAAATTATTTGTTTGTATTATACGATTTTGACAATTTTACAATACTTAAACGTGTAACTCTAGTCATAAAACATAATAGAAACATTTCATTGCAAATATGCTAATCAAAAATTTTGCATAATGGCCTAAAATGACCGAAAATAAAACCAAAAATTCATTTCATTCTTATGTTGTTATATGATTGTAAACATCCATGAAATGTTTAGCCTATTGTAATCGCTTATTATTGATTGTAGTGTTTTTATTAAAGAATAAAATGGTTTGGTTAAGTGTATTTATTTCTGAAATTATCTTTATCATCAAAATATGTATATTTTACACAATTCTTTTTCAATTTTGAGTATGTGATATAAAGTACATATTTCATTATTGGCGCCACTAGCAAAATACCTAACAGCGACCAATAGCAGCAGTACCACTTGATACAGTCACTGTAGATATCAGTGTATATGGCGCCATCTTTCGTCGCAATGTAGAAACTATTTATTTTGTAAAACTAATTCTGGACAAAACATGTGTTATAGTATATTTATTTTAATTTTTTTGTATTATTTTTTTGAAAAAAATTATATATTGTAAAAATATTTATAGTACTTCTTGATCGAATAATATGTGAATATTTATGCGACGTCGCCAGTCAAAAACAGTTATCTGTCATGGTTGCCAATGTAAATGTAAGAATTTTTCATTACTTCTCTTGTTTTCTAAATTAACAATTGTATAATAGTTCAATCAGTTTATTAACTTGTAAATATCGGTTTTTAAAGTGATTGGTTATAAAATTAATTAGTAAAAGAAGATTTACAATTACGTATATAGTAAGAAATGTATTGTAATTAAAATGTATGGTGTAAGTTGGTAACTTTCGTTTAGCTTCAATATTTCCAGTAATCCAGTTCCAGTAGTACATTGATAAATTCTGTTCGTTAAGAACAAATTGATATGAATATTTTACAATGTATATATAATAATTGTGTTATATTGAAGTAATACACATTCGATAAGTGACAAATAATTAATAATTTCAAGAATAAAGGAGACAATGCGTTCGTGAGAGTGTGTCTATATGTGTATTATGTTTAGTTAAATTATGCAAAAGAACGGCAAGGTACAATACTCATTATTTGTCACAGTATTACTAGAATTTTGTAAAGAATGTACGTGTATTGAACGTAAGCGAATACGCTGTTATTGTTTATCATTAAACAAGAATTCGTTTAATCAATATTTTATATAGATATATTTATGTTCATCATCATTGGTGCACTGCATGGTATTTGCCATTAGTATGCTAAGTTAACCATTTTCCATTTTGTACTAATAACTGTTTGTTATGCAGGATACAAAAAGCAAGTCGGAGAAGAAAAACGATGACAATGACAGTGAGGTAAGCAAAACTGTTTGTCTTCAATGTCATCATTATATTAACTGTCATTCAGAGACCAGAAATAGGAAAATGGTGCTATAATCAAGGAAAGCATTCATTTTGCATTTCATATCACAATTTGTACAAGTGTCATGTCGATTCTGCAATATACTTATTTACCAATTATCCAATTAAAAGTGCAGTGACACGAGTTTTACAAAGACTGTAAGTAAATTAATTTAGAACTGTCTGCTGGTAGTTTCTTTAACATTATATTATTCTTTAGAGAATTGTTGTTTAATTTCAGTAAGTTGTACGAAGAGATAAATAATATACGTGTAAGGTATTTTTATTAGTTGTATAACTGAAACTCAAGTACTTTTGTAAATATGTGGTTATCGGTCAACTACTATACAAAACCGCTATCAAATAAAATCTCTCTCTTTCCTCTTCAAGTACTGATTTCGTGTGATTAACCAGTTAGTATTCATAACTTGTTTACGTAAAATATAACTGATAAGAAACATAAATAAATGTGATAAACAAGTAAATTCTGGCATAGTTGAAATATTATTCCTAGTTACCTAGGTTAATGTTATGGTTAGTATTAAATTTGTTAATACTGTCATTGTGACTATGTAATGCAACAATTTCAAAATTATAGTAGAAAATATTTTAATATATTGACGTGGCTACTTTTTGTAAAATACAATTTGAAAAATTGTAGTAATTTGCAATGAATTTCTTACGGTCAACACATTTACGTCTATATTTTGAGGTTAAGAATTTATATCATTCTATAAATATATGAATGTACTTTTAATATAGTAAATATTTCACTGTCAAATAAACGAGTTGCCTATGTATCGTGATCCAAGTAGGTTTATTTATGTAACATGTCTAATTTTGTTGTATTTGCGAGCAGCAGGTCTATTGTTATCCTATATAAAATCAGTGTTCTACCGTAGGTTCACTCTAGTGTACATAGAGAATTAACTATTCTCCGTCGCAATATACTTTAACAAAGTTGTAGTCATAACAGGTCATAAAACCTTACATTACACAGACACACACACACACGCTAGTTGTCAATAATCAACGTTGTAACGTTTCAATTATTTACAGGCAAAAGCCAAAGTGCTGGGCGGCGCTCCGCCACCCACGCCCCTCAACAAAACGAAGCTGAACTCGGGAACAGTGCAGGGCCCCCTCATCAAGAAAGACAAACGACAGTCCAGTTCCAGATTCAACGTTACTCGGAATAGAGAACTCGAAGTTTTACCATTACTCAAAGGTAAGTGCATCCCAACTTGATCACTCGCAGTGTATTTATAAACCATATTCTGACATTAAACATTCTTCTGCTCACGTCGCATTGCTTTAATGTATGTGTTGTGCTCGCATGTTACCATCAACGTGTCACGTTTGATCGATTTTCAATCTTTCATATATAACATTCGAGTTATTGGTGACTTTAATACATAAATAAACGTATATTGAAGCGATTAGGATACGATTCAGTCGATACATTCAATGTTTAAGTTAACTCGAAGTCATAAGATGTATCATTCAGAAATGACAGTAGTAATAATTATATGAAATAATGACCAATGTGCCATGAATAAAGCATTACTTAGCAAATATTTAAGTAATACTTCAAATTTTAGATATGTATAATAATGTTAAACTATGTACATTAAATACATAAATGTATTTATATTTGTATAATTAATTTAAATAAGCATATTAGAAAAGCTATAATGAATATTTTATTAGATTTGATAACAAGTTAATTAGTTGTAAAATGTCAAATGCTTATTCCACAAGTGTTCGTTGTACATTAGACAAATATTAAGTAATCATTATTGATTACATGTTCGGGTATATTTCGTGCGATCAAAGTATTCTCATTAGTATGCATAAATAAAATAATTTACGGCTTGGCGATAGCCTTGAGCGTTGAAAATAATTTAAAACAATATGTAATAACAACGGAAAATCATCTTAATTTGCTGGAGAAATGCATCAGTCAATAACCGAAAATAACCTGAGTATATAATTATATTCATACATACATGTACGTATGCACAAATGCACTGTACTTAAACTCAATGCATACATAAAACATTTGACATTGAAATAGTTTTGCGACCATAATTAAACGACTTAAAATCTAATCTTTCTAATTTTAGATTCCGCCTTTGCAATTCATGGCCATCGGCGCAATTAAAATAATATTATTGGTGTGAAAAACATCAGTCATCATGCTTACGGAAAATTTTTCACTTTAAATTATATATTTTTTTTCTGTTACATATGTTTACATGCCAACAAATATATTAATTAATCGTGTAAAAGTTTTCATTAGTGACGAAAATTTCTTAGTCTTTCTGTATGACGTGTGTGTGTGTGTTTCAATGTGCGTGTTAGCCCCTAATGGAGCACTGTATACCAGACAGCGGTGTCTTGCTGGCTGTATGCCAACAGGCGGCCGCCACCCGCATGTCAAAACACATTTGTGTTATTCCTTAACCCCTATGGTGGTGGTTGGAACAAAATAAAAGGAATAGCTGATTGTTCGACATCCGTTAGGAAAATATTCGAATTGGCGCAACACTAAAATCGAACGTTGTCTAAGGGTTTCTTGTCTATTTTCTCCTTTTGTACAACATTTTTATTCACATAGGAAGTATTTAGTTGTATACATAAACCAGTGAGAAAAATCATAACTATTTCAGAATTATACTATATAAGTTTTATTAAATAAATATGTCTGCAAAACTTAAAATACGGTATTCATACATATTGAGCTTTATATTATCTACATTGTCCTGGTATAAAGTTATACATTTCCTGAATGAAACTTAATATATCATGACAAGTTTGCAACTTGCATTAAGGACACAAGATAACAAACTGGGAAAGTTTACATCTGTTGCAGTAAACTTATCTGACTACTATTGTAATACAGAGAAACGGCATTTATTTACACTGGAAACATAATTTACGAAGCAAATATATTCGTGTATTTTATTTTTGATTGACATTATCAAACCCAAGAACGAAATTACATTTGATAAGAAAATATTGTTACCAGTTTCAAATATGTAGAGAATAAATATGCTAACAGGAATAATTGCGCGTTATATTTTAACAAAAATACTACAAAGAAAATCAATTTTGATGGCTCACTTGCGCTTGAATGAACGGCCGATTAACAAAGTAAAATTTTTTTTTCTGTGTAAAAAAAAAATGTTATAAAGGTCAAAGAATTGAAAACTCTTGTATATAAAGATGCAATATTAATAGTTACAGTAAAATAGGAAATGATGTAAATATTGACTGAAATATGAAAAATAAAATAAAAACAGCAGCAAAAGTTATTTAAGCATATTTATTTCTACACCGAAGGTTACACTTTTTTACCTTTTTTGTATAAAAGAAATGAAAAACTCGAACAGTTTCCTGAAAAATTTCCGGCTTCTAAATGCGATTTCAAAAGAGTAAGTTTCCAAGAAGTTTACATAGAGTGAAGCTGAAGCTGTGTAATATCCGAAGGAAAAACGTCACAGAATGAAATGTTGTGGGTATTCGTGATGTTTGCGTGAGAGTAGGGAAACATGTGACTGCCTTCAGTATTGGGGAGAATGGGTGAACACTGGAGGGAGAAATGAAGGAAAAAAACATGGCTGGATTAAGTTGGGAATTGCATCCCCTTGCGTCGTCGATGTAACAGAGACGTCGATACGGGAGCAATCTAAATGGACACTTCTACAATTGAAACTACTCTATACAAATATTGAAAAAAAACCTTTCGTAATTACATTATTACGTGAACATCGGAAATAAACTTTGTGCTTTGTTTGTATTTTATCAAAGCAAAAACATAATTGAACGAAAACTAAATTAATTATTTAGATACTTGTTTATTCTCTGACATTTGCCGGTTTAATAATAAAGTACTGATGTACGTGAATACGATAAATGGTTGTGCGTGTATGCACCCTGGTCGTGCAATATAGTAAACGTCCATGCCCTTTTGCGACACAGGACTCTAGTATTGGCGACGCTGGTGGCGGCGACGGCGACGGCGACGATGCTCGACAAACAGACAGAACGACGACCGAACGTCTCAGGAAAGGCTGTGTGCCGTACTTTTGCCTGTTGAATCGAACACACTTTGACGTTTTCCTCGCGTATGAGCGGCTGTGCTTGCGCATGCGCACTGCCCTTTCCCTAATCCACCATTAATCTATAATATTCGTCGGACCACCGCTTTCTCGTGTGCCACCGCCGTTGTTGTTTGTGTACGAAATGTAACGTGCGCGTATACAGCACCCGTCGTGTCTAACGTGTGTATCGGTTTTTCCGGTTTCCCCCTAATCTCGCCTTCATACGACTGCCGTGAGTTTTGTGATATTTTTCCGTTCGTTCGTGAATTCGGTGTTTTCCGTATTGTACTCCATGCTGGTGGAGGTTTCCATTGCGAGTGATGTGACGTTGCCGCCGCGATCGGTGGAAAAACTATGGTGCATTCGACGTTCGCACAGGGCCATGTCATGGGCTCCCGTGAGCCGGGGGCCCACGGTGGTATCCCCAAATCACCATCGTTCCATAGCGGACTTGATCTGGCCGCTTCGGCCAGCGTGGATTCACTGAGTGCCCTAACTATTTCAACACCAACTACTGAAAGACTGCTACTATATTCAACTGAACAACAGCAACAACAACAACAACAACAACTGCAACACCACAATCTGCATCAGGGTAGAAGCCCCCTATCGGGAATTGCCAAGTTCGTGCCTGGAGAATCTATACGTAATCTCTACCAACGAAACGGCTTACCGATGTCACCACATATCATACTGCCATTACCAAATCTATCAGGTTATTTATTGTTTTTCATTGAATTATAGTCACACAATTCATCACACAATCGCGTGAGATAAATTAACAAACATGTAACACCCTACAGATGCACGGTGCATTGATATAACAAAATTATCTATGTAAATTGATCAACAACACACGTCTGCCTGCATCTTACCATCTAGCTCTATGATACTGATGATATAATATAATTACACCTACATACAGCATCTATTTGCATCACAAATTCTACTAATCTAATTCTCATGAGAAGCTGTCGTCAACATAAGTGAGCCTTTATAATGTAATGTTATTTACCTTTTTCTACCATTTAAATCATTTACAATTCAAATGTTCGTGCGAATAAGCCATAAAATGATTACACGTTATGACCACATAATTCTACATAATTATTTTCAATGTTAAAACCCGAAATTATATGCCACACGTTGTTTTTCTTTTGCACGCTGAATAAATGTTATTCTACATTCAAAAAAACTACCTCTTGTTATAATATCTATTTCAGTTTTTCTGATCATCCCCAATTCAGCAGCAACCGTAGAATATATGCTAATATAGTGAACTACCCGCAACTGAAAAAAACTCAACGGCATTTAATTTAGTCGTATTGTGGGGTGTCATATCCATTAATTAAATAAAAATGAAGGGATCGTAGCATACCACACTCGGCTTAATGTGTTTTATCTTCATATTAAACTGTTTATTGCTCGTGCACACATATTTCAAGTATTAATAAGAATCAGGGGACCCCAGAATGTACATTGCACAAATGGTAATTATGATTAAAAAATGAAAACATGCTTATTAAAAGAAATTCATTACGTATTTTGAAAATGAATTTTTAATATGTATAATAATATTATAGTATGATTCATAGCTTAATTAAAAATAAAAAATAAAAACACTTGACATTTTAACAAATAGTTCACTGAATCATTTTATTTATAAACTTATCCAAGTTTATATTTATAACTTAATAACAATACACATGATGTTCATATCAAAATAAAAGCAGAAACGTGCTTATATTCACGTAATATAAATAGACACATAATAACACGTTGACGCAGCGAACGTAACTAAAAATAATAATAAAAATATCCTCTTTTGTTTCTAATTATAATCCAGCTGGACTACGCAAACTTATAAACACAAAAATTGTCCTCCCACGAATTCTACTCTTATCTATTTTTATACATTTTCAGTGACGGATATTAAAGCGAGCAAGTATTTTGACATTAGTATTTATATTGTGGAAAATAATATGTAGAAAACAAATAGTAATCAGGTTAACACCGTCTCAATAAATAAACAAATATTTACTTACGTCAATTTGAAATATATGATAAATTATTAAATAAATATTATATGCATTTTTCCCTATTTGTATGAGAAATGAATGTAATGGAAACAGAAAATATAGTGGAAATAGGAACGCTAATGATGCGTGGAAGATTTACGTGAATCCAGTATACATGGAAGAAGATTGAAAAATGGCAGGGTTCTGCAAGATCATTTCCTTAAATGTACACCATCAAAGTATCTCTGCAATTTATTGCACTAAGTTTTCAAAATTACTGCAATTTATCCGAATGCAAACTGAATCGAAATGTGAACTGTATCTTTAAAATATCGCAGTAATAAAACTCAATTATCCTGAGCAACTTTTTCTGTTGAATTAAATTTTCCACTAAATCAAATAGAACATCACTATATTAAACAAAATACTAGTAACTAAATCGTATTCACATCCACCTGTTCGAATTGAAACATATTCAAATTATAACGGTGACATTGTATAGAAATGTGTATGGAATTATACGATGGCCGACAACTGAAATCCAATAATCTATAATTAATTTACTCATTCCGAATGGTGCTGCAAATTCTGTTGTATGCCGACTAATCGAGTCTAACGAAACTTCAGTTCTTCACTCGTGAGACAGAAGTGTAATTTACAATGCTATCGCTATTTATCTTGGATGTCGGCGCAAAGTTGAGAAGACGTTTTCAATTAAGTCGTTCATTTTCCTCTGCAGAAAGCGAAATTTGTTGTTTGCACACGGACAAAAGCTTTGTTGAACTTGTACAAACTGTCTTGTCTTTATTATAATTATTAACTAGCTCAGCTCTGTTTAACAAAAATACCCACTTAATATTTAATATCATAATAAATGTAATAATAAAGAAGTTATGAATTTTTTATATACATTTCAATGCAATGTATTCAAACTCTTCGTACAATCTAAGCTTTTATTTTTATTAAAATGTATAATATACTGCTCTTATTTATTCATTTATTTTTCTTCATACAATGTTCTTTGGTAGCTAGAAGCAATATCTTTTAATAGACGCATACCATATTAAATTTCCTTTTCAAACCGATTTAATCTTATATTTCATCTATACGCTCTGTACGTTACGTAATGGTAAAGCATTTTAATCATTTGAAAAGCTGCGTTGCGTTGGCTGAAAATCCTTCAGGAAAATTAACAAGAAAATGTGATTTTTATTCAATAGAGTTTTCATGTTTTTTTTAATAAGCACACAAAAGATACTCATATCTTGTTTATTTTTACGCACATACATATATTGGATACATGTTAGCTGAACAATACAAAAGAATTTCATGAAAAAATATATTTGTTATTATCTTTGTACATGTTCCATATTTTTTTTGTTATACACATACTGATATATTTGTTTTACATGTACAAATAAACAAATTGTAATTAAAATAATGAATATAAGAGATACGGAATTATACCATTTTAAGTACACAATATTTTATTATACTAATATGAAAATCTAGTTATTATGTTTTGTATTTACGAATATAGCTTTAATTAATTATTATTGAATATAATTTTGATGTAATTGAACCTTATATAAAACAAAACACATTATATTTGAACGATAAGCAACATAATATTGAATGGATACTTGTAAACAAGTGATATTTCAGATTAGTACATATTTGTTCGGTTTGCAATTACAGATGCAGCACCTGCCGAACGTGAAGAGCTTTTCATCCAGAAGCTTCGGCAATGTTGCGTGCTGTTCGACTTCGTATCAGACCCACTGTCGGACCTCAAGTGGAAGGAGGTGAAGAGGGGAGCCCTGCATGAGATGGTTGAGTATCTGACGTCACAGCGGGGAGTCATCACCGACTCCATATACCCGGAGGCTGTGAACATGGTATATATATCTACACACACTACACTCCACCTAACCTCTCCAACATTGTATAAACACACAAACGTACTAACACACTTCTAACAAAACTTTATACATTATACACACATACACATACACATACTCCATACATAACTACAATCACTGTTTACATGGCACACAATATAAATATGCATCAGCCTTCATCAATTTTTAATAATGCCGAACGCTATATGTACGCTAACTTCATACAAGTTTAAAATTAACTCTTGCAGTATGAAATATAATATTTATTAAATTCTCATTCTGTTTTGAAACATACAAGAAATGCATATGTTTGAAGAACCTTTGTAGGAAATAATAATTATTTTGAAGCTCCTGGCATTTTCCTGTAAGAGTCAGTTGCTGCCTTAATATTTAACATATAGTCATTAGTTTGCAGTGAATCTATTCCGAACATTACCACCATCGTCGAATCCAAATGGAGCGGAATTCGATCCGGAAGAAGATGAACCAACACTTGAAGCCGCCTGGCCACACCTCCAGCTTGTGTACGAACTATTCCTGCGACTGTTAGAAGCTCCCGACTTCCAACCGAACCTTGCAAAACGTTTCATCGACCAGAAATTCGTTCTCAATCTGCTAGAACTGTTCGACTCGGAAGATCCGAGAGAAAGGGATTTGCTAAAGACAACATTACATCGTATTTACGGCAAATTCCTCGGTCTTCGTGCGTTCATACGCAAACAGATAAACAACGTGTTTTACCGATTTATTTACGAAACGGAACATCATAATGGCATTGCGGAGTTACTTGAAATCCTTGGTTCGATTATTAACGGATTTGCTCTGCCATTGAAGGAAGAACATAAGGTTTTCTTGCTGCGCGTATTGTTGCCGCTGCACAAAGTGAAATCATTGTCTGTCTACCATCCGCAACTGGCATACTGTGTCGTACAGTTCTTAGAGAAAGATCCATCTCTGACGCAGCCCGTTATTAAGAGTTTACTGAAATATTGGCCAAAAACGCACAGTCCGAAAGAAGTAATGTTCCTCAATGAATTAGAAGAGATATTGGACGTCATTGAGCCGGCCGAATTTCAGAAAGTGATGAAACCACTGTTTATACAGCTCGCTAAATGTGTCAGCAGTCCGCATTTCCAAGTGGCGGAACGTGCACTGTACTATTGGAACAATGAATATGTCATGTCACTCGTATCAGAGAATGCAACTGAAATTCTACCCATCATGTTCCCCAGTCTATACCGGAACAGCAAGAGTCACTGGAATAAAACTATACACGGTTTAATCTATAACGCACTGAAACTATTCATGGAAATGAATCAGAAACTATTCGATGATTGTTCACAACAATACCGACAAGAACGACAAAAGTAAGCTTTCTATACTGAACTGTCTGATAGGTTTGTCTTGTAATACTGAATGTAATATTTGTAGAGAACGTGAGAGACAACATCACCGTGACGAATTATGGTTGCGCGTAGAATCACTGGCACAACAAAGTCCCGCTTATGAAATGATCAGACCTCAACTAATTGACTCGAACAACTCCTCCGAGAGTCCTGAACAAAATGAAGAGCTCACTTTCGAATCTCTGGAGAAAGAAGCACAGGAGGTATGTAGTTAAACACATTTCACTACTAAATGTACCAACTCATTGTTGTTCATCATTATTATTATTATACTTATTGACCATTATTTTATATCTTAGCCGTTCGTACCTAGTGAACACTAGTTTTTCCGACATCCCCAATACACATACATTATGTTGAATTATATTAGAATACACACAGTAATGTCTATAAATACTATTTATTATTAAAGGTGAAATTACTGAAGGCATAAACCTTGAAATGTATCATAGATTATTCGGAAGCAATTAATGAACGTGATTTAGAATGTTTAGAAGATATGTATAAGAAAATGTCACTGGTTGAAAATGATGGTTGGGATTGAAAAACTAGTTGAACTAGTAGTATATCTCTAGTATTTGCACGTTTCAGTTCATTATAGTACATATTTCATAGTCGAACCACCATCACCACTACTCCATTACATCCTGCTGTATATGTCCCGAGCCATATACATACGTATGTAATATACAAACTATCATTCATCCAAAACCAAATATCCATCCATCTATCCATGATTGGGGAGCGTATGAAGATTGAAAGAATTTTGTAAGATTGTAAATGTAGTTTAACATGTTGATGTTATGTTCATTATGATTTTTATTGAATTTGTTCGTTTGTAATTTATTTCATAGAACTGTTCTCTGTTCCACAATAAATATTTGTTTGTATTTAAGATATTTTAACGTTTGCAGTTTTTTAATTACAGTGTTTATAAACATGCTCAAGTCCACCAATTGTGAGTTTTACAAACCCCGTTTGATTTCTAATCCTCGTTTTTATTTTGACAAAACCTGGTTTACTAGACCATCATACACGCACACCATTACATACATTCAATATGAATATAATAAACATATAATTTATATTATTATATAAAGTACAAACCATGTGTGTACATATATACATGTAGATACTTATAGTATATATAATAGTTACAGATATGATATATCTATGTATAGCGAACACGTATATTATATAGCCACCATATACCATGACACTGCCTGTATTTGTTTAACCACAAGGCATATCATATACTCTAGTTAAATATCATATCAATGCCATTCGAGTTATAATTAGCTTGTGCTAAATATATATATACGTATACCACTGTTAAAATGCAACTACATTATTTTTATAATTAATCAATTATAAATTACTGCTGCATAAAGCAAATATTGT
>JAGJTL010005742.1:5326274-5343374 GCA_022063505.1 Calosoma granatense | reverse complement strand
GGAAATATTATGTTATGATTATGCACTGATAAGAAGTTTTTTTTCAGATAAAGAAAATTTGCTGCATTATAGTCAAATCAAATCGTATCTTTGGTATATGTTTGATTAAATCTCATTAAATGGTTTTATCAATATCATGCTAGAATCATGAAGGAAAAATTCATTCGCACTACATGTTTACTATGATAAATCAATGAAAATATTTATTTTCAGTGCAGGTATTTTCCTGTCAAACATTATCTACAATACATATAAATATTTGTTTATATTTGGTAGATTAAGATGTGTAATAAATTAATTTTTATTTAATAACTTTATGTATAAATATGGTAAGATTTACAAACAGAATACAGTTGTAATTGTGTCACTGGTAAGTGTTTTAAATATTAGTTATATATAATCTATAGATGTTAAACTATACTTACTTAAACCAGATTATACATTCTAAGGCATTTCATTAGTAAAATAAATATAACATAATATTATCCTATAATAAAATTATATTTATTAACTTTGTAGAAATTACAATAGCCATTAAATGATTGTAACATGTTCATAATATTATTATTTGTAGATTTAAAATATTAACATAATGCTGCGACTATTACTTATAGTCTTAAGCTGTGCTTTAACGGTTTATACGTTAGATAATGGTTTAGCGCTTACTCCACCCATGGGATGGTTGTCATGGGAGAGGTTTAGATGTGTTACAGATTGCAAACTGTATCCTAATGAATGTATTGAGTAAGTATTTCCATGTGCTAAATAATTTGTGTGTGTATGTGATATTGAAGAAATATATTTACTCGTATTTCTTTCTTTTTGCAGAGAACAATTATTCAAAGATATGGCTGATGTGATGGCTACCGAGGGATATCGGGAAGTAGGCTATGAATATGTAATAATTGATGATTGTTGGTTGGCAAAAGAAAGAGATGCAGACGGAAGACTACAAGCAGATCCAGACAGATTTCCCAGTGGTATTAAAGCGTTGGCTGATTATGTAATATTCCTTTAATAACTAAATCTTATTACTATTAAATGATTATATCATATTTCAGATTCACAACAAAGGATTGAAATTCGGTATTTATGAAGATTACGGTACACACACCTGCGCAGGACATCCTGGAAGTCAAGATCATTTAAAAATTGACGCAGACACATTTGCAGAATGGGGTGTAGATTATTTGAAAGTTGATTCTCCCGCTTCCGTTCAAGAAAAAGGTATTATTTTTTCATATTTATTTTTCAATACGCCGTATTTTCTAGATAATTCTTCAACATGTTGTTTAATGTTAATTTTTATTGAAGAATATAATTTAGTCGTATGAAAAACAGTGAAGTAATAAATAATTGATTCGTACAATATTTTATTGAATACAAGATACTGATGTAACAAATCCATTAGCGTATGATGTGATTTTATTGTTATTTTTTTTATATAATAATATTTCAACATCTTGCATTTTTCATTTCTAAAGAAAATATAATTATATGTACATATAAGGATTTTTTTTAATAACTAGTTGCTAGTTTCAAATGCACTTAACAAATGAAAAAATATGAATGTATATGATTTTTTCAGGTACTGCTGAATTTGCTTATTATTTAAATGCTACCGGCCGTCCAATTCTTTTCTCATGTGAATTCCCCTTCTATGAATTGCAAGCAAATATCAAGGTAATTTAAGAAATACAATTTTTACAACAAAAATTAATTACGCTTTTTTCTAAAGACAAATTACACCAGAGCTCCAGAAATTTGCAACATGTGGCGTAATTTTTGGGACGTTGAAGATTCTTGGGTACGTGTAAAAGAAATTATGGACTTTTACGCAAAAAACCAAGATGATTTTCAAGAAGCCGCCAGACCTGGAGCCTGGAACGATCCCGACATGGTAATTTATTTATTTTTTTATCAAGTTAACGTAAGTATTATTTTCTTTCCATATTTTAGTTATTAATCGGAAACTTTGGTCTGAGTTATGATCAGAGCAAGGCACAAATGGCTACTTGGGCTGTATTAGCATCTCCGTTAATTATGTCCGCAGACCTGCGTACAATTAAACCAGAATTTAAAGAATTATTGTTAAATAAAGATGTACTCGCCATTAATCAGGATCCATTAGGCATACAAGGTCGCTTAATTGCAAGCGTAAGTAACATCTGTTTACAGACGGCTACTGAATTAATGCAATATTCTGCATATGCTATCTCTAATATTTTAGAGAGATAACATTGATATATGGAAACGTCCAGTAACACCAGTGATAAATGGGAAAAAATCATACGCTATAGCAGTTGTAAGTCGAAGAGATGATGGTAATCCGTTTTTGATGAATCTTGACCCAAACGAACTTGAGTTGGACAATTCTGCTGACTATGAAATTAAAGTAAATAGTAAAATATATAACGGTGAAGAATGTGATATTATTATAATATTTTTTACAGGATATTTTTAATCCCAAGGGGTCATTTGTACTTAGGGATAGCGAACCAATCAGTATTAAAGTGAATCCAACGGGTGTAGTATTACTGAAACCCCATTACCTGAACATAATAATTAATAATAAGCTTACAAATAAAAATGTTAAAAAACAAATAAAAACTATATCCATACTAGTTAAAAACTATCATGTTTTAATATCTCCCAGGCATAACTAAAGAAATAATTCCATTTTCCTTTCTTTCAAATTATTTCTCTGAATACATTGAGATTTTTGATATCTGACGTATTGTTTACTTTACTGAAGTATTAAAATGCCGTATTTCTTAGTTCAAGTGCAAAAATACATTAAACACTTTGTGTAGCATCAATTGTTTAAATCTGAAAAACATCTGTGAAGATAAATTATTCTGATTGTTGTATATAGGTCATTGATTGCATTATGTTTGTCTTCTTTTTTAACATTTGTCCGATAAAACCTATCCAGAAGTGAAAACAAATATTTAATCAGTGCAATCTCAAGTTTTTATAAATAATTTTATTATCGATGTATTGTTTATATCAGTTGCTATTGTTACTATGCCCCCTTTACTTATCTTAATTTTGTACAACACTATATTGCTATTTGTTTTGTTATAATTATTTATTGATCTATTTATAATTATCTTTGAATTATCTATGTTAGATTTTTATATAAAATAGATTTGTGTTAAAATGATGGGATCATTCGTGATTTTAATACTGGTAAGTTCAAAGAATAGATGATTGTTCTTATAATACAGTGGATTAAATATTGTATGTGTATTTGCAGGTGCAGAATGTTGTCGATATTATTGTTCGTTATAGGGTTAAGCACCCCTATTTACAGTTTAGATAATGGGTTAGCAGTAACTCCACCAATGGGCTGGATGCCTTGGGAACGATTTAGATGTACAATTGATTGTGTGCAATACCCAGATGAATGCATAAGGTACTTATTTTATTATTTTCTCGGTATTGAAAAATACTTACACCAATCACAAACATAGTTTGTAGGGTAACACATTAATATTACTTTCATCTCATTTATAGCTACATATTTAATCATTATACACTCTCTTATTTGTGCTAATGATTTTACGCTTGTTAAGAATACTTTCTATTATATTAATATGTATTTTATTAGATGTTTTACATAAGCATATACTTTCAGTGAAAAAATGTTTAAAGATATGGCTGATGTTATGTCTTCCGAAGGCTACGGAGAAGCAGGCTATCAATACATAATTATTGATGATTGTTGGATGGCCAGAGAGCGAGATGAAAACGGAAAATTGCAGCCAGATCCTGAAAGATTCCCAAGTGGTATTAAGGCCCTCGCTGATTATGTATGTTTCTATATAAAGTCAACCTTGTTCTTCTGTATTCAGTGTTTAACTTTCTTGAATAGATTCATAGCAAAGGACTCAAGTTTGGAATCTATGAAGATTATGGTACACATACATGCGCCGGATATCCTGGTATCTTGGGTCATTTGGAAACGGATGCAAAAACATTTGCCGAATGGGATGTAGATTATCTTAAATTGGACGGCTGTTATTCAGAACTATCAGAAATGGTCGATGGTAATTATTGTTGTCATTAAACAGTAAAATTCACTCTCACTTGAGTCAATAACAAGCAAAGTAATGGACAAAATATGTCAAAAAATTTAATGACGAACGTTTCAAAATATTGTAAATGTAAATTATATTTACTGAATTCAGTAAGAGTCCAAGGTTAATCTAAATTCGAATTATAATATACAACAAACGTAGTATTAATGTATTAATAATAATTGTTCATTCATAAAAAGTTTATTATCTCAGGCTATGAAAATTTCGGAAGCCTGTTAAATGCAACTGGACGCCCAATTGTTTATTCATGCAGTTACCCGGCCTACGAAGAAGTAAATGGAGTCATGGTACTATTATTCATAATGCACTATCTGTTTAGTTTCTCACTAAATAAATTATTATATTAACAGAGTGATTATAAAATTCTCTCTGAAAATTGCAACTTGTGGAGGAATTATTACGATATTGATGATTCGTGGTCTAGTGTCACCACTATTATCGATTACTACACCAAACACCAAGACAGATTTGGTCCCTTTGCCGGCCCTGGACATTGGAATGACCCTGATATGGTAATATATTGCAAAGCTTTCATTTTGTAATCTACAAGAAATGAATTATTTGTATTTGTTATAGTTGATTATTGGTAATTTCGGATTAAGTTTCGAACAAAGCCGGGCACAAATGGCGCTTTGGGCAATTTTTGCATCACCACTGATTATGTCAGTAGATTTGCGTACAATTAGACCTGAATTCAAGGAAATTTTATTGGATAAAGACGTTATTGCTATAAACCAAGATAGCCTTGGAATACAGGGAAGAAGAGTTCTGACTGTAAGTATTTTCAAGTTTACACGCAATGACATAATTTGTGTTCAATTGTATGTACGTTGTTAACAGTACTACTTCATTACATTAGTATGTAATTAGATTAACATTATTTTGTTTTAGAAAAATACCATTCACATTTATACTAAACCAATTCAACCAATTGTGACTGATAATCATTCTTATGCAGTTGCTTTCCTGAGCAAGAGAACTGATGGAATGCCGTACAAGATCACCGTTAGTCTTAAAGAAATTGGCTTGAATAACAACGGCGGTTATTTGGTTCAGGTAATTTGGAAAGAAATTATTTGATATTAGATGCAATAATGAACAGTGACTAAAGTGGTATATTAAAATAAAAAGACATTTATATTTACGTTGATATTTTTACAGAATGTATACGAAAAAGATAGTTTAGTTTTCAAGGCGTCCTCTTCTGATATCACTGTTCGAGTTAACCCAACAGGTAAACAGGTTACACAAAATTTTATCATAGTATTGTGTCAAAAATAAATTAATATTCTATGTACAGTACAATATGTACTTCCGATAAGACTATTCAAGTTAACCCATCAGGTTAATGTGGTAAACGTATTTTACCATTGTATTGTGTCAAAAATAACTTAATATTTTATGTATATGTACGTCCGATAACACTGTTCAAGTGTATATGGTACACATATTTAACCACTGTCCTGAAGATAATGTATTTAAAAATTATGTTAAAGTTTTATTTTTCAAGCGAACACACAAAAACACAATTCGTTTTATCTTGTTAAATATGTCATACCAATAAGAAAAAAATTATTTGTTCCAGGTGTTGTTCTACTCAAGGCGACAGCACTTTAACCCGACAACAGTAAGTTAGAAAATAAAAGAATAAATTATGTATGTATATAAGTGTAACATGTAAAAGGTAAGACATTCAAATTTGCTACACATGCAGAAAATATATTCTTTAAAACTGTATCCTGTATATATTATCATTTTAAAATCATATTTTTAGACCAGATAATTTTGTAGAGGCTACATAAATATTTATGCTCACAGTTTCCTTGAAATGGAAAATATTTATGTAACTAGAACTGATTGCTCATAAATAAATGATCTTATCCGCATATAGCAGCACATATTTTATCCTTGTTGAAATATTGATATCTATTCTTGATATTTCTATTCACTTACTAGATAAAACAAACAGAAATAAACTTTTTTCAATATGCTTTTTAATAAAATATATAATAATACACTTTAAACTACATAACATTTTTAAAACCTCCATTTTAGAACTTAAAATGTAGAATAAAATAGAGAATAAATAAATGTTCAGTACTACACATATTTAACATAATTTAATAAGAGAGAAATTTCATAATTTTGCATCCACCATTATGTAAATAAACATTGTTTCTAATAAAATTTTCCCTTTAATCAGCTGTAGCTACCACCCGAAAACATAATGTGCACTAATAAAATTTACTATATTAACATAAACAAAGGTATAGAACCAAATTAAATACTTATACATATTATATACTCCAATAAATAAGACATTCCTTGATTAAATGTTCATGTTTGCATTTAAATTATAAGCTTTGATTTGCATAAATTAAAATACTCAACAACAAAATTACTATGTTTGCTCTAAAAATAATTCAACAATAAAACATTTTTCGTATTATTCAACATAATTGCCTACCTAAAAACTAAATTTACTAAAATTATTATTTGCCTGCAGCATTCCTGAGGCGCCTGACTTAAAGCTTAAGAATAATAAGTGAGTGTGTGTATCGAGTCGTATAAGAAACTTATAAATATATGATTTCGTTCTAAACCCGTTTTTTGAAGAAGGCAACTTGATCTTGTAAATGTTATACTGCTCCATTGGCGCTAGCAATGGGAACTCTCTTGTAAACACGTCTGTGCATCTCGTCTATGCTCTCCAAGTAGTATGTACCAGGAAACAGGGTGTCGATAGGGCCCTCCGGGTTGTACGGTGCGTTGTGTCCGTTTTTCTCACGAATTTCCATTACATCAGAGAATTGTTCGGGTGCTACTGACACTCGTTTCTCAAGCAACGGTTTTATGTGTGACAAATTAGAGACAAGTTTAAACAGTGATGAATTCTCACTAGAATCTTTAGATACGGTAATAGAGAACATAGACGAGGCTAAACCTGATCCATACGAGAACATACATATTTTATTTCCTGCCAGTTCAGATATGTCTTTACTGACAAGTAACGAAACTAAACCGCTGTAAACCGATGGCGTGTACATATTGCCTACTTGGTTTGCAATTAGTAATGCTGGTTTAGTTTTCTTCTCGAAAATATCTTTACTAGCAGTCAATAATGCCTTCTCAACGTCCCTATCGAAATATGTATTTTCTAATTTTACCCCGGCAATACTTTGCAACGTTGGAAACAACTTTGGGATATTTTCCGGTGGAGTACGTACAAAATCATTCAAGAGCAATCTTGCCAGTGATTTTTGAACTAATTTACAATAAGGCGAGTGGAACAATACAGCATCGAAATTATCTAAATTTACAGGTACATTATTTAATTTAGATGATTTCTTACAATATAACTGATAGCAATTGTCCAGTGCTTGTAAATAGCACTGTATAGAAAGTTTTCCGTCCACCGTGGGGTATTCGGATGCCAGGTCAGGTTTGTAGAAATCGTAAGCATGTCGCATGTACGACGCACGTACTCCCCTATCTAACACAAGCGGTGCATTTGGTCCTACCAGCATCGCCACAGCACCAGCACCTCCTGTTGGTCTGGCGGAGCCCTTGGCGTATACTGCGATGTCTGCAGCCACTGCTAACGCGTATCTGCCATCCCATGCCGATGACTCGATCCATGATATTGCATTGAATAACGCTGCAGTGCCCCCGTAACAGGCATTCGTTGTGTCGATCCCCTCAATGTCCGTAATTCCATGTGGTTCGAACAGTTGCATCAATACACTTTTAACACTTTTTGATTTATCAATAATAGTCTCTGTACCCACTTCTAATCTTCCAATTTCAGAGTACTTGATGTTATGTTTTTCGATAAGTTTCTGAACTACAGTTAGGCACAAAGAATGAACATCTTCCCTATCGGTACAAAATCCCATTTTATCTTGCCCTAAGCCGATTGTGTATTTTCCTGCAGACACCCCATCGTACGCTTCTAAACTTGTTTGATTCACATACTGGGAAGGAAAAATTAGTTCCAAGGCAATAATGCCGACATCATTTGGCCAGGAACCCATTGTATAATTATTGAATCACAGTCTTTGATATAGCACACTATTTTATAACTGTTGACACTGCGTACTTAACCAGCTCAGGTTATTTAATACACTGACTCCGCTTTAACGTAAAACTTCTTTTTATTTTGTATGCTGCATGCCGAACATGTGGGTACATACACAAAGCTATGTTTCCAACTCTGCGTTATGCGCGCGCACTTCTTTCTATGATCAGTGAATAACTAATTTTTGCAATAATTTGCTGTACCGTTAGAGCTAACTCATCAGACATTTACTGAATAATTAGAAGATGACGTCAGAGTAGTATATCATGAATTTAAAAAAGTGCACGTGCTCAGATAAACAAAGAAGTTTTATATATGATAAATTTCCGCGGCACATTACACTTGCAAGTAAAAACCCTGCTTTAAGTGTAAGGATCAACAAGACGAGACGAGGAATTGAGGATGACCCACTAAAAAAACCCACACATATAAAACTAATGACAGCATATTAAGCGTTCGACTTTCTGTTCATAGGAAAGTGTGCCACTAACATTTTTCTGTCAAATTTTAAAACGCATTTTTAAACGTACGTTAGTCTATTATAAATAATTTCTCTTGAATTTCTATAAGTGTTCGTTAAATTATAATTATTCCACACATATTTATAACTTAAATATATCTGTTATATAATAAGTCCAGTAATTTCACTGTACATTATTAAAATGGAATTTTGTTTATTATACATTAACATGTGTCACTTAATTTGACATTGATTTACTATGTTGCATATTTGTTTATTGCAATGATCTCTAATAAATAAGTAGAATTATAAATATATATTTTTTAACAATTATAATCAGTTATTTATTGATGACATCACAAAATTTAGATAAACAAAGAATTTCTATGATACTTTAATATTGTTAGTAAATATTTGTAGTAATTTTCGTTTCCAAAAATTTAAACTTCATTGCTATTGACAACGTTGCTTTGATATGTCAAACGTCAAACCGTCGTCAACAATCAGTTAGTTTTTTACCGAACATGGATCATTTAGAACAAGTGTTAACAGAAAATAACATTAATAACGAAGAGTGTTCTAATCAAAATAAAACAGAACATTTACAGTGCACAAAAGGTGGTGAAAGTGAAACTGAATCCGACAGTTATATGGATTATAACCTAAAATTTGAAGCACAATTAGCGGATAAACCTGAAGTCTTATCTTTTATTATTCGGTTACAAGATTATATTAAAAGGCAAAAAAAGAAGATTAAAAAACTTAAAAAGCATATAAAACAAACAGTATGTGACATTACTTTCGTTGATCATGAGAACACTTGTATTATGGTTTTGTTGAAATTTATAGGGATCGAAAAAGAAGAAGGTAGACATTTCCACACAAACAAACGATCTTGATGATACTGTTAAAAGCAACGAGCCAAAAACAGTAACAGAGGAAATCAAAGAAGCAGCTGAAAATGCTTTGCAACAAACAGGTTTTGTATATGAGGCAACTTCAGGAATGTATTATGACTATAATACAGGATATTATTATAATGCTGTAGGTTTTTGTATGTAGTTGAGACAATAAATGTTAATGACTAGTATTCTTGTAGGAATTACGCTTATACTATAACGGAAATACTGGCACTTACATGGTCTATAACAGTGAAACAAAAACGTACGATTATCATTCACAAGTTGATGTAGTTTCAACCAAACCATTGCAAGCAGAACAAAACATCAAGAGAAAGAAGCAACTTAAAGATAAAAAAGTAATCATTTTTTTTATTGGCATAAATGAAATATATACGAGTACTTATAGATTTGTTATATTGTATTTTAGGTAAAACATTATTCTGTCGATGGTCTACTGCACAATTTTTCTCAATTAAGCATAGATCAATCACGAACAAATGCTATAGGTATGTACGCTGTCTCTTATTCAGTGTTTATTGTAGGATGCTAAACGTGCGAAAATCAAAAGTAATGCGAACAACGACACTATATTAGAAGAGGGAGAATGTTCGCTAAGTGAAACTGAGGATGACAGTAGCCAATCAGATAATGGTTTACATAGTTCTGACGAACATGAATGTACTGGTAAATGAATATCTTGTTTTAAAAATCGCAATATTATAAAACTATTTCTAAATCATTTCTGATAAACTTTCAGTCGCAAATGTGAAATAATTCTACAAAAATAATATTCAAAATAATATCATTTTCTGAAGGCACATTTAAAAGCTATACAAACATTTAATATTACGTGCTCTTGTTTCAATAAAAACTTTTTATTCCAGAGCTATCCAAGTCATGGCCGCCATGCATGCGTATCATATTGAAAGAAACAGCAATAGAAAAATTAAAAATCGGTTCTTTGTACATCATAACATGTGATGGAGGCACTTTGGGCCGTGAAGGTGATCATTCAATAATAATTCCTGACATAAATGTTAGCAAGATACATGCGAAAATTACCTTTGACAAAGAATCAGATAAATATGTAATTGTTGATTTGGGTTCACAAAATGGCACAATATTGAATGGCAAAAGAATATCTCTGGCAAAACAAACAAGTGAACCGCAAGAAATAGTACATGGCAGTATTATTCAGTTAGGCTCAACAAAATTATTATGTCACATACATGATGGCCAGAAAACATGTGGCCATTGTGAACCGGGTTTAATTCAAATTGAAACCAATGTAAAAGGTAAAACACTATGAAAGTATATGTATTATGTGCATGTTTGATTGTAACATTGTTTTGTTGTTTATTTTCACAGAAACTGAAATTGTCAGACCAGCGAAAAAGAGCACACAGTACAAGAAAGAACTTCGTCGTTTGAAGAAGAAATTCGGACTAGAAACACAAGAAAATAATCATGAAACAAGTACTGAATATGTGGACAGAGCTAAAGAGAGAAGAGATCAATTCGGAAGCAATAATGATCATGAGAAGACACAAGTGGCTTCCGTAGATCAGTACGTATATTATTTTATTTAGTGTTTGATGGAAATTCATTTAATTTGAATATTTTATCAGGTCCATAGCTGCGGATAACAAAGGATTCAAAATGTTATCAAAGATGGGTTGGTCAGAAGGACAGGCTTTAGGCAAGGACGGATCTGGACTTACAGAACCGGTAAGTCGTTTTCTGTTAATTATGTCAAACACAGTAGTCAAAGAATCGGTATTTAGACGTTTATATACGATGTTTTTAAGAGAAGTATGACGCATAATTCCGGCACGAACCAATAGATGACGCTAGTAGTATTGTTCCGTTAATATTTAATGTTGTAAAACATAATAGTTGTTTATATTATTTACTTATTTTTGCGTTTTCATGTGCAGTTATACACAATTTCTAAGTAATCCGTCAGTAGATAAATAAAATGTGATATTAAAAAATACGGATTGCTATCATAATTTTCATCAAGGTCAAACGTATGAAAATGACACATTATTTCATTCAATTCTACTTCTAAATGACACAGTTTTTTCTGGAGAAATAATGAACTGAATGTTCAGTCATCTTTAAGTACGGTGAAATTTCACACTTACAAGAAATAAAGAAATGAAATCATGCAGGCGGTAGTTTTTTTTTAGTTTTCGTTTATTATTTTATGAAAAAGTAAATAATGCTGTTATTTATCTTGCCGGTGTGCCGGTGTTCACTGTTAATCTTTTTTGCAACTTCTGAAAAGCGAAAAGAAGTAGGTACCGTGTTTTTTGAACAAACAATAAATATGCATATAAAATGACGCATAAGATTTGAGTTTCTTTTTTGTATTTCGCACGTTCGCAGACAGACTACAAAGATAAGTAAATTTGTTTTGGCATTTTTAACATGGCTGGTTTCGTGCAGTTGGCGGAGTTTGTGCTTGCAAAATGCACGGTGTATACCATTGTGGGCGATTGTTTATTCACCGAGATAGTGTTATAATCTTGGTTCGAACGATCCTTTAAGTGGACCGCATCGTAAACGGAGAAATAAATGGTCCTGACTTATTCACCGATTTAACCGTCTGTCCCGTGCAGTTATGCGTCTCGGTGTATGTTTAAAAATTTACACTTTTGGGCACGGTAATTGTGTTTATGCGCGACAACACTTTATTAAATTACGCGTGGACATCTTACAGTTGTCAAATATTTACCAATTCACACAACAACAAAATAAAACTCTTAACACAGTCTTATTATTTACATAGTACCCAGACACTTTAAACTTTAACCCTCTCTCGTATTCGAGTAACAGTTTAATGAATAATATAGATGTTTTGATAAAAGTTACATTTTAAATGACACATCATATTCATATTAAATTAGACAAGATGTCTGCAATTCTGAAACATTCAATATGCTTGTATGTGTGTGTTATTAAGGTAATAATCAATAATGAATAGATGTTATATGGTGTGGCGGGTTAACCCATATATAACAACACATCACTCATATTTACATGTACATGTGTGTGTGTTTATCAGTGTAATTATGGTACAATCAAGGTTTTCCTAGAACAAGAACGTTGGCCGTGTTGGCCGGCCACTAGGCAATACATGATTGTCTCATTATATTTTCTTTATTTTATTATCCTTTCTCTCCATGTTGTATTATGTCCGGCGGTGTTTATTTCTTACCGCTAAGTACTACTGACCTCCCTCGCTTCTTTCCTAACGGAATTGCCGGCAAAAAGTCAGTGGCGGCTCGTCCACCAGTATAATTAAAATCTATTACGTTTTTTTTCCTGTGCCCGCGAACTGTCTGTCTACTCTACATAACGACAAAAACTGTACTACTGCGCCTACGCTATTCTTTACTTGCTTCATCAGCTACGGACATTTTCTCTTTATTCGTGGTGGTTTTTTGTTCGCGAGTTTCCATGGACCAGTCTTGGATTTACTTGTAAGTCGGTAATAGAGACATTATCTCGTTTTGTAGGACGTAGGGTACACAACGTGACGATGGTACGCTTTTAGTATGTCTGGGGTTTATACTCGTAATGGCTGCTGATTATATCAACTGACCTACATGACATTCAATCGTCAGATATTGCTTAAAGAAAACCTTGTATAGCAAAATCTCACTTAATTACCAATCTATAAAAATAAAAATGCAGTATTTTTTAAGAATTTATTTTATTCAATCACATTCATACATTAATTTAAACAAAATAACAGTAATATTTTTCTACTAGTATACATTCAATAAATATGACACCGACACCATACAATCTTATTGAAAACATTTATTTTTATATATATTCGTTAATTTCTGAATAATTTTATTTGCTAATGAGTAAGAATATGCGTACGTAACATTGATTTTTTATTAAAGCGTTGATCACATATTAAACATTTATAGGATTTTTTATTTTCATGAATTCTCATATGTTTTGTTAAATTTGATTCTTCAGCAAAACATCTTTTACATGTTGTACATTCGTACGGTTTCTCGACAGTATGAGTTCGCATATGTTTAGCTAAACCTACCTTTGCAGTGAAACATTTGTTACACTGTGTACATTCGTATGGTTTTTCATCCGAATGAATTGCTACATGTCTATTTAATGCTGATTTTTGTGTAAAACCTCTATCACAAATCGAACATTTGTATGGTTTCTCGCCGGTATGTGTGCGCATATGTAAATCTAAGTTTAATTTATTAGCAAAAGATTTAGTACATATCAAACATTCGAATGGTTTCTCACCAGTATGTATCTTAATGTGTCTAGTTAAATTTGCTATTTCACTAAAACATTTATTGCATGTATTACATTTGTACGGTTTTTCGCCCGTATGAATTCGTATGTGCGTATCTACATGTGATTTCGTCTTGAAACGTTTACCACACATCTCACATTTATACCGTCTGTCGGCTGCTTCTGTCTCAGATACATTCACATCTTCCATATTTGATTTATTTAAATCATCGGGTATTAATATTGATTTAGCATTATCAGTGCTTCTTGTACTATCACTATTACTCACATTATTTTGTGGCAGTGTAATCGATTCTCTTATTTCTTCTTCAGAAATATCTGTCTGATGTTCTTGTGGTTCGTCTTCTTCCTCACTTTCCGAAATTTTCTGTTTCTCTCCAGTATGAGTTCGCATATGTTCAGCCAAATTCACCTTTTCAGTGAAACATTTATTACAGTTTGTACATTCGTATGGTTTTTCATCCGAATGAATTGTTACATGTCTATTTAATGCTGATTTTTGTGTAAAACCTTTATCACAAATCGAACATTTGTATGGTTTCTCCCCGGTATGGGTGCGCATATGTAAGTCTAAGTTTAATTTATTAGCAAAAGATTTAGTACATATCGAACATTCGAATGGTTTCTCACCAGTATGGATCTTAATATGTCTAGTTAAATTTGCTATTTCACTAAAACATTTATTGCACGTATTACATTTGTATGGTCTTTCGCCCGTATGAATTCGTATGTGCTGATCTACATGTGACTTCGTCTTAAAACGTTTACCACACATCTCACATTTATACGGTCTGTCGACGGCTTGTGTCTCGGACAGGTCCATGTCTTTCATGATTGATATATTTAAATCCTCGGGAATAAATGTTGATTTAGCTGTATCAATATTTCTTATACTATCACTGTTAATCACATTGTTCTGTGGCAGTGGAACCGAATCACTTGTTTCTTTTTCAGTATGAGTTCGCATATGTATAGCTAAATTCACCTTTGTAGTATAACATTTGTTACACTGTGTACATTCGTATGGTTTTTCATCTGAATGACTTGCTACATGTCTATTTAATGCTGATTTTTGCTTAAAACCTCTATCACAAATCGAACATTTGTATGGTTTCTCCCCGGTATGTGTGCGCGTATGTAGATCTAAGGATAATTTAGTAACAAAACATTTACAACATATCGAACATTCGAATGGTTTCTCCCCGGTATGTGTGCGCATATGTAGATCTAAGGATAATTTAGTAACAAAACATTTACAACATACCGAACATTCGAATGGTTTCTCACCAGTATGTATCTTAATGTGTTGAGTTAAATACGGCATTTCACTAAAACATTTATTGCATGTATTACATTTGTACGGTTTTTCGCCTGTATGAGTTCGCATATGTTTAGCTAAATTCTCCTTCGTAGTATAACATTTGTTACACTGTGTACATTCGTATGGTTTTTCACCCGAATGACTTGCTACATGTCTATTTAATGCTGATTTTTGCGTAAAACCTCTATCACAGATCGAACATTTGTATGATTTCTCGCCGGTATGCGTACGCATATGTAGATCTAAGCTGAATTTGTTAGTAAAAGATTTACTACATGTATTACATTTGTATGGTTTTTCGCCTGTATGAATTCGTATGTGCGTATCTACATATGATTTTGTCTTGAAACATTTACCGCACATCTCACATTGATACGGTCTCTCACGGGCTTGTATCTCCGATGCATTCATATGCTGAATGTTTGATATACTTAAATCCTCGGGTATTAATGTTGATTTAGCATTATCAATGCTTGTTGTTCTATCACTATTATTCACATTATTCTGTAGCAGTGTAACTGATTTTTTTGTTTCTTCTTCAGAAGTATCCGTCTGATATTCTGGTTCTTCGCTCTCTTTCTCACTTTCCCACACTTTGTCTTCTTTAATTATAATTTCTGAATGACAGAAATCCGCCAATGTCTCTTCTGAACCATCCATTTGTTCTATATTTTCGTTTGCTGTACTATACTTTTCTTTATGATTCCATTTAATAACATTCACTAAATTAACACTCAATTTTGCTTCTACATTTTTAACAGATTCCATAGAATTATCCAAAATAGATACATAACCTTGTAATATTGTACTGTTTTTCTGACAAATTTCTAGGAACTGGTAAGTTTCTCCTAGTGTTGAACAACACTCGTCACATATCAGTATATAACGCTTGGTTTTCAACCAATTCTAAAATTTAAATAAGATATCATTAACAACAAATATTGAACATACAAATAACATATTTAAAACTAACCAAGTTAAATGCAAAATCATGAACTATTTGAAGAAATGTTTCGTTTATAGAATTTTGACTTGAATTGTTGACATTATTTACATTATTCGTCTCTTTGAGACACACGTAACATAGTTTTACTTCATAATTGTTACTGGAATTCATAGACTGATCCAAAAGAGACACATAACCTTGCAATATAGTACTGTTTTTTTGGCATATATCCAAAAACTGGTATATATCTGATAATCGTAAACAACATGCACGACATAAAAGAATACAGTGCTTCTTTTTGAACCAATTCTGAAATTTAAAAGTAAATTTTAATAGTCACACAGGTACAATAAAACGTCAAAAACTAACCAGGTCAAATCCACAATCGTCGATTATACGGACTAATGTTTTCTTAACGGAATCTTCATTTAAGTTGTTCACATTTATTAGATGAAGTTTGTTATTGAGACATAAATAACAAAATTTTGATAAACAATACATTATATTTCAATAAAACAAATTAACAAAACACACACACAGATGGTTAGCCTCAATGTTGACAGCTTGGCTTACAGTAACCAAATGTAACCAACAGAATGTCACTAATTAAATAAGGTTGTGAACATTGTGTTGGAAAGTGAAAAATAAATAAAAGCGGTTATTGCATTTACTATAATAGTTTATTTAAAACTGATTTACGATAGATTTGATATTATAACTTTGGAAATGTGGTTATGTACTCTATGTTCTTGTGTGTCAAGTACAATTGACGTGCCGTTGGTTCATGAAACTGCCACTGTGGCTCCACTGTAGACACAGTGGCGTATCTAGTGTCCGTAATGCGGGATAGCCTGTTAAGTGGGGGACGCTCAAAAGCAAAAACGAAAAATTTTATACATTGTACATATATCAGTAATTAGTTAGCGAGTATATTAAATTGGAATATTTTAGAAAAGGAGAAATATGTTTATATTTAATCTGAATA
>JAGJTL010005742.1:5298267-5318054 GCA_022063505.1 Calosoma granatense | reverse complement strand
ATATATTGCATACCGTCAATTTTCGTCAGTGACTGTGCCCCGTGTACACTCCAAGGGCTCGTCGGTCGCTCGCGAAGGGCGGACGTAATGCCAGCGGTTTCTCAAGGTCAAGGTGTCAAGTTCACGGCAATTTCCTCCCTCTCACTCACACACGCATTTCATCGTACTTCTATCTCTCTCATTCACTCACTCATTCGTTCGCTCGCTCATGCCTTCCTCGAGGATGTCAGACGCGGAATTATGTATGTATATGCGTACGTACGTACGTACGTATATACGTACAGTGTTGCGTATCGTAGCAGATGATCAGTTGCCCGTTTGTGTGACGCTGTTTTCTGTCGCTTAGAACTTCCTGCTTCGGGCTACGCGCCACATACTACATGTGAAATAGCACTTTTCATCCACTAAATTAACGATAATTACCCTGACCAACAGCACACATTTATGCTCGTTTATTTTACTTGACTGTAAATGTTTGATTGTCGAACGGAAACTACACGTCTCCCGCCTACGTATATACATATTAAGGTAAAATATCGTCAAAGTCTATTTGTTGTTGATAGTATGTACAATATTCAGTATACTGTTTAAACTATTACAGAATAATCTACTTGTGTAGATATAATCGTGTTATGTGAGTAAATCTGTAGCTAATATTTCTTTTTATAGAAAGTCATATTTCTCAAAACATTTGAATCCATAGCGAATAAGTAAATAATGATGTAACCTTTTATGGATAAGATATTTGGTAGAGCTATAACTTAGTAGAAATAATATTTGATTGGAATAAATTTCTCATTTTATTGGTATTATTAAAAATTCAAACAACAGGTATGGTGCAATGTCTAAAGAAAAAATGTGTCTTTTTCTTCATTTACTGTCTACCTGTGTTATCTGCAATCTTTATGAACATGTTTTCCACTCTGTGTAACCGAATGTGGACGATATATCAAACCGAAATGACCTCCTATGTCGCGATATAACTCTTTTGTTTAGATTATTCTGTTAACCGTCCATTTTGGGTGACTTTTTACTTAACGCAATAAAAATGCTGTATGTTTTTATAGTTGCTGCAACCTTTATAAAAATTTTCGTATCCCCATTTTATGATTTGTTGTCTTAACTTATCTGAAATGTGAGTTCTGCGAATTGAAACTGGATGCAAAAATGTTGAATCATCCTTTCAGCTATGGTGAATAATGTTTGGCAATTAAATTATCGTCAATTAATTTTATTGTTGCAGCAAGGTTTTTTACTCAGCGTAATTTTGTATCTTCCCTGAACTGAATTTTCGTTGCATTTATTGCACGATGCTAAAAATATAAATGTTCGGTGAAATCGTTAAACTAAAAAAACAAGAAGTTTTACTTGAATAATTTGTCTGACAATTTTACATTGCCAGTATTGATTATTTGTAAAAAAAATATATACATTATGTAGATCATAGAAATTTTCTAAATTAATTTCCAACTTTTTACAGGTTAGAAAAAGGTCTCATTAATATACGGATATTGAAAGTATATATTTATTATTTCAGCTGTTTCAAATAGTCTGTCTGGCTTCATGAGGTTGTCTAGTAAAGAAATAGTAGTTATAATTGATGATTATCAAGGCTCCTTCAAGAAGTAAGATAATAAAATATCTGGGAAGGTTTTTGGTTTTGCAATACATTACTTTTGCTTTTTATTTAACACATACCTTCTTGTATAATTTACATTATGTTTGAACATGATTCTAATATAGTTAAATCGTAGATTGTCTATTAGGTAAACTCTAATACAATGACAGCACATGTGTTGTACGGTAATGTGACATTGGTCATTGTTAAAATCATATAGCAGCGTGAGTGAGAGCAGTTGATCCGTGGGCAGACGAGTGTGGCCGTGTGTGTGTATATGTGTGTATGCTAGTGTATATTATTTATCCCGTATCGCGTTACATTACACATCTCCTGTTGTGCATTATATCATTCGACAAACAGACACTGGGAGCCATAGAAGTGAGTGAGAGACTTGTTCTGGGATCCGCCTCATCGGCCCACGCCCCAACATCGACACTAGATCCGCAAGTTTGGGATTCCACTGTGGGCTGTACATGCAGACACCATGGTCTTTCTTCTACCGAGACATATTTACAACCAAAACACTCGCCGTACCCGGGCCGCGCGATTCAACAGTCGATTCCACAACGTTCGTCCAGCGAAATCGAACCGTCGATTCCGCGACGTGCACGCTTTAGAACATGTGGCTGGCATAGCCGTGCATATGGGTAGTATATTATAGGGGGGCTTTGAATTAATTTCATAGTTATACGCTTCAATTATTATCATACAATCAATTATTTTCAATGAATAAAAAATAAATTCACAATCAATACATTATTGTTACAATGTGTGGTTTTTTTCAGATATTTTCCTTTAACTTTATTTATACTTTTATAAATAACTACTACTACTACTGTTATGCAATAAAAATACTTATGATTTATAGCATAATTCTTAGAAATGTATCGCATGGATTTAATCGAGCGTCGTGTGTATTCGTTTTGTGTACACATTTGCAAATTTGACATTGAACTTCATAACTTCATTCCCATGAAAGAAAAAACAAAAACTTACACTGTTCATTGATTTAGCTAAAAGTCGTGCACGATACTGTAATTTGATCGTCTCGTTCCGGTATATGTTACAGTGATGTAATACATTAGTTTCTACTACCGCAACACCCCCACCCCTCCCCCCTAATACGACGACTATGGTATGTTACAAACACACACACCACCTGCCTAATTTAAAGTTTTTCTTCCACAAGAGAGAAGTAAAACATCACTGGTGTGTTTTAATTAATCGATCTTCAGACTTATTTGTCACATGACCTTGACAATTCTATGTTGAAGTTTGTGTGTGTGTGTGTGCACCTTTTAGCTTTCAAACTGGGAACTACTGCGGTTTTTTTAAAGGTCTATTTTGTTTTGTTCATTTCCAAGACAATTTGTCTTCCAAACAAATCATACTGAATATTTATGAAGTGTTTTTTTTTCTTATTGTTTTATAGTGTTTATCATTTGATTTTCGGTATTCTGTTTCATTGGATGCAGTTAACAGTGAATGGCATTTAGTTTTAGGAGGTGGACTCATCATTAGTCGTGTTGTGTGTGTTATTTTTAGATTTATTTCGTTATTATGAATACTTTAAAATGTTTGTGAAATGTTGAGTTTCTAAGAATTGCCATCATTATTCATGTATTTGTCAAGTTTTTTCATCCCATGAAATTATGGTCGCCCGGCTATGATATACAAAGTTGCAAATTATTTATTATAGATAATTGGTTTGCTAAACTTTAGGTGACCAGGATCGGCTTCACACATTTTTTCACCCTTTATTAATTCTGTATGAATAGAAAAAAATGAGAATTTTTTTTGTCTGTCTCAATTTTTGATTTTAAACGATGCACAAAAAATCTTGATAAAACTAAAGAACTGTCGCATGTTAAACTGATACGTATACATAATTTAATTTGATAATACCAATTTTGCTGAAACGGATTTCGAACCGGATCACATTTTTTTTCAATAATGAAAATGTTGGTTTAATTCTGAATTAATTTGACATGTGGCATCATGCCTAATTTGCATTGAAGTATTCGGTTTGCATTTTGAAAATGGAACCACACATTTGAAATTCCAATATATACACATACAAATATTCATGCAAGTATACATAATGTTGTTTGATAAATGATTGCTTTGACGACATGGTATGTAATGTAAACATTACATACATATCACTGTAATGAGTATGTACATACACACACATGCCTATATATATATTATGTATTCTTTACATACACACATGCATAAGGTTTTATCCGTTAAAATCTGAACAAACACTCGATTCATCCATCCATTGCCAAAAATCTGTGCAAATAAGGAAGTTCGTACGACTGATTTTGACCACGCATCGCGTACATGTTACGTAATTTTCAGGTGTGTGCACATTGTGTGTATTAATTTTTTTCGTAACGAAGTTTTGCTCGTTTTGGTTCGTCTAGGTTTCGGGTTTCAGTCAGGCCTACGGCGCCAATTCTGAAACAATTACGATACATTGGATGACCGGTAGGAAACGCAACGACGAACAGCAAAAATAACAAAAACGACAACGTTTCACATTGTAATTATATGTTAGATGTCGGTTACGTAATGCCGCTGTCTGCGATGAAAAAAAAATTGGTCTGTAGGCGTGCGATTTTTTCTGAATCTTTTTCTTTTTTTCATGTTCGTTTTTGGTGTAATGTTTAATCCGGTTTCTGCGTCAAATTAGATGTAATAGATTCTAAAAAGATGCATGATTCTGTTATTGTGATTGAATGACATTAATAATTGACAAATGTGTTAACAAATACAGATTAAGATCTACAAGACAGGAACAGAATGTTTTAATTTATAAATGTCGAAAAACTAAAGGAGCAGAATAATATTTCTTTTAATTTTCTACGTTAACAGATATATGTATTTGTATATAAGTGACATGAAACTGAAGTGTCGCATTCGAAAATCTTAACAATCGTACAATGCTTTTATATCGATAACCGTTAGTGTGTATGGATTTTTTTCTTCCAAAGTGTTAAAATCTTAGTTGAAAGAATTGTAAGCATATAATAAAACGATGTAATAGCTTTTTATGCTTTTAGTGCACCATCTGTCCATTTTTATTACAAACTGTCAAAAATCTACTACTATTAATTTACATTTATAGAAAAAATGTAAAATTTTTGTCATGTAAAACAAGTTTTAAGATTTACAGTCGTGTATATTTTTCTATTTTCTCTGTTTAAATGAATAGCCAGTAGCTGGTTATACCATTTTGAAGACAATTTATGATAAATATTTATAAAGTTTATCGTACAGTAAAAAATATGGTCTAAAGTTATTTATATTCGAAATACTAAATACTTGCTTTAAATTCATATTTTGAATATAAACAACCATATTCTTTATTTTATTTATTTTCATAATATTTTATTGTGTCTGTATAGTACAATATTATAAAAGACACTGATGAATATTATCTATATTTTGATTATGCTGTTATAGAATGAAAAATTAATTTGTATTACCGTATTACATCGATTATAAGACGCACCCTTATTTTTCTAAGCTGGAAATAATCGGATCATATCATTTACATTGGGAAGACGCCACTGAATATACATATGTAAGACGTACCATTAATACAGAGACACCAGAATACGAAAATAACATGTGTCGGTATTTATTTTCTATAAATATTACACATGTACATAATGGACAGTAGCTTTTGAGTATATTTTAGATGTAAAACTGCATTATGGCATTGTTAACAAGTACAGCATTCCCCGTAACGAGGCGGGTACTGTCATAAAAGTTAGTAGTTAAATGGCCCGTAGGGAGAAGTACGATTTTGTATCACCTTGACATGCAAATTGTCCGTGCTCGAATCGTTTCACATGTGCCTCTTGCATTAGTGGACCCCGTGTGTGTGTTACCAGTAGTAACGTATTCGTTACTGACTGATGCTAACTAACTGGTTGTGCGCTGTTCAAGCACATATGCACATGTGTATGTGAATATATGTATATCTACTCTCTCACTCTGTTTTAGTTCACTTCGTTACAGGTAATTTATAGTTAGTATTAAACGTTAGGGCTCGCCATGTCCGAATATCAGCATAGCGCCCGGCCTCGAAATGCAAATTTAATTTGGTGGGCCTTCGCTCGGTTTTATATTTCGCCCCCTTGACTTTATAGGCGCTATCGTTTACGGCATTTACGGCCGATATAAAATCCACGAAAAATGTCCCCTCGCACTTTTTATCGTGAAGATATTCTTGGCTCGCCTTCTCTCTTTCTCTCTCTCTCTCTCTCTCGCTCTGTCTCTCGCCCGGCCAGGTGAATTCTTTATTAACTTTTCGACCAGTTTTCGTTAATTTCGTTTTGCTTGTTGTCGCTTGATGGCGCCGGTTTGATGATTTGCCCGTAAATTTAAATCGCCCGCCACTTTTATGTAGCTTTAATGGTCGCCCCTGATACCTCGCTATACACGACCCTTTATACTGCCCAATTTCTCGAACATCTGCTTCGATATGTGTGTACTGTTGTACATACATACGTACTTATATACATACAGAACTTGGTTGTTCTCTTCTCACTGTCCCCGTGACGACAATATCTACTGACTTGTATACTTTTGTACTTAGAAAATTGTATTTATAAGAATTAGACTGACATAGTTTAAGAAATGTTCCAAATTATTTTATAACAACACATAATCAAACTGATGTAATTGTATTGCTAACGGTTAAATAACTACACTATGTTATTATGTAATTCATTTATAATAACGCGTATCTCTTACAGCAATATTTACTTGTGTTCATTCCTTTTCTTCATAGTATATAACGAAAAACAAGTACATGCATAGCTCGGACTATCATCAAGAGCCTAAGCTTGTGTGTATGTGTTTTTTTTTATTCTTGAGACTGACTCGAAAAGGTGACGGCCTACAAACGAATGCATACGATGATTACTGTAATATCTAACATTGTTGTTAACTACCGGCTTCTTTAATTTCTTCCTGGAACAAATTACCAGTCTGCACGTACTTTGCACAACATTGTTTATTTGTTCCACGTGCACGTTATGTAAAACAGCTGATGATGATGTGATGTTTACGTTCGGTATATGCATTTTTCAACAACCTGATGATTTCTTGTTAGATATAGAATATCACTAGTTACATCGATGATTTGCGGTAAAGTAACGTTAAATATATGTACATATATTTATTTATATACACTTTGTAAGTTATGTAAAGAGATAAATAGATTACACTCGCAAGATGCCATATCACAAGAAATTTACATATCTAATGAAAACTAAAATAGATTTAATTAGAGTACTTTGTTGAAATGTAATTACTATGTTATAGTAAATCGAGTTGTATTTAGTTTGAATTCTGTTGAATTTTTCTATATTTAATTTTGTGTTTTTGGTTATAGATTCCGTTAACTAGTAATGAAGGTACTGCTGGTCTTGGAAGTTCAGCACCAGGTATTCTAGCAGCTAATCCGTCCGTGATGAAGAAGGTAAATGTATGGAAGAAGGTCCAGCAACGATATCAGTGTGCCCGGGAAATCACTTTAGAAGCATTTAAAGATTCTTCATCTGATGGAGAATCCTAGTATAGAAAATGGTAAGTAAAAGTATTTGAAAATATTTTCATGCACATTCTTCCACATTTCGAGTAAATAAATAAAATTACATAGTAGTCAGATTCACAAATATGATAGACTGACTGATACCATATATACTTGTGTGTATTTATTTGTTTATGCAAATACCGAAGTAACTGAGATCGTAAATTTTTCATTATCTGTGTGAGTTGACGCATATCAAGTGCGGTGCGTTGGCCGCAGGACTGAAGTTCTCCTGCTATATATCACCTTGCTTCACTTGAGCAGATTGTTTATTACACAGTGTACATTTATCAAAGTCAGCCCTCAGAACCATGGAGATGCTCTATACTACACCACTACACTACACATACACACTCACTCACTGTTGTATTAATTACATTTATGAAACAACTGACATCTTCCAACACACATACGCTAGAACTAATCCTAATTGCACAAGACTGCCAATAAAACATTCCTATGATTATTTTCACATGAGAATTGATTAAAATTTCATGAATGAATTGTAGCAGAATAGTTTAGCCTCGGAGATTATAACTTATCTGTCTCTGTGCAACAATTTATTGTATTACATTTTGAAATTGCGACTAATTCAATTGGTTTTTAATTTATTGCTGGTGGATTTCCGGAAACATACGTGTATCCTGTGGTTTCAATCCCGATATCCCGTACCTACATACATGGTCTCTGTAGTACCTGGCTATGTTTTGTAATACATTATTCGCGCGGCGCGCGCGCACGCGCACAATGTTACTTGGAGAATGAATACGATAAATTTGAAACAATACTGCGGTAGTGGCGTGTGAAGTATGGCCAGCCCCGTTGCATCGTTCCATCTATTTGCGCGAAGCTTAATTAATTCGGTGAGAGGGCAAAGGGTGAAGGACGACGTCCAGACGGCCGTCTAGACGCTTCGCGAGACCTAGTTTCACACTGGCAACCCCCATAAATCACTGTCTGCACACACACACGTACATGTACTTCCTCTTCCTTCTTTATAGTAGTTCCGCTACACGTGTGACGTCACATCTACTATACACAAATACTACTGTACAGAACATCATTTGACATTCATACTCAGTATTACAGATATTCTTTCATAGTAGAAAATAAATAAAAGTACAGAATTGATTAATTCCCTATATCTGTATAATAATTTTCGATAATAACTACGTATACAAAATAACTAAACTACACTGTTAAACTGTGCAGTCAGTCATATTTATTAGAAAGTGCTTGATTAACCCGCGTACATGCATTACCGAAGTATGTGTACGTATGTGCATAGCAGACACCATAAATTCACAGCGAGTTTACTCGGACATGGCGTAATCCATCTTCCGTCTAATTTATGCCGCATCACCTGAGAGTCTTGTCCGCTCGAGTAATTTAATTCAAGCGCTTAGTCGAGTTTTTGCAATCTCAGCAGACTCCGATCAACAATTAATAATAATTAACAATTATTCCAGCACCTAATTGATGATAAATTTCATTAGCTTAGCTACAATTTATTGAGTTTATAACAGTTTCTTTACAGTATATATATTATACGTACATTTACCATATAACTTATCCTGTTTTACATTTATTCTAGAACAATTAAATGTTTCATGAATTCTATTAGATTTATTTAATAATCACAAATATTCTTATTGACATTTAGGTGTACAAATTTTATTCTTCTTTATAGTTGAGCTTTAGGATAATTGATAGGAAAAAAACTCCTCTTTCTTGCAATGTTATTGAATATTTTCTTTTTAAAATTACACTGTTCTTAATTCTGCTAAATTTAATAAAAAAACTCAGTGCGAATATTTATCACAATATATATATAGACTATTACGTGTACTAGCAAAATACATTTAATGAGGAAAATTGTAGTAATTCTTGCATGCATCGTATCATTTCCCGTGCATTTCGTCGCATAACACATGACACGCAGCGCCTCCCTTGGTCGCCGCGGCCAGTCTGCCGGACGTCTCTATGAAAACCGACGCTGCACGATGCCCGTGGACCCGGAATGTCATGCGCCTGTGCCGGCTCCGCCTCCGACGGACAGAGGAACGCCCGTTACCTGTTCACTTGTCACTTTGTGTTTGAACGTTCGTCGTCGTGGACAGACGGCGTTCTTCTCGCAACCCAAGCGGAACACATTTATCGGAAGTATGCACCTCTTCCTATATGCAAATTGAAATGTTACAGATTTTAAACAAAAATACTGACAATAATTTTTAACACACCAAAAGTCGTTCAAAAGTATACTGATTAAATAAATAATTGAATGCTTCTTAGAACATATTTAAATTCACATAACTATGTCTTCATTTTGTCTTGTTTCAAACTTTTACATTATTGAATGCATAGTTTTTCAATTATTCAGTTGAATTCATTACCATTTTAGAAATAAAAAGAATATATCGAATCTATCACAACGCACTACATATACATTCCTCAACAGATATTTTTATTGTTTCGATAAAATGCTTAGTTTGAAATGTTTGACACGTATTTAACATAATTTCATATACATACGAGTAAGACTGTGGCCTGCAAGTATATTATAATAAACACGGTCTGTATTTTAATACCGAGAGAGTTATTTGACAGTAATAAATTCACACCTAGTCAAGTACTGGTGAGACTATCTGATCATTGTGATGGAATGTTTATTTCATAATCGTGTCTGTACGTGTATACTGATAATATTACATCATCACATGTGACGCCAGCACCCGCCGCGATGCACGACAAGGCGCCCGGCGCCAACACAACACACCACGCACACATACATACGTGCGTACATGCATACCTACATGTATTTATTTATTTATTATGTACCACAAATACAGGTATATACATATGTGTGTGTGTGTGTGTGTGTGTGTTGCTGTTGCCGTTATAATTGCCTTGAAGCGCCAGACCGGATAATCCGTTAATGCCTCTTCATAACAACGCAGAACAAGAGATTAAAATTGTTTTATTTTTCTTATTCAGCATCTCTGTGTTCCTATTGGTTTCGATTTAGTCGCAGCTAATGATTCTTGGAATATTTCGATAATTTATCAAGTATGATGCAAATTTGTCGGGGACAGAATTAATCTTCTTCAACGGCTGCAACATCTTTTCGTAGAATACTTTTATGTAAAATGTTATGTTGCACAGTGTAAAGAATAGAATATTAACAGAATATCATGCAAGTGTTCACGTGGGCTGTAATAAATAGAATTATAAATATGGCAAATATAATAGACATTATTAAAAAAGTTGTACTGCATCATTCTATATCATGCGCTTTTACTACAATTAATAATACTTTGTATTAATGAAATATACGTAAATGATACTTCCGCAAATATGTTTTTAATTACCGGGATGTGAATTACTGATTAAATCGTATCGTTGCTGTAGCGAATGTCTGATGAAATACTTTCATATACTACTCTTACGAGAGAGTGCAATGTTGTGCAGTGTACTCGTATGTTGTTGTTGTTGTTGTTGTTGCCGGACGCCACGTTGACCCCGTTACTATACTGTGTTGTTTACTACAGAGAGCAATCTGCATATACACGGTAATTACGCTATCCGACGCAGACTGGCCCATCACATCCTGCTACATTTGCACACAACACACCTGGATGCGTGTATACAAACTCTACATGTACACAGTTACACTACGATAAGTAGAATATTGAATCTTCATATATAACTGAATGTGTATTTACAAATACTGCTACCATTGCGTGCATGATTCTTTTATCATCTCACAAAACATAATCACTGTATACACTTGTACAACTATTTCTCTTTTTATAGTAATTTTTCAATCTAAAACAAATGTATTTGTAATTGGATGCGAAGTATAATATTTAAAATCGGGTTAATTTAATTTTAATAACCAGAAAAATATTCGTAATCTTTTTATGCCTGAATACATGGTTAAGATTTAGAAGATAATTTCTTTTAGATATATACACATAAAATCATACACTTTCCAGAACAGGTATAACATATTGAACAGTGATGGTTTTTTTTTTTAAATCTGTAAATGTATGGAAATTATCAGTATTCTGTTATGCATGTAGAGTGTAATAATACAATTGAGACAACGATTTGTCTCAGATCGGTTTTGCTTTTATTTTGCATCGAGTTAATTGAACGAAATCAATTCCATTGCACTAATTTCGCTGAGGAGAAATTCCATGCAGACGGACGGACTGACATTGTAATTTACGAAACTGCTCATTCGATGTGCAATGTGTCCATTCGTTTCGTTTTTACTTTTGGCCAATCAGGCTCGGAGCAGGACATCGCAAGTCCGTAATTCGACTTGCAAATGTCATAACAACATTTGTCTCCAATGCTGCTGCTGCTGCTGCTGCTGCTGCTGGCTTTGCTGGCTGGCTGCCTTGGCTGCCTTGGCTGGCTGACTGGTCTGCAACTCATGATGAATATCGTCGAGTATCGTTTTACATACGTACGTACGTACGTATACACGTGCACTACGCTATACTACGTACGTATACGTATTGTCCGTGTTAAAGTTGACGTGTAAGAATGCGGTAGGCGTGTCACGAGTGTGTATCTTAGCGCAAATCATCTTTGTAACATTGTTGCAAATTGCAGTGTTGCTTTTCGAGTACGTATCAGAAGACACGAGTATACGTTCACTCACTATAAATCGGTAATGATTGTTTCCGTTTCGTTGTGTTGTGCTGCTACGTTGCGTTCACGCCTTGCGGATATGTTTTACGTTACTCGTACGTTGCCACTACCGTGGACAATGTGAAACCCATCACTCCTCCATTCTGTACGTACGTACGTCTGTCTGTAGTAGATGATACGTCCGTCTGTTCATTCGTGTTGTGTTCTTCTTCATCTTATTCTTCGCTCCGCGTGGATGAGTCAGTGATCCTTATCGTGTGCTGTTGTTGCTTTTTCACTTACTCGTTTGTTTTTGTCCGTTGATTGGTGGAGAGTGGCGAGAAGCAATTGGACTTTGAGGTTTCTTGGATCATCTACGATTCACTGAAAAACAAATTAATATTTTACAGCTACTGGATTTTTCAACCGTCAATGTCATTACCACAGCTGTAAAACAAGTCAATATACACGTGCAAAATGTTTTTCATTCATTTCACTTATCTGAATTGTCCCACCTGCAAAGATATAGTAATTTCCTTTTTTAGTAAGTGAAAGAAATCATACGCTCTACTTTATATTCATGTTTCTGAATCAAGAGATGATGCATCATTGATCAGAAAATCTATTAGTATAGGTACTACCACATATTTGATATATTATTTCATTCTTTTGGCATCGTCATCAGAACGATGTCGATTTTCTATTATTTCACTGAGATTAGCTTTTAGGTGATTTAACACATTCGAGAGAAGACCGTGTAACGTTTACGTTAAAAAGGGTGGTAAATGTGTGTGGAACTATTGTCACTGAGTCATTGCGTGGTGCAGTTGGTTAGTTTCATTCGTAAATCGCCGGTCTCCCTTTGTGGATGGTGAGTGGATTTTCTACTAGTAGATAGACGATCCACCATCTTGTTTTCTTTGTCCATCATTACTTCCACCGACAACATTAGCGTAATAAACGCGAACGGACCCGTTTCACAATGGCCGTGCATGGTGCAACGGTGCACAATGCTGATGCAATTTGCACCCCAACTACACACATGCATGTATGGCATGAATGTATGCATACACAGTTGGCCGTCGTCCGACAATAAAACCATTACAACGCGTATCTGTGTGTGTGTGCATTCTTCACAATGGGGCTCTATGCGCTCGCTTCTATATGGGCTCTGGTCTATGACCTAGGATGCTAGACATCATAGAAAACGGTTCGTGTGTTCGTTTTGTATTAACAATTCTAGTTGCTCGTGCTAGCTGTGTTACCGTCGCTTGCTTGCTCGGTTGGTGTACAGCGCGCGCTGATACAGCCAGCAGTCTTCGCCTCCACTATCACGTTCAGCTAAGCTGGCGTTGGCCGGTCAGACCGCGACGACGATCACTGCGGTGATGGTGAAGGGCCCGAGGGGTGAGACACACCTGGTGCTCTTTGTACCGGAGAGCTCTTATACATACATACATACGTACGTACGTACCTTTAGTAAAATACTATACCTGAACATACATGTGTGTGTGTATGTGTGTATGCAATGTGGATCAGTCCAATAGAAAAATTCATAGAACTACGACGACGAGGAGAAGTAATGTATTTTCTAGTTCTGTATGTATTCATGCTACTAGGTAAATGTTGCATACAGACACTCCAGTCATGTGCTGGAAAGATTTGACTAACGGAAATATACAGACATTCTCCCAGTGTTATCAATAATTAACAGATAATTTATTGACCAGACAAACCGTACTGTTTATTTAGGTATTATGTTGTTTTCCAAAGTATTAAATTACAATTCATCAAGTGCAATGAACTGGTATAAATATTTATACAAGATAACCATATAGCAATTAGCATTAAATTATTTTAATTTATAAAACTGAAATTAATTGATACTGCTATATTTTTCTATATATTTAAGCATTAGTAGGTAATTGAATCTCAGAATAAATATTTTCATTGTATACAATCTGGTTGAGGAGTGTTAGAAAATTATTCCTAGTTCCTCCTCCTGATTGCACCCCTGTTGTCCGGTGGGTCGGTGCTGGTGGCGTGTGTGTGTACCTGTATGTACATGTGTGTATGTGTACAGTGCAGCTAGACATGTTCGTCCCCTGTCCGCACCGCTCGCCCCTGCTTGCATAGCTGCAACCGTCTCTGTCGGTGGTGCACGGCGGCTGATTGCAGAGTGCATTGGTGCTGTCTCGCTCGCGGCGGGACGCAATGCACGCCGCGCCAGACAGCGAGCCCTCTGAATCACCGTCCCGTGTCCGGTCATCGTTTCCAAGAACTGGTCGGCGCGGTGTGCCTCGTAGGACAGTCTGGGATGCACGCCGTCTCGCATGATCAAGAGCGTTCGAAACATACATACATACATGTTATGTCCGATCGTCCGTCCGTCTGTCCGGTTGGCTCAGTCAGTCGTCCTTTCGTGATACATCACGGCCACTTGCCTGCTGCCTGTCTGCTACATTTATTTTATTTACTCTACTCATCGTATCTGCTGTGATTTTACTTTGGTCTACTTATAAAGCAGTGTACATATTAATATTAATAATGATATAAAATACAAAACGGAGTCGTATATGCTCTTGTATATTCGACAACAACAGAATCGTGAGATTTTGGACACGTGGTACAATATTTATATATTGCAAAAGTTTACTTACCATGCCATGTTCTTTTATTATTGTGCTAAACTTCTTTGAAGTTTCCCGCATACATTTCTTGGATATTTGCAAGATGCACTCTCCACTTCCTTCATAAATCCCCCACAGATCCATTACTATACTCAAGTGTAAAATTACGCATACTCATCAGACGGCCTGCGCTGCAATCTCTTCCGTTTTCTTTTTGATGATGGACTCGTTTTAGGGTAGGTCAGTATCACATCTCAATTCAAACAATAGACGCCCGCCTCACCCCGCACACGCTCTTCCATATATTAAAGTATCACGATTCCAGACCAATATATTGAAAGATATTGGTCATGGTACTTTTGAAGATTATTATTACTTCCGACGGAATAATCAAAGAAATGAACAATTTCATCGCAAACAATCCATACTATGAGTCAGAAGTAAATATTCATACAAATGAACCAAGAAAATGGTTTTCTTATCTCAACTTGTAAAATGAGAAGTACATGTATTTTTATTTCCTGTGTAGATATTATTGTTTTCTTTAGTAATATATATGTATATGTATATTTATGATCCTGTAAATATACAAGTCAAAGTTACAATGAAAGTATGAAATCTTGCACGGGTAAAGAACGTTACTTCTTTATCACTGTCAAGTAAATTGCATATTATGCTTTGTACTTGTATGTTCTTCCTATGACTTACAGACATGGTGGACGGACATTCTCAAGAACTAGTTGATGGTTGGTTGGTTGGTTGGTTGGTTGGTTAGTCAAAGAAACTGACCGGTTGATTTTACACTTGTGAGTGCGCGCGTACCGCGGTGATCCGCACGTTCTTTGGTCATTACGCGGACACAAGGAGAGCACTCGCGCGAACAACAATGAACAACGCGATTGCCTCTGGTGCAACCCGTAGAGAGGCTAATCACAGTCCAGCTAATGGCTTCCGGTCTCTCTCACTCGGCTCGACGTCGTTGCACCACAAAAGGTTCTTCACTCTTTACACTCGATTCCCGTCGTTGCGCTCTGCAACCATTAGTGCATCCAACATACAATACACATGTTCAACCTATACATATATATATACTGCTGTACATAGCCTGTCTATACGTATGTATGAACAGGTATAAGTATCTCGCCTATAGCCTGGATGCATGATTCATGTATGTACGAACATGTATGTATGTGTACCTAATCACCGAGGTCAATCATATGTGTCTAGTCAAGATCGAAAAAGGAACAAGGAAATAACAACATCTAAAGTCGGCTTTCAAATACAAAGGGTTATATTTCATTATTGATCAAATTATATTAATGCATTATTATAAGTATTACTCGTATTAATCATGTAAGTATTTTTAATAATTTGTTTATTCTTCATTGTATAAATGAGTATTTTGTAAATGAAAAGATTTAAATCAAAACTTCTAGGTAGAAATGTTTGTATGACAAACGGCAGTTACACAGAGTCGTTCGTGCACAGATGAATCTGTGTTATTTCATTGAAATGTTTCACGTTTCTCTGCTGTGAGTACGAAAGTTCATTTGAAATAACGCAGAGGTCGCTGAGCAGTGGGCGTACGTACGTATGTATGTATGTATGCAAGGTACTTACATATAGTAGAACATAACGTAAACGTAACGTATAAGAAAGGTAGAAGGTAGTACACGTGAACGTGAGACGCGGCGGTGCACGTTGCCGTACTCTGTGATCTAGGGAAGGTCGTAGTCACGACACAACATGTTATTTATGTTTAGAAACAACAAACGCACTGTGATTTCATTCAATGAAATGCACCGGCCTCTCTTCTCTGTACACACAAGGAAGTGATCCACTGCAACAGATACACGCCCGGAATAATATTTATAATATATGTATCTGTATCTATATATATTCTCTCGCGCAAACACACACACACAGTCTGAAACCTCGAATACACAATAAAACATATTATATATTTACTTTAAATATATTTACCTATATAGTATATGGCAAGGAAAGATCAGAGGATAACTAAATAAATGTGGAAAATAAACGAGGAGTTTCTACGAAGTATATGACTTATCGGAATCTCCAGAAGGATAAAATATATACATGTATGTAAATACTTGAAGGCTTCAATACACAATTTATTTATACATACGAATGTGCAGTAATACATATGTAGATATTTTTGTTTTAATATTACCGATTCAACAAATCAATTACTTCATTGTCTCTGTCTCTCTCTCTTTGAACAAAGTAAATGTTTGAACGATTTCTTACATGGTATTACGTCATGGATCTTAATCTTTAATAGCTACTTCTTGAACAAGTACAATGCACCTATAAAATATTTTATAGCTTGTACCAGTGCAGCATTTTGTGTTCAGTGACGAGATGTATGTATTATCATCATACACACACACACACACACACACACACACACACACACACACACACACACACACACAGACAGACAGGTGTGTGTGTGTGTGTAAAGTGACGACTAGTTACTTAATATTCAGCACTGGAATTACAGATAATAGTAAAAGAGCCACTTAGACATGTGAGCTGTGTGTACGACCTGAAAACAGATTTTATATGTACAGGTGTGTTCCATGTACTGAGAGATCTCTTATCTTAATTTTGTGAGAAAATTCAAGGCATTCTCTAGAAAATACGCCGAAATTATTGGAAATACAGACACAGACTGCACTACGGTAAAATTGTCTGCTTTATTATATTTTTAAAACGAGAATAAACATTTTCGTAATGTTTTCTCTTTATAAAATATATTCTACTGTTTGGAATTCCTGATCTAATCATAAATATCATTTAATATATATATTATAATTATTGTCAAAAGAGTACCATTCACATAAAATATTATATTCTTATTAATATCAATTTGCTTATACTTCAATATTTAAAGAATATTTTACCAAATTTTTAATAATTTAAAATTGTACAGTGTTCTGTAAATTTACATATGGACAATACAATACAATAATTTATTTTTCACATAGACTTTTCTATTCTGAATGCAAATCTCGTCCACATGTTAATAGTTCTAAACGGCTATTAACGTGATATTTTTGCCTAAACACGTCTGCTTACGTATGTACGACGCGTCTAGTGTTGGACGCGCGCGTTTGCAGCGGGACCACGTTGTACCTATGTAGCATTCGTGATCATGCATTCCGGACATCATGCAAATGTCTGGCGCGTAACCAACAGTCGTCGGGTGATTTATCTCGGAATCTCGACCATTAATCAAACCGGATCGAATCAATACAGGAACTAAACACGCTACCTGATCTAACAAATACTTGTTCAACATGCGGCTAGCCAGGTACAAGGCGACTGCAACAACAACAACAACGCACACGGAATCAACAGGAATCCTCACATTACACTGCGGAAGATACTGTACACTTCCATACATACATACATATACAATACATACATGTGGAAGTGTACTCCTCTCTGGTTCAAACACGTTTGCATTGTTATTCTTTGTTATTACAATGTTATTGTAAAAATGTTTTGTTTCAGATATGCTTATATACACGTACATCAGCAATAAGAACTCTTCACGAGTAAGTAAAATAATTATACAATATAGCTTTGTAAAAATATAATCTGTATCAGAATATATTTTTGTCATTTACTAAATAAACATATCTAAACCATTTGGTTCTTATTAAAACCAATCACTTCTGTTAAAATTCAAATGTCGTGATTGCCAACGGTGATACAGTTGTAATTATGTCTTGTTAAAATGTATTTGTTGAATCACTATTAAATAAGAATAGTGAATAGATCATATTGTCATCGATACCAGGAAGTATGTGGATGTGCAAAAATCAATGTAATAAGTTTTCAGGAATTGTGCAAATCATTTAATCACTTATAGAGACAATTACTTGTGTGCGCTGCAGCTTGCAGGTGTCAGCCAGGCACCTACTGTGAGTGTAATGTAATGTGATCTGACTCACTCAGTCACTTTATGGTAATTTCAGTAGCCGATTGTTGGAAATATAGATTGTGCACATGCCGCTTACTATGGCTTGGCTGCTCTTGGCTTTCTTGGAACACTGTTAATAGAACCAGCGATAAATACGTATGTTTGTATGTACGTGTGCAAGTCGAACACGGAAACCAACTTACTCTCTGTCTGCGGAGGAATATTTGTAATTGGTTGAAAATAAAACAATCGCACGTTGTAATTGTGTTCTCGGCAAATACAGGTTCATTATTTATACTGAAGGATAAACACCCGAATTGATTCAGTAAAGAAACTTTGTACACATAATGCTGCAGTTGCAAACACACATACATCTGTGGTTAAAGAAAAACTGTTCTATTTTAGACTGACAAGGTAATTCCCCGATATCATGTTATTCATTCGAAAATTATTAATACGTAACCTTGCAAAACTGCATGAATATTTTACTGCAAAAATAAATACGCCTACTAAATACATATAGAAATATATACAATTTTAGTATATAAACTTAATTTTTATAGAATATTGCATAATTCAGTTTCATTTTATGAATAATGTAATGCTATTACTTAACAGGACAGTGTCCGTAATACATACTTTGTTTCAGTCCCTGCCGAGGAACGGACAAGCTTAGATTTGCTCGATGTACGTTATAATCTATTTAAATTCTTTTGCAACGGCGCATGCTAAAATTAAGACTTTAATTGACACTGATTAAGTCGTTTAGGTTGTAACTAATTATTGTCATTTTTCAAAAGCAACAAAGTAATACACTGTAATATAATGCAGTAACTACATCTATAGACGATATAAAAAATATATTCGATAATTAGTCAATGATTTTCAGAAAAATAAAATAAGAAAAAAAAACACATAATAATATTAATAAAAATGTTCAGGAAATCCTAATTCACAAATAGTGTTCTATTGTTTTACACGTACGCGAACAAACATATTGTTGGTTTTCAATATAAAGACATTGTGACAAGTAAAATAGGTTAGTTTATTGTTTGTGGTAGAGAATAGTAGTGAAGTGCAGTTGTTGTCGGTGTTGGTGGTTCCAGGAGATGCGAGTTCGTAGAACACATTTGCGGCCTGCAAATGTCCCGCAGGTATGTGAACTTATGTTTTCTGCTATTCAATTAACTGGAATACATATTTAAAACCAACGTATCCTTACCTATATGGTTAATGTATGTTATTTAGAATAAATATGCAATGTATTTCTCCATTTGCCTTATACTTACTTCTTTGTACATATTTCAAACATTTGAATATGCAAGTGAT
>JAGJTL010005742.1:5282005-5298222 GCA_022063505.1 Calosoma granatense | reverse complement strand
GGGGGGGGGGGGGGGGGGGGACGTAGTAATGTAGTGACTATATATGCATACACAGGGTAGTAGACCTATCTCTCTACACACTTGCTAGCTTCTACGTACGTATGCTTCTAGTGTGTGTGTATTTGGTTTGAAAGAAACTATAACAGTTAGATTATAAACGACCACAGCACGGCCGATCTGTTCAAGCAGATCGATTACTAGACTCCATCTTTAATACGATTTACGAGCATAAACATATAATTTTCGAGCTGGATAATATCAGGGTTTGTTCGTGTGTAAGACCATAACGCATCGTTCATTTGTCAAAAATTGATGCCAGCAGATTGTTTATGATGCTCGACCGTGACTTGTGGTCGCCGTATGTAGACAGTCTCACTTTTTAATGCGTACGTATCATCTGTGTACATTTCACCGATTTCGAAATCGAAACAATTGCTTTCTCAATTACTGTTATCTGTTTTGTCTCTCTCACAGTGAGGAAACAACGCTTTTTGCTCTCTTCGTTGTAAATGAAACCATATAAGTTATATCTTTGTAAAATTTGATAATTGTCAAAACCTTAGGAATTTTAAGTAACCTATGAAATAGTATAGTTTTAGATTAATGTTTGGGTGTGTGTTCATTGCAATCTGCAATTTATGTGGTCAGTTTTGTTGTCATGAATCCTGTGTAAAAACAAGCACATTAGACGAATTTATTACGGTTTTGAAAGACCTTCTGCAACATTAGTTTCACCACATTTGGAAACTAATATTTGTCTCCAATAGTGCACCATCACAACTACAAAAACTGTTAAAAATTAAGTACTGAGCTGAAAAGCAAAACAATTCTTTTATGTTTTTCTCAACTTAATGTGATTTCGAATTGGTGTCATTTATTTCGAAATATTATTTGCTATTATTAATGACAAACACTGTTTTGTTATTTGTTAAATCCATGTTTGTTTTCTTGTGTTTTCAGTAAAAAATTTAATGAGCTGGATTCCTAAGAAAAATTATATGATTTGAATTGTTATTTATTTTGTTATATCTCCTAATAGTAATAATTACGCTGAAAAATTAAATTCATTAGTAAAACGTATGTACTAAAAATAAAGTGACCATAAAATTGTAAGCGATTGAATACAATTGCTAATATTAATATACATTTCCAGTTACATTGTCTAACCAACGACATAGAAACAGTGGTTTGTCATCACTTGAAACCCCAGAAATAAATCACTTTTTAACACGATGTCACATTGCTGGTCTAATGCAATTCAGCGCGTCGGTCTCGCTAACAAATTGAATAAAAATATTTTTTATCCGTCGTCATATCGTTGCGGTCGAATGAATCAGTCTGCTTTCGGTATCTAGTGTAAAAATAAAATAGTATCATGCGAGAGATCTTGTCGCTCGTTATTAATCAGTTGTTCGTCTGGTGCGACGCATCATTGTCGTCCCCCTGAACTTCGTGGTGTTTTTTACAGATTTCACCAGTCACCAGTGAGCAGGGTGGGGTTCACGGGGAGGGGTATTGTGGGGGGTTGGTAGACTACTCTATCGAGGTGACCTCCAAAATTCGCGCCGCACTAATGACGCTACTCAGACATTGCCAATAAAACCTGCAAGTGTGTCTACGTTGTGACACATGACAGAGATCTGACCGTGCCATGCATGTAGCCATGCTACCCTCCTCGACGCGAATCCTCTCTACTACACGGTTGCAAAGTTGTGGTTCCGTAACGTACCGCAACGCACGGGAAACCAGTGCTTGTCCCAGTGGCGTATCCACAGGGGACATCAGTGCATTCAATAGTTTTAGCCACACAACAAAATAAACCTGCATTTTATGCAAAGCCTAAATCATAAATATGAATAAATCTACATACTAAACGGTAACCATTTGACAGACATAATTGCAAAAGCCATGTTTAATTGCTCATAAAACATACATTAGTTTAACTATCTGTGAAATCTGTTTTTTAACACATAAAAACTCAAAATTAATCACCCGACAAAAGAGTCATCACACTTTCCGTTTAGCGGGACAAAAAAACATTGAAATGACTTGTCCCCTTGCACATAAAAGCTATAATTCTATTACACTCATAACGATAAAATAATGCCGTGGATATTATAACAGTCATTCCGAAATCCCTCATTTGACCAATATCATCACAATCATCTATGTTGTATGTAAAACAATGTTTGATAATCATCTCCATTACACATTTGGTCTGTTTCTCTAATCATTATTGATTTTATTAACCTAAATAACCTTATGTCTTTAACATGCCATTATGTATGTAAATATACTATGTTTTTTTTGTGAAAACATTTAAATAATTTGAATCCATTTAAACAGAGTGATTTCGGTTTGTTTATGTAGAAAATTGGAATAATTTGTATAACAGCTGTAATATGTGTTGTTGACAAACACAGATGACTACAGAACATACAAATTCCTAACTTGTTTACCGAGTTTCCCAAACACAAATATGAATCTCTGAATTAATAATCAGAAAATTAACATAACTTGCCACTTGCAGTAACACTCTGGCCAACGTTAATCGCAACGTTCACCTAATACTAATAAATAAACTACTTATTGTGACATTAAATTGCCGATTAAATTCATATTTCTTACAATTTTTGCCCATTGGATGGAAGAAAAATTTGACCGGAAATAGAAAAACTGTCTGTTCTAATTATAATTAGTAGAATGCTAATAATTAGAAGAAGTATTTCATCAGCCCGTGTTTGCTGCTTTAGGTATTGACCCTGTTTGAAATATTTAGATGGGACGCCTATGGTAAAGGTCTCCATCGCCAGACGATTGTTATTGTCTGCTATGATGTGAGACATATAATGATAAAGTTTGCTTAGTGCATAGTAGTGTATCTACTCTACTGTCTGATCTTTCTTATTTTTCTTTTATTTTAAAACGACAATTTGGATAGTTACAAATTTGCGTTGGATTCGAAGCTTGTATTCTTTTGTGTTTCGTAAATGGATATACTGTTAGCCTTTTCGGGCACACTTAATTTATGTTTGACTTCTGTTATGTCAAATATATTTTTGTGCCATTGTAAACATTTACAATGCTGAATGAATGTTTACGGTTTTATAGTAAATAAAATACTATAATTTAATGTTAACATATACACATGTTGAACAGAAATATATCGTTACTTGTATAATGTATTTTTCTTATATAAATATATGTAGTTCAATCTATACATGCCTATTGTGTAATATTGATGGATCACTGATGATTTATTTGTGTGTCTGTTCAATTACATGATGGGATGAGCACATACCTTTTGTCAATTATTTATTACGTAACCACGGACAAACAATCGACGCTTGTATGAATCCGGATGTGATGGCACAGCGTGTTTATAAATTCTAAAATCAGTTTGTTTATTCTATAGCAAGTTTTATAAACTATATTTGGCAGTCTCTAGATAAAACTATACAATCTAAATGATGTTATTAAATACAGTTTATTCATTCATTGCTCCCCCTGTAGGCAATATGTAAGGAATTTAATAAATATTCTTTGTGAGAAAAATGACAATTTCATTACGTTTCAGGTAATTGAAAATCCATATAGAACTTTCGCTTTCGTGCAACTATTTTCTGTGGCCATTTATTATTTCTAATCGTATGCGTCAGTGCACACACATGCATAGAACATTGATTATTAATTACTTGTAATAAATCATTTTATATTCACACCCACATGCTACAGGCTTATCATATAACGCCTCGGAATCTATGTAGGACATTAATATTTTATTATCCCCTGACAACTGCATAATCTTTGGATTACAGACGACTTAACCATGTATTTAAAACAAAAGCGAAATCTGACAGGTGACATATGTACGAGCAAAGAGATCAAGCAGACTCAAATAAATAATCTTAGTAAATACGGTTCTTTCTTTAATTAATAATCATTTCTCATTTAATAGCAGAACAAACTCAAGATATGTAGATGTGTACAGTATAGTGCAGTGTAGTGTTTGTATGTAAATGTAAAATTATCATCACTTTCCCTTACCAGTAGTACTGTACATCTTGTTAACTTGCTCAAGCATGCATGCCTGTCTCTGTAATAAAACAATGTGTAATAAAATTGAAGGTGTACCTACGTACCACCATTCATAGAATGATGATTTTTACGCTGTATTTAAGTTGTAAAGGATGCTAATTCTATAGATATTATCATCTTCCAGTTACGTCGGAAGAAGCGGGAACAAAACGACACAGTGTTGAACAGGAAATCCTGTTCACAGCACAACCGGAAATGCATTTTTATTCCGTCTTACTTTGACTGCATTTTCTTCTGCAATTGCACTCTGCTGTGTCTTCATTAGTCGCATTCATGATTACCAACCAACGTAAAATGCACATTGGAAAAAAACTATTATGTTTCCGCACTGGTTTTATATGTATGTCAGAAGGATTAGGTTTCACTTGCCATTCATACATACACTCCCGTTGTACGTACGTATGTATGTGTGTATGTATGTACGTTAGTTATGCATATGTGAATGTTTGTATGGAAACAAGATTTATTCTTAAACGTCTTGTTAATATAATATCTTCTTCTATGTATAATGCATATTCATATGTTTTGTAAAGTACAAATGAATTATAACCGTCCTTGTAACGTTTCAATTTATTTCCAGACAACTGTCATCCGCTTCAAATAAGTCGACTACAGAATTCTTAAATACATTCTTATTCTGAAAAAGTCAATACAAGAGGAACCGCTGCCAATGAAATTTTCTCACGGAATTCGTGTCACTTTTGCTCTGCCATTCTGAGAAACTCATTTTGGGAAATACTGATCTAAATATATACATATACGAGTATATATACCCTGATGCATTTCCCAAATAATATGTTACATGACTGCAAGTCTTGAAAGTGACTCACCGCATACAAACAAAAAATAAAATCTGACGTCACTGATTTCCTGGTACATTAGTATCATGTTATAATATTTGCATTTCTGTATACATACATTTCACAAATATTGTGAAATTGTTCACTGATTTCGGCTTGTTTGCGTGGAATTGTTATGCGATGTTGCATGATTAATCTGTATGACTTGTTTGTTTGTATGTATATATGTTCCCTTGGCCTTGTTGTAGAGAGAATAATATGATATACACACACACAGATATTGTAGAACACAGGTGTTGTTGTTTCCTCATTGAAGGCTGGGCTACAGTACCAAGAGTACTTCGCCAACGATATGCTATGTAGCCACATAGTAGTGGTAAAAAACCACATGGAAATCCACAAAAGGCGATTATGGAGTGGCAGTGAGTGATTCATTCACTGTACATGCATCCATCCATCCATTCGTTTGCCCTTCTCAAGTACACATCCTCAATGCTGTTGCAGTTGTTGTACGTTTTATTTTTTGTTCGCATTTCGTTGCAAGAGATGATGCATCCGAGAATTACGTAAATATACAATTACCGCATCTGTTTTATATGCAGATGGCTTTTTAATTGCATGTTTCGTTTTTAAGACGGATTAAAAAGTAATTCAGAAGTTACAAGCGATATGAAACGTTCAGGGATAATTTTAGTAATTTACTTTTGTATTTGTTGCCTTTTACGAAATGGACACGCGTAAACCTTTCATTTTAAATGAAAAGAAAATTTATTACCTACATATTTATGTACACGCTATCGGTATGGATAAATTTGTTAGTAATAGTCCTTCAATTCAGAAAGATTATACATCACCCATGTTATATACGAGTACGTACATACAGTGACATACGTCTGAATATTCTCCATTTTGCTATAACGCATCTTTAGCGGAACTAGTCTGACTATAAAGTTCGCATGCTGGTTTTATCTGTAGTAAGTTATCACGTTACAAAATGTTAGTCATTTTATTTGAGTTAATAGCCGGCGCTAATGGATGCATGTCGATATGAAATATTTTCAATTCTACGTTGTTTTGCTGGCTGGGCTGGCTGGCTCGCTGGACTGGTACAATTGACGGTTGATCGGATAAGCTCCTGTTGCTGCTGCTGCTGCTGTTACTGCTGCTGCTGGTTGTGGCCAAGTCATGGCAAGTATTCTATTCATGCATGGAGTAAATGCAGAACCTGCGACTCTAAGCTAAGCCCCATGATCAAGGTGCACTAACGTATGCCGTTAGCACATGTCGGAAGCTGATTCTACAATATGTTTTAAAAATATTGACAGATAAACTAATGAACCTAACTAACGCTGATTGGCATCCAAGCCTAGGTCGTTCGTTGCTCCTCTCATTAACTTGACTTTGTTGCGAACCTGAGATAATCGTACGTGGTTGTAATTTCAATTCTGTTTTGCGTACATTTAAATATATGACGGATTTATACACATCAAGTCACTGCTTGCTATATCTGCATATTTATTTACCGTATCCCCGACTATTTCTCACTGTTTATAAATACAATATTTCTCACTGCCAGCACAGCTATAAAACTTGCCTTTCTGATCATGACTGGTCTGCATATATTAACTATGTAGAGCTAAGTAGATATATACTACAGTTTACTGCATCCATTTTATCAAGTATTAATCCTTAGGTATGTCGGGTAGGGAGAAATTGTTAGGGTCATGTCCGGTAGACATTCATCAGTGCCTGTGTGTTGGTCGCGACTCAATTCGGGACGAAGGGAACTCGAAATACTCGTTTATTAATTGCAGTGTTGAACGCCAGACGAGGCAGGGGGTGATTTCTACAATACAACGCAAAATCTTGTTTATACATGTACGTTATGTACTTATACATATCTACCTTACTAACTATAAATCCTATATCTGTACAGATTACACCTTACCATTGCATGCAAGTGTTTGTGTGCAAGCGTGCACTGTTGTTACGGCCGATTAAGGACTGCGATGCGTCCTGTCTGATAATCTCCGTCGTTATGGTACACTGGAGGAGTGGTATCAACATTGTAAAGATAACTAACTGATCACGTAATGTGCGCGCCACGGTAGCAACCACGACATGTCGTTAATCGCATTTTATATTCTCCGTATTTTTTCACTCACGTTTTGATTTCCTATTATCTCCTCCGTGAGTATAATATATCTTCCTTTTTATACTGCACATGCATAAGAACACCTTCATATTGAATTCAATCTAAATATCAATTTTCTTTCATCTTCAAATAATTAATAATTTTTAGTCTAATATTCATTTTAATTCAAGTGAAATTAACGTGAATTTCTCGTACACAATACACTAGGAAATATTATAAAAGCGACCTATAACGATCGCTAAATTTTAACAAAAGAAAAATTGTTATTTGCCTTGTCACTCAATAATCTATCGTGATTCTATACAACGTCTTTATTATACTATATATCCTGGTGGAAAAAAGAAAAAACTTTTGTCCGTGATACAATGCTTCCCACCACGGCGTCTGTCAAGCTCAGCGACTGATAACGTTTAACAACAAAAGCTGTCTCGTCGCTAAAATGTTTTCATTACAAAAATGAGTTTAAATAATAAATTCCCCTGCATAATGAACGGTGCCACCCTCCCACATAGGAAGAAAAAAACTTTATTTCTGTCTCAAGGTCTTCCTGAAAATTGTCCGCTCTCACAAAAAGCTTTGCCGTTCGCCCCTTATTTGTGAAATGTACGAAAATGTGAGTACATGAGGGTAGACTTTTTATTATCGTAGTACTTATTAACTTGAAACGTCAAAAATGTACAGAAATGACAGGGGGTGGACTCATTTCTTTTTTTTTCTATACCATGGAGGGTTACAGCCCCAGTGGTAATTGCAACAACGCTCCCTTCTGGTATTAGTGCTTTCTACGCTGTTAACAGTAATCCACCCACCTTCCCACTACTCTCTAAGATTTCACATTATTCATTTACAAAGAGAGACTTAACTGTTTCAATATCTTTCACCACTGGGCACAATGTTCAAAATTAAAGTTGAACACCACTGTGTACGAATACGAAACTATGTATGTACGTACGACTGCAGCAGTCGTATTCTCTATGTAGCAGTCAAAAATCTATATAGAACGGAACATGTAATTAATGAAATGGTAGCAAATACTAAGATTAAGTATCTGTACAGATAGACAGGCCAACATTCCAGGAACAGTTAACAACGGCAGAATTTCTAAACAACAATTTGCCGTCGTTGTCGCAATAGAACAACACACACAACACACTGCAGTAACAGCAACAGCAATAGCAACAACAACAACCGTGGAAATGATAAATGAACTAGGTATATCGATAAATTTAACGGCTCGTTTTCTGTCAAGAACTAAACGGTGTGGGCTCTCCTTATTTATTATAACTCAAAGACGTACCTACAATTAATTAATTAATTAATTACTCCTCTATCGAATCAGCAACTTGTACATGTGATCGCAGATCACACTTTGCGATAAAACACCATTGAAAAACATTGACTAGACAGACAGTTCAGTTATGCTAGGAAATAATATGCCTGTCTTGTGTTATTTCTTCTTGTAGTTCAATTAATTACATTAATTCCATATTTTATCCAATAATGGTGGTGCTGGAGGTGGTGGTTGTTATATCATATAAATTCACTACTACACTACAACTGTGTGTATATAATGTACATACATATTTAAAATGCACGGCTCGTATGTGTCGTAAAGAGAAAGAAATAATTTTTATTATTTGAATTCGTTCATATTCATTAAGAAGCTGGTTAGTAATTAAAAGTCCAGTGTAATGGTTAACTAAAGCACTTTGAGTCGCCAGTGAGTGAGTGAGATTATTATCGATATTATGGTGTCCTAATGTGACGATAAAATTATCCACCGGAATTTTCTTACCGCTTAAGACCAATTATTACTACTTAAATAGGCCATTTAGGCACTAATAGTCATTCAAAATGGCAGTGAAGAAATACCATCTAACCCAAAATAGTTTCTCAATAGGCCTTAATTGTTATTTGTTACAGCAATTATAATAATTTTTTTACTGAGACTGGAAATGTAAATTAGTTGTTGATAGGTATATGTATCTATTTAATGTACATTTACACATACATTCCAAAACTAACGAAATACTAGATCCGTGTTTGTATTTAATGTAAACGACTATTTTTCCTACATTTTTAATTGGAGAATGTTTAAGAGAAATGTGCTTCATAAAATTTTACTACTACACCATATGAAATTATGTAATAGAGTTGTTGTTCGTATGAATATTAATGTGGACATAGTATTTAGATAAAAGCAAGTACGACTACGACTACAAATATGAATAATTTCTTGTTATAATTACAGTGTAGCGTAGTAATAGATTATTTTCATTATGAGCTCTGTTCTAGTTTGCAAAGTAATAAAGAAATTTCCATTAGTGCGTTTTTGTGGAAACATATGCTCTGTCATATTGATAATTAGTCGAGATAATGAATAGGTTTACGTACTTTGTCACGTGTACCTGTATTTGAGACTTGAGAGCGTAGTATTGTTAGGTGTGAATTATAACTGTGACCGCGATGTTCAATGGTTTAGAACTAATTTCACAACGCTTCTCTCTATTCACAGACTGAATTTAGTTTAGAACTTTACCTAGAATTCTCTCCACAACTCGTAATTGAATTTTCATATTTTTTGAATTCTTAAATAGCAAAAAAAAACAACTATTACCTGCGGTCGGATGCGGTTTCCATCGACTTGTGTGTATTATTAATTCGATAATGTTTCTTGTGAAGTTAATTTTTAGAATTTTAATCAACGGGTTAGTATTTAGCGTGCATATTTGTGGTTTTCTCGTCGTGCAAGATTTGGAAGTAATTATCACATTTTATCTTGCTAATTATTACAAATTATTTCGTTTTTTATATTGTACTAGGAATATTATTATATATTATTTAACAGAATTTTATTAAAACTAACTGTATTCAGAAATGTTGGTATGATTCAAACATTGCATGTTACTAATGGTTTGTCAAATTCAAAGAATTTAAGAAAAAATAGATATTATAAACTCATTTGTGAATATTTTAGATAATACTGTAAATATCTTTGAAAGCGAACATTATATTATCCTGTTAAATGTGATAGGTATAATGTACAGTTTGCTAATAATTTTTCCGCATCAGTAAAAAAATCAAATACTTCGTTGACCATCTATTAAAACGTCCGTAAACACTGATTATTTTCATGGTTACATCACTATGTAATATAATCAATATTCACATATATACGAGTGTGTGTATAGGAATGATTTCTCACTGACTAGTTGATTCTAGTTGTTAGATTGGATAGTGTATGTGTGTGTGTGTGTTTGCCGCAGTTCAAAGCAGTCCAGTGCACTGACCATTACTCCGTTCGCGGAGTATCAGGCGCGCAGCTAGTCGAGAAGGTGTACAGGTTTGGTAGCGCGAGTGGACGGTCCGTGACTTTAAACCGTCGGTCAGTTTTCGCCCTTTATTTTATTGCTGTAGGGGAAGCTTATAGCTTGTAGCAACAGCCGGACAGGGGTGTCCAAGGCACCAGCATTATGTGTCATTGTGATAAATATTACAATGTGATAACAATTTGTTACTGAGTTATAATGAATAGTCTCTGTTCAATTTATAATGACGATTTCAAAGCTAACTCTTCTATTCTCTTCGAATAATTTATACATATATAAGTTACCCTTTTCATAATTAACTTGTATAATATTCGAATATTGTCTTATATTTGACCTATATTGTTTAATTACTGAAATGACGATAAAAGAAATAATACTATTAGTAACAAAGGATAATAATTATACATATGACATATATAAGTAATTTATAGACTTGGATTTGCATTCAGAACTTGATAAATAATAAGTGATTGACAGACATATCTATCGATCTATTCCTACCCTATATTGTAAAATAAGAATACTACGTATGCACGTGTTGTGTTGTGTGCAGCGTATGTAAAACTGTATGCGTCTGTCATTTGATTTGATTTAAAGTATGCAGGTGATAGTGTTAGTGCTGAGCTGGCCGGTGCATTGACATATTTAGTGCGCTATGCCAGACAAACAGACAAGTACAGTGATACATATTGTTACTTGATAAGGTCGAAACCCGGCAGCATGAAACAAATGCTTTATCACTGACTCATACCGCTATGTACGAGCACACTAACTACGTGATGTTCTAGAATAGCAGCATTCTGTTTTAAATACTTTTCGGACTTCAGATTATTATTGTTAATTCTCATAATCAGCGAGCTAAATGCCATGTTCACAAAACAAATAAACATTCTGTATTATTTCCGCTTTGAACTACTTTGGAAAGACATAAATGCATGGTAATAACTTGTACAGATTACATTCACACATGTTCATTTATTTAATGTATGGAGACAGTAGTGGACTATAAGTTTTTGTAGGCCCGTCACTAATGAGGCGGAATATTAGATTATTTTAACATTATCGTAAATTAGCAACACACGTAATATTATCAGAAAGTATGACATGTTGCATAGTAAATAGATATTATAATAAATACTTTGCCTGTGTTAAATATTAACCTAATGTACAAATGTATTTGTACATCATACAAATACGATCATTGGTCTATGAGGAGGAGGGAGGGAGGATGATGTATATGTTGCGGGTAACACCTATTATCTTCTTCCTCGTGACAGTTCCATGAGTCAGCTGAACATGCACGCGGGGCGAGGCGGCAGAGGGGTGGTTGTTGGGTAGGGTGTAGTGGACCAGGATGGGTCCTACGTCGGTGGGCCATAAATCTATAGAAATTAATTCCGGAGGCTGTCCGACTCATAAAATCGACAGCACACCGACTGCGTTGTGTTGTGTTGTGTCTTGTTGCCAGATACCAGGAAACTGATCGGTACCCGGTATTTAGGCTTGTAACTGTCAGAATCGATTCTCGTAAAAGATAGATTTTCTTGTGTCGTAGGGATGCTAAGTCTTTTGTCGGTCACGGCAACCGTCCGCCGCCCTGTCACTTTGATGTCTGACGAGAAAAAGGAAATAAGGGTGGTCTTTAAGGGTAGTTTCGCAGACCTCCTCCCGTACCTTTTAAGTTTAAAAGCTCTCTCGTGCCCTATTCTATGGCTATTAGTAATGGGATATTTTTACAAAAATACAGATTAATTTTCTCCCGTCTGCAGAATGGAATTTTTCGAAAATCTATTACATTTTGCACGCAACACACAATTGTCTGCGGCAATTTTTGGAATTTGCGGGTGAAGAGAAATCATTTGGAACAGATGTGTTTATTCTTGTATAGCGATGTGTACAAATTCTATTATATTTCTATTATGTTCCATCCGATATGGCGTTGATTGATTATGAATCAGAATTAAATTCAGGTCAATTCCTGGAAGTGAAAAGTGAATGTGGCTTCCGACAGAAGAAGATTTACTTAATTTAATATACATAAGTATAAGTTTAGAAAATCTGTCAATGCAGTTCTTTATCTGCGTTTGTTTGTAGTAAAGTAAATATCTAAACAAGAATATAAATATCTAAATAAATAGACTGTCAATTTACACATGAAAACAGATACTTGTTTCAAGGCCAATGGCATTGTTGTTGTTTATGTTTTCATTCTTCCTTTCTTTGTTTCTAGTTGTTCCACAAATCTTTGTATCACATTTCTCTAGCACCGGTGCACATTGCCATTAGTAGCTAGATATAGTTATGACTGTGCCACACACCATAAACACACAGTCGGTAGCACTATTTCAGGATCGACATGCATGTTATTATTAGAACATTCTGTGAACTTCGGCGGGAGAGTAATTCGGAAAATGTTGGGTTAGTTCATGAATTCTCTGTGTTCCGTATATACAATTATGTAAAATATATGTACATTAATTTCTATTAACGTTTGATATAATCTAGAATAGAACTACGTATATAATACATACATGAGTGTAATAAATACTGTCCGTTATGAACAGACTTGTCTATTTCCGTATATACACAGACAGACAGACAGAGATGTAAATACAAAGAGTTGTTGGTGCTGAGTTTTGGGACTAAATTAGAAACACATGAGTGTAATATTGAATTATATGAGTAGGTAGTTATGTATGGAACAGAGACCCATGCATGCAACCAGGCAGCATTATTACATGTGCCAGTCACAATAACATGGACTTGGCGTGTTTCAATTATCTTGCGGCACACAAAGACGTTTAGAAATGCGACTATGTAAGACATGGAAATATACATTATGTAGTTAATTTTAGGCAAGTATCATCATGTGCGGTGTGCGGTCTCCGAGATTTATTTTATATTTTGAGATTAATTCTGGCTAGTGTCCAATTATGTCTGTATTTATAGTGTCTTGCTGTCGAACCTACACTATATTTGCATATGATGTCCCTGTCACTTACTGACACATCGCCTCTTGATCAGTGGCCGTCAACCGGTGGTGTAAACTCAAATGTAATCATGTAAACATTACTCAATATAGATGACCTGTTAGTTTTATAAGAAAATTAAATATAATACTATCAATGAATGTATTTATTTAAAATTTCAATAAAATATTGATTATATGTGAAAATTAATCGTTTAAAGGAATCAATCAAATGTATAATGATGCTTTATTTATTAGCATTTATATTTATCTATTTCGCAAAATACTATATGTATATTAAAATAGACCAATTCTTGTAATAATAAATAATTTTGCAAAGTGTGATAGTTTCAAGGAAAATTATAACATAATACAATTCTTGTTTAGTAAATTGTTTTATAAATAAGTATGACTGTTTCGTATATCAACAACTTGCTTAAATGAAATTATGCCCTGACATTATATATAAACGCTCGGTGTAATTTACTTCGTGATTTATGACAATACAGCATTAATGAACTAGTTGAAATAATGTTTCAGTATGTTTATCGTTGCACTGACATTTTGCCACTAATTTGTCACTTTTAAATGTTACCTATATGTTGGACAATTATTATAACTCATACATTGACATCATATATAATTATCAATAATCACAACAAGTAAATTATTATATCTGTGCCACTGACATTCAAATGAAAGTGTGTATTCACGTATTCTTCTAAAATATCATTATTAAATCTGTAAACAGATTGAAGAAATAACACAAGTTACAGTGTCTGTACCTGAAGATCAAGTGGAACATTTATTATTTCTATTTATTTTTAGATGCAAAAACTTGATACGTAAACTGAAAAGTGTAAGGAAAAAAATTTAAAAATTTTACAGATAACGTCAAGAATACGCTCCAGGTATACACTGTTTTACTCGACATAGTTGCATTTTTTTATTGTATTCTAAAGAATTATTGTACAGTTAATTGATATATTTTTACATATTACGTATAATTATTTTATAACTAACTACACTTTAAACATCAGACGTTAAAGAATTATATACTCAATTGTATACTCGTATATATTGTTTTAAGGACTAGGTCTATTTTAATTCTGTTAACCCATTTAGCAATAAAACATTGCCTAAATCCGCACCTGGTTACTTTCAACACGGTGACGTAATGTATAACTAACAAATTGTTATAGTTGAGATGTAGGTACATACATAGATCCCCTGTATATATGTATGTGTATACTCTACACACACATATGTATGTATGTATGTGTATTTATGTGTACATAGTATATATAGGTAAATGTGTGTGTACAAGTAAGTTTGTGGTCTATATTTGAATGCGACCTCCGTCAGACCTGGCGCATCGTTCGTCCAGTCGTCGGTTTGTCCGTCCGACCAGTCGTATGCAGCAGATGTGCAATGTCTGGTGACCGCCACCGCCGCCTCCTTCTCCTCGTCTCTGCCTCGCCCCCTCTACGGCCCGGTCCTGTCCTGCCCGTGTCGCCGCCCCTGGTCGGTACATGCACCGAGCGCAATTGACATTCCGAATGCAAACACCTGGACGTACGTTATTTTTGTACTTAAGTTTCGTACGCGTTTTCGTACGTTTCGTGAATTTCGTTTCGACGATGATGCATTGTTGTTGTTGTTTGTTACTTGCTATTTGTTTTTTGGGGGAATTTTCGGGCCATTGCATATTGATGTGTTCGTGAAGGAATGATAAAAACGTAGAATAATAATCATAAATGATTGTACTTATTGCGAAAATGTTGCTGACACTTTCGAAAAGGAAAATTATCCAGAAATCATACACGTCATTATTTCCATGGATTTTTATTTTTGTCAACAGTCATTTCTGTTTAAATTGATTTTAAAACATGCAAGCATATTTAATTCTGGGAATAATATCATAGGATATTTAGTGAAGTAAAATGTAGGGAAAATAGCAAAAGAAAACAGTGAAAAAGTTTGATCCGTATAACAAATCCATGTTTTGATAGAAGCTGTTAGAATGCACAATACTAACAATTGTGTCATCGTTTTAGTTTAGCAATAGTTGATGATTTTTCCAGACGATAATGTCACCTAGTTTCTTCGGCAAGAATCTCGTGTTTTCTGGTTTCTACATCCGGTTTTATTGTTTTATTAGCGACAATTACTAGGCAGCCTTGGCCAAGTTTGCTTTTATTGTAGGTAAACGTTACATGGCACCGGTGCAATTGCATTTAGTTTCATTGTTGAACTAAATTCGTACAAAGTGAATGGTGTAGAATTATTAACATTTTATATTCCACATTATATACTCGATGTGCAATTTTCCTATTGCATTCTTTTTTTGTTCAGCTGACGAAATGCAGAATATTGTGAATACGATTCATAATTATACCTATAGTATAGACGGTTTATAAATTGCATTGTTTGATGCGGATATTTGCAATTTATTGCATGGATTTAATAACTCAATTTTGATTACTTATTTCAAATGGTTCATTTCCTGAACTCTGCATAATGATTTAATTTTGTAATATGCAGTTATTAGTTAATTATGTTATGTAATTTTTTTAAAAATAATTATAGGCTATATTTATTATTTTCAAGGTTAGTTCATGATGTTACGAAATTAATTAAATAATTTGAGAATATTTAAAAGAAAAAGTATGTTATGTATTCGTTATTCTTGTTATCTTGTATTTTGTAGAAAGATATAATATTGTTTCAGGTAGTGTGTGGACAGCTGTACATAAATTGACGTTAGTGACCAATGATGGAAGTATCAGGCAGTGTATTATATTGTGGCAAGGGTTCCATCGACGCCCTACACACACACACACACACACACACATATATATATATAT
>JAGJTL010005742.1:5240181-5278944 GCA_022063505.1 Calosoma granatense | reverse complement strand
TGAAACATTGTCCCACTTCTGTTTGCCTTCGCGTTATTTTTAATCTCATCAATATAAAATTTATCACTTCTTTGTTTTTCATTTTGATAAATGTGTTTGCCTTCTTGTCGGCTATAAATAAAATTATCTTTCCGCTTTTTTACTAATTTGCTAAAAGCTTCTGATAGGTTGCTGTCAACTGAACCATGTTTTACGTAGAAAAATAAAAAACACTGATAGTTAATCAATTAATTTCTACCAATCAGCAAGATTTGTGGACTCATATCGTTGTACGATTGGCTGACGATGCGATGCAGTAGAGTGTTTTTAATAAAATTATATGGAAGTCGTCTGTTCCAAGGATGGGCAAATAACATTTAATTTATAGTTATACGCAACTGTTATAAGCAAAATGTAATTAAATTGCCATAATTGCACAGTGCACATGGAAACAAAGTATTAACTTGTAATTAGATTTTCCTTGCTATTTTCTAGTAATATGTTATTTATTAGACTACCAATTAATTTGATTGCAATTGATTGTTAATTGATTAATAATGCAGTTATAACTTTGCCATTTTTCTAAAACGGTTTCTTTCAATTATATCGCCGTAATCAATAATTATCGGTTTTTCTACTCGTACTGTAGCTGCGGCTATGGAAATAATTAGCAGACCGCTATTAAACTTAATCTTTTCATAAAATCATAGATTTTTTAATGTACACGGACATTTTAACCTATGCATGGTCTACTTATTTATAATTAAACACTTGTATCATATCACTATTTATTATACATTTTTTGTATGTGAGCAAATTATTCGACGCTAGTAGAACTATTTATATATTAGTAAAAATTAACTTTTTTAATCTACGTAGTAATTATGGGCGAGACAAAAATGTAATATATCTATTACAACTTATTCTTGGAATTAAAAAGTATATTCTGATATATATATTTTTATGTACATTTTTCAGATGCCGCACTTTTTCCTTCAAGTTCCAAGTATTACAAATATGACTGTATTTTCTGAATATTGTTTCTTCGAATAGACGTACATTAATTTTAATTTAGTACAATTTATAAGTAATTGCTGTGATTATAAGGAGATATTATTAGTTAAATATCGTGTGTTTGTCTGTTACACATTACCCGGTTATGTTAGACTTAGCTATATATATATGGCATCATATAACTGTCGTTAAGTCAACACATCCACTATATTCATATGTGTCGTTAGTTCGTCCTGTATAATAGAATAGGATGTGGCACGTTGTAATAAAAATGGAAATTATTCGATTAATTCCTTTTTTTATGTTGTTATACATAAAATTAGACATAATTCACATTTTTATGTACAATTAATGTTCATTATGAAAATAGATTTTTGAAGATCACGTACAGATTTTGGTTTTAATTATATTTAATGGCCGTGGTTCAAGCATGTTCCAAATATAACAGTTCAAGCTGGGGAATTCTTTGAACTTTATTTTATTGCTTTATATAGAAGTGTAAATTAATATTTATTACCCTTATGCCGAGAGACGTTATATTCTAACTTGACTTAACTTCTCGTCTCCAGTGTCTCAGCACTATGAATATTTAATGATGAACTCTCGTAGTATAGATATAATAATCATTATCATTATCCTAGCGACAACAGACCTTATGATACGTAATGAAATCTTTGTTTGCTAATAATTTCCTACAAAATATACAAGTACATACATACACATATATAGAGTTTCCTATGAAAATAGAATTTAAATAATTTTCCCGTAGAATTTTACGATTTATTCATGCACGAGTGATATTTTAATTTTATATGTATTCGGTAGAAAATGTTAGGTAGTTAATTGCGAATGGAACGATAGGAATGCACTAAGGAAATGCTATTAAGAAATATACATAAAAATTCCACTGACTTAAAGGAGTGCAGTTTATTTTTATCATCTCATTTTCAGAGATTTAAATGCTTAGTAAATATAAATGTATATGGAAATTAACAGTATGCTGGGTAAATGTGAAGAATCCTTGACAACTATCAGTATCACTGCTTGATTATATAATAATATCTTCCGTAACGGATTTTGTAGAAATGTTTATGTGGTGTCTCCATGTACACTTTATGGGAGACTATAATGCATGAGGTGGGGTTGCCAACGACCTCACCTCTTTCTGCATAACCTGCATTCTTGTCGTGTTGTGTCTGGAGACTAACTTTTCACTTACTACTTCTTATCTGCTGGACAGACGAACGAACAGTCAGAGAAAACGTGCACCGCTTACATGGATCGTACAATGCTTTGTGCGTCTTCATCTATAACACTAAACTTTAAATAATATATAATTTTATATTCGTCCTAGTTGCCATAGTGTTGAAACTGATCACAAATACATATGATGATCAGCATCATCCTTCAAACAGTATGTCTTATTCCTGATTATCCGTCCCTTATTATTATAATACTAATAACATTATACATACAATATGCTTGTCTCTGCACAGGACAGGTTCGAGCTAGTCTACCAAGCCAGACACAGTCATCCTTCATTTCCTCTGATTGTCGTGCCTGATTGATTGTTGATATCGAACTCTTTCCTCAATTGTTGTCGCGGTTCGATGACATTTTGTTTGTTTGTTGACGCGAGACACACTTGTTGTTTTTCCGTTGCTAATTCTTTTTGTTTTGTTTTTTAGAGGTTTTTGTTTTGCTTTTACTCGGTGCTGTTGTTGCTCAGTGCTTTGGTGCTCGTCTCTTCTGTACAGTTTTTCTGCACGTAGTTTTGAATGGACCAGCGGACGTATGGTTGCATGGTGCGTGCTTGCGTTTATAAATAGACGGCCGTATATACATACTCATACACACATCTGTATCTGTGTATTGTACGTATGTATTGACCAGTGATGACGCGATTTCTTCAATCACTTCCATGTGAATTTTTCAATTGTCTTTTCTTGATGTATCCTGATACTCTCTCTTTTATTTTACATTGAAGAAACTATCACCATACTTGTATTTTAAATAAACAGAAAGTACAATGTAATGAATTATGAACAGTGTAATACAATATACATAGTCTGATGATGTTAGTGTTAATATATCATATATTATATCGATTTACTTCGATAAAATAGTGCTACTACGTAATTCTTTATGATTTATTATCAATTATTTGAAAGTTGCGAAAAGCACAATGTACATACCTACTTTCTAAAAGCATAAAAAGATACAGTTGACAAAAAGACGATAATTTAAACAATAATTTAATGTTAAACTTTAAAACAAGCCAACGGGTTTATTGCACTTTTGTTCCAGATAATTTGCTTTTTATAAATATTCTAGGTATCCTTTATAATTAATTTCTTCTGCTACCTTGACAGGCATATTTTATGTTTTCTTTTTTTTACAAATTCTCCTCATCGTGACACGTTTATTGCGGCAGTTAAATATAATAATCTGAATTCTAGAAATATTTTCATTCAACATTTAACAATTTTCTGTATATATTATATTGATTATAAAATGTGGGAAATAATGATTGCATAATAGTGTAAAGTTTCTTTTTCTAGAATTGCACCGATTCGTTTCGGTTTCATTTCACGGTTCGGTTCGAGTTCCTGTTTAATGTATTTATATTTATAATATTTGTACAGTTTCACAATTTGCTCCATTTCACGGTGAACATATCTTGCGACTGGCTGTCACCTAATTACTCTTTGATCTGATTCAGACTAACAAACAGTTCTTGAATAATATCTACGTAGGTTATATTTGGAACGTTGCACTTTTAGCTCCTCAGTCTCTCTTGTATGATTGTGTAAAAGTAAAGGAAGTTACGCAGGTGGGATATTTCGTTTCTGGTCATAAAACATCACTAACTCGTTGACAGACGGAAATTCTGTAGAACACGGCTGGTAATGCATGGGCCCAGGTCAATATTCCGATTTGGCGATGAGCCAAAAATTCAAATAGATTAATAATTCTAGTTGTAAACAGAAATAACCTGGTACACTGCGTTTATTTAGCTACTGTGTTACTTATTCGATGTGAACATCTGTCCTTACAATTATGTTCTTGTTTCAGATTTCACAGAATTTGTAGAATATGTGTGACACATACATAGCTTGTGTGATTATTAACCATACATATGCAACTACAGTTGGCATTATGCATAATAATATGAATGAATATTTACACAGACATACGTATATCTATAATGCAATACATTAAATACAGTAGCTCAAAACTAATAATATATGTCAAATAAAAAAGCATCAGATTTAAGGTTTAAGCCAATTTATTGCACGAGTAGATGCAATGAAGAAATATAAAAATGAAAGTATATGTTTTAATAAAATGTAAGATTTAATTCCGAGTGTCTGATTACATATATAAAAAACGAAAAGGATATCAGGTTTTCCAGAATCCTTTTATAAGTCCATCTCTCTGCTAATGTCAAATAATTCAATGCATTAAAAACTGACACATTTCATCCTTATGGGAATCTCGGTAATAAAAATTCTTCCAAAAATACGTCATCTAAAATTAGCTCCGGATTAGAAAGAATAGATCGGCTTTTAGAAATGCGCGCGCGTGAATGCTTTTCCTGTGACCACATGTCTAGTAGAAAAAAAACACACAAAGGAAGAAAGAAAGAGTAAACGTTAGGCGTGCGTCCCTGTCTGGTACGGAGAGCTATATAACTGCTACAGTATACCTCTACTACTGCTACTCGTACATACATATGTGTGGCGGAACTTGTCTACGTTGCGGTTACGTTACAGGTCTTCGGTGTCTTGAATATTCAAAGAATTTTTTCGTTTCGAACGTCCACAGCGTCCTCACAACAGGTTGTCGTTCTCTTTTAACATCTTTCGCTATAAATCACCTGGTTTTACGATCATTTGGCGCCAAAATAACCTTTAAATCGTGCGTGCACTCTTCCGGCATTCGTGAATTACGCGGACTAACTACACGGGGATCTTATATCTCATTTATACATATAACTACAAGTATGTACCGTAATACATTGTTACTTCATACGAATTATTCTATATTTGCAAGAACGAATTAGTTTAGATATACTATTATTGTAGATATGTACTCTATATATTTAGATTTAGATTTGCCTAGTTTAAAAATTTAATTTATAGACTGTACACATATCGTAAATAAAGTTACTTGTCCTAGCCCTATGATATATTGTTTTTTCGAACTCGGATATTACATAAATAATATGTTGTTCTTTTGGCAAACGTAACACACCTCGTGCCATGTTTTATAGACTATAATATTTATTTATAGAAAAAAGTGTTGAGCGTACACAAAACAAGGAATTTTTTATTGTGAGATTTCAATATGTACATACGATACAAATATTGCGATATATGTACAAGAGTCCATAAACAGATATTGTTTTGCCAACACACAAGTATATCGTCATGTGTTGTTATTTTTTTTTATATGTAATCCAGAAATGATGGACACATTTATAAACACAATTTAAAATAATATATTAATCTGTTATGATACCAACATGGTTGCAGTGTCAATTCACATAAATTTATCAATGATTGCAAGTGTTTACCAAGAATGTGACATCATAAATACAATAATTTATCCTGCTGGGTGAAAAACAGTTTGCCAGAAGCAGACTCTATTGGCGACAACACGTCCCCATCCTATCAAAAGCGATGTCCACGCCAACGCACAACAAGAATGTCTGATTACTCACACACACATTCACATGGCTGAGTGTGTTGATTGACGCGCGTCGTGTGATCCTACTAGCAGTAGTTATTGTTACATGTCCATCCCAATAAAACAATCATCATTCCTTCATTTAACCTGATTATGTTGTATTCATAACACATAGAACAATATATAACATTCATATAATGCTCTGATACTAAAATTACATTTATTTAAGATACAACCAACAACAGACATGTTACAGTATATTTTTTAAATCATTCAACGTTGCTGCTGTTAATTATTATCCAACGACAACATCAGAATTAACACTGTCTGTATAGATAAACATCTCTAGTCCGAACTAACAACACACACGAAAGCAAAAGAAAAACACATGAGGAATATAATGAGACTTGAATTTGTGACATAATAAACAAAGTGCTTAAATATATCATGTCAACCTGCACTTAAAACAAACTAACTTGTGTAATGGGCCGTTGGCTTCCTAAATTTTCATTCACGGTCTGTGTAAATCGACCTTGTCATTCTGCCAAAAAATATCAATCAGTAAAAAATAATATTCTGTTTAAAAAATTATTGAAAAATCATTAGTATCTTTTTCTGATAATTTATGTGAAACTCGTTTTTGTAATAGTGTTTCCTGCATTCACGTATGAAGAGTTTATTTATAAATGTAGAACTATGCAGATGAAAACAAGCACTGTTCATTTTTATATCGCCTGCAGCTGAATGCTACATCTCGTTATATTATAATACATTTTTACGGCAAAATAATTGATGCAATTTTTTGAGTAGCACGTCCGAGATACGAGCCATCATGGTTCTGACATGACAGAAAATTAACACTGATAACCGTTTCTTTATGGTAATCAAGATGAATAGAAATTGTCACGGTTTTTACCGGCGTTATTAATTTTCTTATTACTTTTAATATCAACACTTAGGTAATTTTATTTACAATAAAATATTGTGCAAAATAACAGTTTGAATTTTACTGGCAATCAGTGAGTTTTGAAATGGGTCAGATAATTTATACGTGCGTAGTATTGAGATGATCAGTCATGAAGTTTTTTTTTATCTGAACAGAAGTCGTAAGGAAAGGAAGCGATGCAGAAAAACTTGCCCTGTACAGGATGCGATGTTTATTGCACGGCAGGTTTTAGGCGACTTTTTTTTATTTTTGACCAGGGTTAATAGCTACTTAATAATACACTTCAGGTATTTCTTAGCGAAAATATACACGCTTAATGGACGGTTTAATAGAGAAAGAAGCTATCGTAAATGGAATCATTAGACAAGTGTGTAGGCTTAATTAGAAATTTCCGTAAACATTGCTGTTTTATAGTGAAATATCTGTCAACACTTGATATCCATTGAACAATTTAGACTTGTGTAAAATATTATATTTTATTAATATCTTAACGTAGGCTGTGATTCTCTCCAGTTCGTGAACTGCTGCCATGATGAATGTGGATTTTCGTACTTTACAAACGACGATCCAAGTTATGATATTTCTTTTTCATTCTTCACCTCAGACATTTACATACAGAAATTAGGTTAAACAAATAAGAAACAAGCCACAAATTCTGTAAAACGCTAAAGATAGAAAGGAAAACATCCAATGTCATATTACAAATTGTCCATCAACACAGATATATTTTTCTTTTGAATACGTCAAACATATTTTTTGTCAACAACTTTCAAAAATGAACTTTGAGAACTAGCGAGAACATTCTGCTAAAGTTCAACTATAATTATATTTACATTAAAATCTGCAGCACGTATCATTATAACGATATAATTGTTGTCAAATTATGTAACATAAATGTATATAATTCTTCTGAATTCTAGGCGTAGAAGTGTTAAACATTCAAAAAATTCTGACCACTGTATCATGCGGAGCGTAATAAATTACAAAAAGACATTCTTTAAATATTTTCATTTAAATTTTTGGAACCTTCAACGACATATTTCTAATGTACACACTCTGGTGCACTCATGAAATCTCAACTTTTTTTCATGTCCAAGTTGTTTACGTACAGTAACATTCTTTGATACAATGTTGTACGTGACAAATATGAACATTCCTCTCTGATATTTTTCAATTATGTCAAATGATTCACACGTCTGTAAATATACGTGCCTTAATTTCTGTCTGAAGACATATTTGTCTTTCGTGTTGTAAAGGTGATAATTATTCTACGTCAGATTAATATCACAAGCGTAATGTTTTCCTATTGCAATAGAAGAATTTCTTTAATTTACATGTATAAGAAATATAATCCTTTTTACTTGATGTAGAATTATATAGATCTGTAAAATGTCAGTTCAGATTTACCTGCATACATGGAGAATATTGCAAGCAGCAAATTACTCGTGCGTTTCCATATTAAGAGAAACATAAAATTTCGTCATCAAATGTTTATGTGATTTTTAGTAGTCTGTAACTTTTCAAAGTACATATGTAGTGCACAGCTAATTCAAATCTATATTCAGCAAATAAGATTCTGTTAACGTTAGAATATAAAACACTACTTCGTAATTCGTAATATTGCTTTACATATAAAATTTTATTCCAAGTAAAAAATTAATTTTAATTATTTCTCTTAATGTAATAATGGCCTGATATTTTATGAACAACAATAAATATGTATAAAAGTGAAAGTTGTACTGTAAGATTATATTGCAAATTAAGTGTTAAGTTTATTTTTATTCATATGTATATATTGTCAGTAATAAATACAGATTAACAAGAACATATGTATCGAATCACAATACAAAACATAATACATTCCATATGTAATTATATTCTGTTATACTGCTCTTGGTAATAAATGATTAATTTTATTATTATTCTTTTCAGATATATATAGTTATAAAAATACTTTGATTTTTCTATTTGCTTTCGTTAAGTTTGTTAAAAATATAGCCGAGAGAAATATTGCTCTGAAAAGTGAGTGTCAATTGACGGATGACATATTTAAAATGAATACTGTGTATGAAAATTTGAAGTGCTGTGAAAGTAGTGGTGGAATGTTTATGAAACTAACCTATTGCTGGTGTAGATTGACAGCTGAGATAATAATAAACATGACAAAATAAACTTCGGTAATTTTCACTTGGGCTATTTTTAGTGAGCCCTGCCAAAAGAAAAACAAGTTTTAAAAGCTCTCCATCAGTGAAAAACGCATCTTGTCAACGGATAGAATTTTCTAACATTCCAACACATCCAGTCTTGTCTTATTGTTTCCGATCATGTATGTGGACAGGTTCCATGTTTGTTCATTAGGAAAATGTCATAAATTAATTCAACAGTAATTTCAATTAGTATCCTATATCCTATATTCTTATTTGAAATCTTAGTTTAAATTGAGTTGAATCTGTGTATTACACCGTATTATATGATATATGAAGTAAATAGATAAAGTGTTAATAAAATGATTGAATGTTTTTTCGGGCTTTTGTTGATGTTGTATTACATCTTTGATCAGTCTAAGTTCGTCACCTGTAATTACGGGGTCCGTGAGCATCTGGCGCCGCCTCAACATTCCCGGCATCCTTTCTATGGCGTCCCGTTGGACGGACGACCGTCGGCACGCTTTGTACACACACATACACACACACACACACATTGTATACTATGTTACGTCCTGATGTTGCTGTTTGTTACCAATCTATATTTAAGCTGTCAGTTCATTTTTCAAATTATTTATGAATACTGCCTAAAGATTTGATCATCATACGTGTAACTTGTACAGAAATAGAACAGCAAAATAATATTTGTCAAATATTCCGTCAGAGTTTCCGGTTAATTAATTATAGAAATATTTGTTTAATAAACACACAAAGTTCCTTGTGTCGTGTGACATCACAATTTCGTGTTTTCTCAGAATAACATGGTGTAATTTTGAAAATAGAGTCCGGATTTTTAGTGTAAAAAATTCTGTTGCTAATTAATTAATTCTGAATCTATTTCCTTAAGCAAAAGCAATTTAAATCCATTTGTAAGATTAACTATATACATGTAGGTATATAAAAAAACTGTGTGTTGTAGACTTGTTTTTATTTCAAGGATAAAAGTGAAAAAAAAATTATTCTAGACTGCATATGGGAAATGTATGACTAATATTACAATTGAAAGCAACACTCTAAGTCGTAAATATGTTTGTTTGTACATATACACATATTGTGTATGCTGTACACAATTCCTATTATTACTTGCAGAAACAGAATATTTTTCCATTTTGTGCATTTGCAACGCAAGGCGCGCACGCACACACACACACACAAGGACGAGCAAATATAGGTCGTGGGATTGTCATTGTTCATTTCTACATTTCATATCACACACATACACAGACACATATACATTCTATTTCCCGGTATATTTATACTATAAAACCGTATATTTGTACTATGAAACACCAAGTGTACTGCATCTCAATTACACACAAAACTACCCGTTTCCCAGGCAACGGCCTTATTTATCACAATAAGTGGCTGCAGTCAATTCAGATATTTGCATTGTTATTTTGTGACGCTTTGAGCATTTGTTGGAGTTGTTACAGGTCATTTGATTCACCTGTGTGAATTCTGATCTGTAGTAGTAACATTGAAACTAGGTCATAAACAGACATTTGTCAACATGCCTTTGTGTGTGTATCCTTGCCTTGGTCCAGCCATGAGCCATTCTTCGGCTTGTTTACTACTTCCTTGCAAAAGGAAATTCTATTAGTTTTGTATGATTAAAAATCTGTTATCCAAATATGTAAATATGATGATATATAAATTATTGCTTACTTTTCACTCTTTACAATACAAATATTCCACTTGAATCTAATCTTAATTTTTCTTCAAATGTAACAGTTTTTTTATTACTGTTGTGTTTATAAGGATTTATATAACGTTATAAGTGATGTTATGTATTTAATTATAAAGTCTAGTATTTAACATTTCCCATAGTTTATTTTGTTCACAGTTCATAGTAATGCAGTCAGTCAGTGTTAGTTTTGCGGACGCGCGCGTATATGATTGACGTACACAGATATTGCATGCTGGTGTTGTGTGCCATCTGTTTAAATGTTATTATCGGATTAATAAACACAATGCAACAGTGTGTTTATGCGTTTGCGTGCGTGTGCTACATTCGCTGCTATTTTTCATCGCGTATAATTACTATTAAGATAATACCTAATTACCGGATGTGATGAAGTAGAATTGTGTAACGTGCAATTTGATCAGGTGAGTAATAATTTCTGCAAACGAGTGTCTACTTATTAAGTATGATTAATCATGTGTAAAAAATGGCAATTATTTTAATATAAAAATCTAGTGTCTGGCGTGAGAATATTTACCACGTTGTGTTGTTTATTCTATAGTACACACACACACATACATGTACATACACACGAGCGTGCTAGTAATTTACCTCTATTCAAAATGGATTTTTACATTTAGCCATTCAACAGATAATACAACAGAATGTTCCGCTGCGATGCGGCAATTGTTTATCTTTGTTCATAATTAGTTCTGGTGTTTTTTATGATTCTTATAAGATACAGGATATCAGAGAATTCCTGTTTTTAATACAGGATGTTTATTTAGGTACAATATAACGTTTGCGAACAAGACTATTGCAATTTTATTATGATTGCTATGTCATGGTGCCATGACTTGTTGATAAAAAAAAACTAAAAAATAACGATTATATGTCGGTTATATCGAGATGTTGTGTGTTCCTGGTTGGGATAATAATTTGTTTGTATCGCTATTTGATATAACCTATCGGAATTAAAGAATCGGATACTCGGTGTAGTAAACTGTGTGAGTGCGTGACATCTCAAGGCTGTGGCCATATGTACTGCTGTCTCTGTTCCTCTTACACACATGTATTACGTACGACTCTGTATGTTGCCATGGTATCCATCCATTCATATGGACCATTTCCCGCCAAATTACACCCTGCAGGACATGGCGAATACCTACTGTTCTAGACGTTCAAATTTTTTGTTTCTTTATTAATTCGTTTTTGAATGAATGATTATGTAGTCGGTGGTAATTTGTTTTGGCTGGATCTAAATTTTTTTGTCCAGCTAATTTTTGTATTACTTCTCGGAAGACAAATGGCATGAAATGATGATTACTATTGTTATCGTCCGTTAAATTTTCGATCTGAATTAATTTCATTTTATTTAGGTGTCTAACCAGAATACAGATGTTGATTTTCGGTTGATTATTCATATGCGAGTGTTTATTAAATATCATCTGAATCAGGTCCTGTTATAAAATTCTTGAATAGAGGAAGTCACATGACGGTTGATTATTATTCTGTGTCCATAATTTGTCTTACTTCTTCCGCCCTTCGAGGAAATTTAACAGCGTTCTTCCTTTGCTTCATCTTCGTACGTTTGTTAATAGATTTATGCAGTTCCTTTCACTTGTGTGTCTAGTAGGAAATTCTAGTCGTTCACATAAATTGTTAAATCGAGGAGTGTAGGTATAATTGATTATACGTTTGTGTATGTACATTGTACATATATTGTAATAGATGTAGATTTCAGCTGACTCGGTAATTCACCTGTAGAACTATAGTGTAACATTTGTGCAAAACTATTGAGTACTGCTGATTGAAAGTTGTAGAATCTGTTGTCGTGGGCAGCGCAAGTACTATGTATGTATGTATGTATGTGTTTGTAGACACGTAACCGCGAACATATGTATTTATTTGTACTTGAAATAATTGCTAGACGGTGATTACTGTACGCGTGAGTGTGAATGTATATACTATGATGTAATATGTCTAACAAGCTATACATTTTTTTATCTCACGGCGGGTTTCAGTGGGCGTGAATCTGTATTTTAATTTGACGAAAAAGGAAGAAAAAACTAACGACAAAATAATCTACAAGTGTAACCTTCGTTACTAAGCTACTGTTTGTGTTTGTTACACTTCCTGTCCAGGCGACAAGCAATCCAAATTGCTTCATGTCTCTCTTCTGGTATAATTTAACGGCAGCGGTTGTTGAAAATACCGCTACCGGTTAATTTCAGGTTTCACGCCCGGTAAACGCATATCTGCTGCTTGCACTCGCAGTTCAAAATGACCGGTTATGTTGGATTTCAACTAATTACATTACTGTGTATGCAACTGAAAATTATGAAAATGTTATAATATTTCTCGATACACTAATATCATGTGACTCACATCATATTAACAGGCATACTACACGCTGTATGTATTTATATGTAGTTACAATTTATGTATGTAAACATAGAGGTGAATAATTATTAGTTCTATATACATATTCTTGTGAAAACTTATACACATAGGACATGATTTCAAGTTCAATTGGTATATAATTTGTGATTGGCTAATGTTTTTGTACTTATCCATGGATTGATTGGTATACATTTGTAATTCAGACGTACAGCCAGACAAATGGCCACGTGCACATGACAAATAATGCAATTTGGCATCGAGTTACTTAGATTTTGGCGTGCACATCGTCACGTTTCTAAGAAATTGCAGTATCGTCATTCAAATCACTGGTGCAGGTGCATTATTATAACGTTTATGCAATGCCAGAAACGTAGATCAGAAATATTTCAGTGTATTACATTGTCGTTCTTTCGTCTTTCATGATGCGTTCTCTTGCCAAATCAACAAATTTGTTACATAAATAATTTCATTTGATATTTTCATTATTTTAGTTGTTTAGAATGACAATGAATTGAAATTGTTGCATTTGGTACTTTGTATCTCAGTTCATCACTTAATCTCTTCAATTTATTTTTGAATGTTGGCAATACTGAGAATTGGTTATTTTGTTCGTTGACGTTGACTCAACCGCCGTTGCATTATTTTGCAATGTCGTTGGCGTGAAATCTATGCTGTGTTTTCTTAATATGTGTGACAACTGAAAAAGCCTGCAAAAAAAACAAATATTTTTAGATACAAGTCTGTTTTTAAACGTATGATAGAAAATGTTTACATTTTTCTCTCTAAATATCACAGTTTTATGTTTACTTATAATCTAAAAACAGAAAAACCAGAAAAATGAAGGTTTTTGTTCTAGAACATGTTCACACTTTGTTTTTCAGAAATTTTTATTTATAATTCACTAGGATATTACTATGTAAAATGGTTACGATATGATATTTTTCCATTTGTTCTATGTAAATTTGCAATTGTTGCTTGCTACCCGTCAGATTTCATCGCACAATTACTTTTTTTCACTTTTCACTATTATCTTTTCTATTTAAATTATCCGCTTTATCACTGCAGGAGATTTTTCGTTGGGAAAATGCATAGAATACAATTATTTTGATAACTCGATTCTGCGACACTTTTTCGTTGTCAATTATCTGTACTATTTATATGCAAATGTGATGTCTACAGCCTTGGTTCATATACGTGTACATGTATGCAGAGAAGTGCTAGACCAGCGGTGGTGAGTGTGTGTATAACCGTTTGTTTGTTTCGTATTATGTATATAGCAGCCATATATGTCTGTCTGTCTGTGTATATGCGGCCTTAGGCCCTGATACATGGCTGGCTGGATGGATGGTTGCCACGCGCATTAAACCAGCAAACGACGATCAAACAACCTATCGAATGATGACGATCATATAAGCCAGACTAGTTTTAATTAGCTTTAGAAAAAAAGTGCTATTTGTTCCGCGTCTGAGAATTTTTATGATCGTTTTATTGGGTATTAGATGATGCAGACATAAATAACGACTTTTTTTTTGTTGAACATTTGTCCACCACAACGCGGTGATGTGTGTAGGTGCAATAATTGCATTTATACTGCGCTGACGATCATATTGTTTTTGCTAGTGTTGGTTGGCTTTGTTTGATTTTCTTTGTAACATATTGTTGTTTTATGTCAAGTGTCTTAAGGTTTTTTTGTATACATACAGTTCTAGATGTTATCTTTCGCTGCATATTTGTTGAATGAATGAATAATAAAATAATTATCTGATATGTAAGATAAAATCTATGATGAATGGGACAATATAATTTTTAAGTTAAATCTTAAACATATATTTATATGATATTTTATAATTCCATAGTCAGAGACATCAGTAATTAATTTGTATAACAACTTCTATAAATTGGACCATTACAGAAACGGTATACATAACATCTATTTCACGTTTTAAGTATGCCACAGGTACAATAGATAATATTTAAAACCTGACTAATATATGTCTATGAATAAATTCGCTTAGCGCCTCGAATTATGTAAATATTCCGAACTCGTTTGCATAGTTGCTAAAATATAAATTCCTGTACAACTCCTTTTTCGTTGAAGGTAGCTTATACCTATGCACGTATATATACATACATACTAACATCTTCCCGTAAGTTACAGAACATTTTAGCTGCTCCCAGATTCTAATCGCGATTTAATATAATTACATTGTAGAATTTATGTACCTACGCCGACCATTAAGCCCAAGTCTATTAATTAAACATTACGCGTTGTTGGCAAAGTTCAAAGTTGAACACTACGCGACACGATGCTTGCATTTATAAAACGACAGACAAGCCGACCGGCTGAATCTTGTTGCTTGTGTCCAATGCAGTGCATTGCATTGTTGGTTTGTGTCGTTAGTTTCTGGTTCGGGACTAGTCTTACTCCTATGTATGGATGTATGTGTGTATGTTGTATTGCATCATCGATGTGTATATATGTATGCATGTGTGTGTAATGTGCGTGCGCCTGACTGCATGCGGTGCGTGCCGTGGCCTTGTGCATGGACGTGCGGAACGTATGGGTGCGTGAGTGCGTGCGAACATGCTGTTATGCACCTGTGTGACTGTCCGCGAACCAGTGGCGTCTCGTCTACACCAACCGGTCACCCACTACTCATTATCTACATTTGAACAATATATGTTTCTGTGAAAATAATTATCAAACCTATATAGCAAATGAAAACAAAATTTAAATGATTAAAACTCAATAGAGCGAATAGAGAGATATTAGTTTGAATGAGTGTATTTTGTTTTATTTCTGTGTTTATTATGTAATATACTTTAAAACTAGTTGTGAACTGGCGCTTATCTTGGTAACTGGCATATAATATGATGAAATGTTATATATGTACTATCATTTTAAACTGGATTCATCATATTACATTATTTGACTAACAATATTAACACTTTTACTGCCGTTTGCATACATTTGGATACACATCATAGTGGGTTTTCCCTTTACGAAAAGCGGCTTGGCAGTCAAAGTGTTAATTTACAATACTGATGAATGATGTCTTATATTAGTGGGCAATAATTCAAGTTCAGACATTTTATCTGTATAGAATTATTTTTACAATATTGAATATACCTTTACGGACGAGCCGTTACTGTACGACAGTTGACCACGGTGTGCTGATGGCGAGTGTATGTCCGACGTATATATGTGAATGTGTGTGTGTGTGCTGGCGTAGCACGTGCGGCTGTTACCTTGCGCAACGGCCGCACGATCTCCTCCAACCCCTCCGGGCTGACCGTCCCTTATCCGCCGTCACTGGTTGCATTCGGTCGGTTCTCTTACCGTTCACTTTGTGTCTCGCTGATTTAATACACGCACACACACACACACATATACATACACATACATACGTAGATACATGTATAGTCTATACATATGCACTTGGCTCACGTCTGAACACGCTCTCGTTCTTCTACAGTTACTAGCCACGTGCGCGAATCAGAACGATTGTTGTCGTTACTGCTGCTGTTGCTGGGATAGGCGATTAGAATTTACCTCTTTTTTCATTTGTTCGTTCCTTTTTCTTTAATGCAAAAGTATATCGAGCTACTGACAAATGTAGTAACATCAACAAAAAGAATATTATGAAATTAATTTTTATAATGTCAGGCAATTGGTAGATAGCTTCGTGTTTAGTGATAAATACTAATTTTCTGTACTATATTAGATATAAATTATAAAATGTTGTATTGCAAATATGTACAGTCTGTACTTGAATTATTGACAAGCACATTAGCAATTTAAGAGACAAAATTATGAAACTATTTTCGATATATTGTGAGGTATTACATTATACTAAATGTGTATATATGTTTGTTATGTTGTAGGTGGTAATTGTTGGTCCGCAATGGATCGAAACGGACGGTGTACGGAGTTGCTGAGCGAAAAAATGACGAAGGAAGAATGCTGTGCCACAAACAGCGTCGCGACGGCATGGAGTTCTGAGGACCTGGACGCTGGAGCTCTGTTCTTCTGGCGTGTCCTCGGCGGTGGTGTACCTTGTTACACCTGTAAAGGTATGAATCATTACACTTTCTATCTTCATCTAGTACTTTATATAGTCTATTAAATAAATACCCCGCTTTATAAAGATGTAAAGAAATAAAATCATCACCTTCATCATCTTCTCTCACTGCACAGAAGTTCATTTGCTAAACTTCAAAAATAAATTCAACAATTTCCGACAAAAAAATCTTTTCCCATAGACTAAACAAAGTATGATAGTATATTTATCCTGACTAAAATGATGAGGCATACTCAAAAAAATCTGACAGATTTAGGAACTTTTCATTTTTATGAAAACATCCGTTGTTATAGAAAAAATAAATAATACCATGCGTTCACATTCGTTTAAGTTTAAGTAGAGTAGATTTATATTTGCAATTATGTTTACTTGCAGAATCTTGCAGTGGTGTCCAGTGTGGTTCTGGTAAAAAATGTGTGGTTCGAGACGGTCGACCTAAGTGTGTATGTTCGCCTGATTGTCGAGCAAAATCGAGGCACCCGCAGGGACCTGTATGTGGCACAGACGGCCGATCATACCGTACGGTTTGCCGACTCAGGAAACGAGCATGTCGGCGGAAGTCCAGTACCTTGGCCATTGCATATTACGGACAATGTCAAAGTAAGTACGGGTACATTACACTATATCAACCTTTCATTCAAATGTCATTTACTACTAAGTACAGGCTTCTCATGTATTATACATATAATAACGTAACTTTATCCAGCTCAGACACGTAGCTATTTATATGAATGTCATTTGGAAACTATTGTCTTATTCTTATCCTCAATCATTTATCTTTGATAATAAAAATAATCAGTGTATCTAGGAAGAATTAGACATTAATAGTTATTGAATAATTATTACATAGTATATATTAATATTATTTCGTTATATTGAAAATGTTTAATATTTAATATATGTAAGAATTATTTAACGCTAGTATAGTGTAGGTTTAATTTGTTTGGATAGCGCAAACAAAATATTGCCTTAGCTCGCACCTTATTGAAAATTATGTGTGTCTAGCCTAATTATAGACCGTTTCATATACATACATGTAACATTTGTAAACACAGCGCATGCATCCGTACCTACCAGCATGCCAGGATCATTTTGTTCTATTTTAAATGCGTAATTGACTTGGAAATTAACATCATACACAGACTGCACAGGAATTCGTCAATCATAGCAATTAAAAATTAATTCTAACAAGAATTCATAAACAATTTTTACATGTATGTTGTTTTGTTTCCTATAAATGCGTACATACTTGTACAATGTAAACATATATTTGTAGCTATTCTTCTTGAATATATGACTTGGAAAATATTTACCCAATAAATATGTCTGAGATGCATTCCTGGTGGCGCCGCGGTGCTCATATGACGCTCAGTATCCCCCCACTCAAAGCATGGGTAGCGATTTACATGTTGAAAATTATACGGTACAGTTAAGAATTATTATTAAGAATCTAGTTTTATTTAACTGTGATGACGCAGACAAATACTGAAATAAAAGAATAATAATTTCATGAATATACAAAGAGTAAAGAAATATGTTTCTGTTTCTACGTCACTGGTAACCAGTAGCGAATGACTGCATATTATTACATATCATACATATATTGAGATTCACGAGTGTGTATGAATGTGTTTATGTGTTTGATTTCGGTTGGAATGTGTATGTGTTATTAATAAAATCATGTTGGTTTCTTGTTAGTTCCGTTTTTATGGGTAATTCGAGTAATCTGGACAGTAAAATGGCTATACAACAGTATTTACTGAATGTGCAGCCGAGAAATGAGGCAATGCACATTCTACTTCGTAGAAATGTTCATTACTTTAGTCTGGTATGCACATACGGACGGCGTCTTTGTACAGTAATTAAACGATATTGTTGAATCGCTAATTGCATTAATAGTTTTATTGATAGAGTTAATTACAGCGTACGCTTTTAATACCCAGTCATGCAGATACGTTATATATTAGACTGTACAGTTCGTATTCTGTAACATATGTACAATTGTACGTGTATTTATATTTTATTAAATATTTCTCTGTATAGACAATAACATCTGGGTATTTTATTTACATATGTTGCATACGTAGATTACCAGTATGAGATAATGTAGTATATTTACAGAGAATATTTGTTTGTATTGCAGGTTCTTGTGACAAAATCCGTTGCCCAGCGGGCAAACATTGCTTGGTGGATCAAAACCTGAAGCCTCACTGTGTCCGATGTTCCCGACGCTGTGCGGCGCCGGTACCGGGGAAGCATGTATGTGGCGCCGACGGTGCTACGTATCCGAGCGCTTGTCACCTGCGGGAAGCCGCCTGCAGGAAGGGCAAGGCCATCCCCTTCGCCTACAAGGGCCGCTGCAAACGTAAGCCGCTCCCGCCTCACCAAACCGCGGAGTGGTATTTTCCACTGTTTTTATTTTATTATGCACGCTTCTCTCTCTCTCTCTCTCTCTGTCTCTCATTGCTTACACTCGCTCTTTATCTTTTTATCATCAATTTACTTTCACACATTCTTCCATTTTCAGTTTATATATTTATTTCTATTGCCGTATATTATAAGTTTTCTTCTCCGACTATTTTAAGTTTAAGGATGAAATTCATTATTTAAAATATCATATCTTCGTTACTAACAAAATTCAGATCAAAAGCACTAAGATTATTATTGAATAATGAATTTCATTTTTTTGTCGATATCCGTTACGTAGTTGATAGTAAAATTATATTCACGATTTCAATTTTTTTAAATACATATTTTATCAAACCGGTTTTTCACAAATTGCAGATATTATTCGCTATTAAAAATATGTAAAAAATTTAAAAATGATCAGTTTCAAACTAGTCATTATATTAAGTAATTCTCAGTCTTTGTATATTATTGATTTAAAGATAATAGTGGGTTTCATTGAAAAATTATAGTATTTACTTCGGTCAAATGTTTAAAGAAATTACTAAATTTTGAATATTATCTCAGCAATTTTTTTATTTTGAATAAATACTATTTATTTGGAAGATATGTAGCTGTAAATGAATCATATGCAGGTATTTATATAATTATATGAACGACACGTTCTATTCTATAGCGCGGAAATATTTATCTAAATAAAGATTTATTTGGTTGCATATTTCGTAACTTGTGTGAAATTTGCACCTACGTATATACGTATACATATGTATGTATGTAGTAAGATCATTCATCGCTACGGAATGCGGCGTTTCGAGAGTCCACGCCCGTGAAGACGTTCACCAGGTATACGTTGAGGTCGTAAACCATCAGGTTTATTTCCTCAGTTAGCCACAGAATGCACTGCTGCGTTTCTGTGTAGCGTGGGGGATCCACTCGTTCTAAAAATACCCGCGACCTGACACTGTTATCCGGTTGCCAATTCGGCCTTCCTGTCCCGCACCGCGCGCGCCCTCACCTACCCATCGCGGCACCATCGTCACGCGTATACTACCGCGAACCATACCGTCCCAAGAACCAACATACATACATAACATCGTCGTATGATATTTATCCTTTCACAGTCAACAAGCGAATTTTTATTTACAGTTTTAATATCGTTCTCTCTAACTTTATATTAACTAAAGTATTAATTCACTATATCAGAAAAGAACAATTTGGTATATATTATTTAGTTAGTCACCACACATATCAACAAGACATCTTATATAGCAGTTGTAATTATATTTTCTTTTACTGTTGAATGCAGAATGTCTATTCATTAAATTAATGTTCTGTATCTATATATACATATGTGTATGTGTGTGTGTGTGTATGTATCTCTGCAATATAAACTTCTCTTCTATATCGTACGTACACGAATGTTAATAATAAAATTTGTAAGGTAGCTTATATTCTGTTAGTAATTTCCCTTTTATGAACTCATTAAATATTTTTTATTTGCGTTGAGTTAATGTGCAAGTTCTTTTAGTCTTAATAATGTTTTCTTTTTAAATAAACGACAGTTTAAAATAGTATAATTATGTACAGAAATTAAGATCTTCCACAGTTATAAAATGAACTGTAAAAATAATTGCAGGAAATAATTATGAAGATATTAAACTGATGTACCATAAATATAGAAAATAATGTGCTTCATATACTAAAAACTGCTGGGATTAATCCGTTAACATGCTGTTATGCGGGTGGACATCAGATACTACCATACATACATAATATTCTACATAGATTCACAACACTACAATGTAATATTTCGTATTCCATGACCCGGTTCCATATGTTTAGAACTTCTGACACTGTACAAGGTAGTTTATGAAAGATCAGACATTCTGCTCTCTTTTCAACATCACTCGATCATCAAACATATTTTAGTGTCACATAAAACATGCATACAGGAAGTGCTAAATACTATGATGATGACATATTTTATTATTTTTCTGCCATGTAAAATGGCTATTTAAGCTCTGTATCTTCATACGAATGGTTGAGCACACCATAAAACATAGAATCAAATCTCCACACAGAGTCGGTAGTTCAGTGTTATACGTTACCGAAATCTGTAGTGAAGCATTTCATCTTTACATTCAGTTCAGAACTAACGGACAAGTGTTTACATAATTCCAAGCAAATTTCCTTTTTATAGAAATGAAAGTTTTATACAAATATTCTAGAACATCGGATAGAAATTTTGTCTACTTTAGTTGACAAGTTAAATCTAAATTATTACTGACAAAAATGAAATTGTTCTCAATTTAATGTAATACCGAATTCTATAGTGTCCATATTAATTAATACAAATGTGTCTCACCTGATTAAAAAAAGTGGAAATAATTACCTAAAAATAATAAAATTTAATTAAAAACCAAGCCTAATTTCCGACTGGTATCATAAAACACATTTTAATCAGTGTCAAATGAGTGCCGACGAAAACGTTGTTATACGAAATCTTTTAGTACGGTTCTGTTTACTTTTAATTAAAGTCGGTTTATTATCGGGTTCCACTAATAAAAGTAACGTTACAGTAATGTAAGTAGCAAAAATCGAAAAATCGTAAATTAAATTAAAAATGTAATTGCTGATACATTAGACGGCTATATAGGGCAAATATATTATGTTGCTACATTAATGTGAACTATAAAATCTTTGTAAAAATGTTTTATGTGAAACTCTGTTTGACTTGGCATTAGTTCCTACTACTACGTGTACATGTACATGTAGATGTATCTGTATTAAGGAATAAGTGTGAGGACAGGAGTGAGATGAGGTGCGGTGCGGTAGGGTAGGGTAGAGTAGAGTAGGGTATGTACGGTAGGAGGAGTACTGTATTACGTAAATCAGAGCAACGTACATGTTGGTATAATATGACGGATGTTGGGTTCGATGTACATACACTGATTACTGTGTACCATATATGACTTGAGAATATTAACCTGTTGTTAATAGCCAGGTATATACAGAGATTTCCTCCTCTATGTAACTCTATGCTATATGATTTTACACTTGTATAATGAACGTTGATTATCAGCATGTAACAAAAGCGACTTACAACCGTTGTAATGAACCGTGTAAGCACAACATGCGTGTCACACAACTGCTTAGATTTAATGACAGACAAATGAAAATCTCCTCTCTCTCTCATTCTCTCATTACTATGGTTTGTTGTAATTATACAGCTATAGGAGGAAGATAGGTTTCTCCTTTATTTCTCATTTCATGGATCTTTTAAGACAAAGTTCGAATTAAAATAAAAACTCATTTGTTATTTATCTCTTTTCTAAAACGTTGTCTGTCGTTATAGTTAAAGTGTGTACTTGTGAATATATTTTATGAAATTTGAAATAATTTTTGCTTGTGAGGGACAAGCATGAGCAAGACTGAGGCAGACGGACGGAGAGGTCTGGTTGATCGCGATACAGAGAGCGAGACAAGACAGTTGCCGGTCGCGGGTTCGCTGCATGGTGGTTGGCCTGCATGCCTGGCAAGTACGTATGTACTGCACAATCACCATTGTCAAGTGTACCGTGACTTGCGCCGCAGACACAACAATGCAATACGCGCGATAAGTGCATCCACCTCAGTGCCATAGACCTCACGCCGATAGATTGTAACTTGCACGAACGTGACACCAAATTCACTTACATTCACACAACCATACATACATAACCAGCAAAGTATACACGAAATTCACAAATTTATACATTGACTTACTATAAAATAAATTTATATAATCGTAAATGCAAAATATTTGGCAGTTCAACTGATTCATTTTAGATGCATAGATTGCATATCGTAAACATGGATGTTAATCAAATGTACATTCTGAATAAAAGTAAATTGTAACAATAATAATAATACGGAAATTATAACAGAAATGATTACGTACGCATCTTGTATAAAGTAATTACTTAGTTAATTGCAGAGGTTTCTCTAATTCCACGTTACTTTATAATAAATACAGTGTGTTCTCTCTTTAAATATGTACGAGCGTAACGTAATTGACAAAAGGAATAATAGTACTTGTAGTACGCGACCAGATATAATCGAGATTGTACTCTATTTTTCATATTCATCGTAAATATCACAAGCCATTATGCAAATGCTGCCCCGAGTACAACATCAATTAATATCCCATCGTGCATGTTACATTGGCCGTGTAGTTGAGCGGGACGAGCAGCCAGCCGCACTAGACACCATGTACAATGTATACACACAGTATGTATGTAGGTACGGGTTCCGCGCTTGCCGTAACGACGCAGTCTCCAGGCGTACACTTGGAGCGCCGTTGTTTGGCACGATTTTATCACAGACTGCAGATTGCAGTTCGCCTCGGGGTTCCACAGTCTGCACCACAATAAACTGTGCTCCATCATCCGTCGAATGCGCGGTCGGAACTGGTCCATCACAGTGTGTTTAGTAGATCTGGCGAGACGATGAGTCCGCAACTACGATGTGCTTTTAAATGAACAATTGATGAGAGTGCTTCTTTGAATTATGAGCACTGCAATATTTGATACGCGGAATAACACAATGCACTCATTATTGTACAACTTGACTGATGGCTCCTCTTCTTCAACAGCATCATCATCATCATCATCGTTGTTCTTCATCTCGTGCTTGTGGTGCTGTTTGCGATTTCATTTCAATGCAGTAATCCAACTCTCGTATGTATATGTACATATACATGTATACAGTGCAGTTGTTGTTGTTCAAGTGTAGTGTAGGAATGTTAGGTTAGGTACAGCTGTTGTTACAGTAAGGTTAGGTTAGGTTAGCTACATCATTATCGTCTATTGATTCTGTTTTAATCTTACTAATGGCAACATCAATTGTAGTATATAGTTGATGAGCTTTGCGTGATTTTGCAAGTACTGAAAATTATTACTGAAATATAATCTTTTTGTATTTGAAAGCAATGTTGTTCTATAAGTAATGAATGATCATAATCTACTGGCATTGCTGTCAGTCATTTTTTTTTATACAATCAACTATTTGTAAGTCGTGTACATATTCTTTACATGTGACAAGAGAAATCATTTCATTTCATTGTCGTTGAAATAAAATAAAGAATTAAGATAATATATTAAAGTAAATATACACCAATGTTAACATAATATTCAATGTAGTTTGATTTTTTTTAATTCGGCCAGTAAATTGAATAAACCCGAACAGCTTTCTGTAAGTTGCGAGGTATGGTATGACTTGATCGTCTGTCTGGTCGGGGGCCCCGGACACAGAACTTACCTACCACTATCGTATCGTACCATACCGTGTTACAGCGAGACGTACACACACACATATACACGTGTACAACGTATACACACAAATGTATGTATATATGTGGTATATAGTATACAAGACACAAGCCTCCCATATACCGATATGTTATTGTACACAAATCAGCCGGGCTTATGGCGCAATGAGGTGCCGGACGTGTGTCCGCGGCGTGTCCTTGGTGCGTCCTTGAGCGCCGAGGTCATTAACCAACGACATACGCACGCTCTCTCGAGAGAGAGTCACGGCGGGAGCAGCCATCAGCAGCACACGCCACCGTCACCGTCGTACCTACGTACGTACGTATGTATGTATGTATGTATGTATGTACGTATGTACGTAGGTAACGTAACGTAACATAACGTAAAATACATCTTTTCGTCACTTCATTTATTTGTTTTTTTATATTATGTAGAAAATGTGAAATGCAAAGACAGAAATTTAGAAAAAGCATATTGTTCCATTTGTAAATAGCGTTTTTGTTAAATCAGAATAGTTTCAGAAGGTGTTAATTCTTGTGACTAACTAGTTTATTTAAAAGAAAATGATTACATTCCATTTCAATATACGTATGTATGTATATACATATAATACATGACATAAACAGATATTACATACATGTATTTCCATGTATAGGAGAGAGTGCAAAACGCATATCAACAATGCGAATAAATAACTTTTATTTTTAAATATGTTTTCTAAGATGTGTATCAAAGGCAACTAACGTACGTAAGAGTGTTATGGTAGGTCGTAAACAAAAGTAGTCTGGCATGCGGTATGACATGTGGTATAGCATATGGCTAACAATGAACACAACGGTGGCATGTGGCAAACGGTATTCCACATAATAAAACCCCGGTCTCTAATTAACAGATTTTCTACATACAAATATTTATACTTGTATACAATATCGTTACGCACTTGTTTTCATCATTCATATCGATCAATTTACATCGAAACCATTGCTTAATAATTTAATCTTGGATACAGAGAGAGAGAGAGAGATTTGTGTATTTTCATTTCCAAAAACGGAAGGATATGTTGTATACAATCGGAATTAGTGCGTCATCTTTCCATGTCATCATTATTCATAGACAGTTTATAGAAACACTCTGTCGTTCGTTTATTTACTTTTCATTGGAACGGGAAATTGGCAGTTGACTGTGGCTGTGTTTTGACGATACATAACCTATATACGTAGTGAAAAAAATGTGTCATACTGATCCACCTCTAGTGTTCCTGTGTACACCAATGAAACATTCGGCGAATCGGGACGTTCTGGTGCGTTCCGGGAATCAAAATAAAAGTTCATTTCGCTGCTGTGCTCCTTTTTACTTGGAATTTCATGCGCTGCGTCCATTCTTGGTACATGTAGGCATGCAGAGAGTCAAAAATTTCGACGTCGTGTCAGCATCGTTCATAGACCTTACACAGATATATAGTGTCTTGTAGTGTACACTATTCACAAATACTTTGCGTAAAAGTACAAATAGTGTTTAATAGTGTAAACAAAACTATTTGCTCTGGATTAGTTAAAATGTTGAAGCTTTATGTATAAGATTCGCAATAGAGTTATATTTATTCATATGCTTTAGTGAAATCGGGAAGTTGCATACTTGCATGTACGATGCTATGTGTTAATTTTCACATATAAACGAGAGTACACACGGCTTGTATTTTTGTAAGAGTTTAGTATTTATTCCAAAGTTACGTAACTCTGGTATAGTAAATTAGCATTAGAATGTTTATTATTTGCAATAGTGCATGAAAATGACGTAAAACTTGTGAAATACAAGCACTTATTATATGTGTGTTTCACTGTTTTATGTATACGGGTGTGGGTGTTTATTACATATATATATGGAATGTTTATTTTCATAGATTGAGTCATATATAATATGCAAGTAGTTATACACATATACAGTATACTAGAAATGAGTAGTAATTCTTTCTTTTGAGACAAATATTTATACATGACTTTAAGTAGACTGATTCCTACAACGTATTCCCAAAAATTAGCTGGTCAAAATATTTCCAATTCACAACTGCAGCAGCGACTTGCAGTTTTTTAAAGAAAGCAAATAAATCTGCACACCTTAAAAGTGTTAATAGCCGGACAATAAATGCGAAATAATTTTCGAGTTCTGTAGCCAAACAGCATTTTTGTATAATTTTCTCTTTTGCATATATGCACACATTGTACAATGCTCTCTGCGCATATACGTATGTACGTACGTATATATATACAGAAAAGTGTCCCTGTAATTCAGTTGGCATTTTAAGTGAGTCCATATGTGAATTCCAGTTAATTTGGAAGAGTAAACAGTGCATGCGTGATGATGATACGAATTCATTGCCAACTCGGTTCAAAATATACGCATCACTTGTCCCAACTATATTCTTGCACATACACGTATATTCACAAACAATACCGCGAAGGTCAATGTTTGTTAACCTCTTGATAAGGTTCCAAGAAAATAAATGATTTTTTGGTTAGTGTTATCTCAAGTTGTAACTGTCAAATAACAGTTTCTCGAATTATATTTACATTAGCGGTGAGAACTGTCATTTGTTTTAATTCACTTGCGTTCTTTACTATACAACAGTGTGTCACGTGATTTCTCACTTCCGCACACAAGAAAAACACTGATATTGATTTGATAAAAAATGTATTGTATGTTTGGAACGTTGTATATCATTCAAAGAATTAAGCATCTCAAATATTATCGACACTTGCATGTTGTTTTGTCCAATACATTGCCGAAACATACTTTACCTTTATATTTCCTTAGTACTTTTAACTGATAATAATCCTGACGTCCTAGTATTTATTAGATTATGGAAATATAAATATATTTCTATATAAAATATAAATGTACACTATGAAATAAAAGTGTACGAAAACACATTTCAGATAATATGAATTTGAAGCAGGGTAAATTGAACACTCTAAGGACACTCTGTAAACAAAGTTGACAGGTGATGCACGTATGTGTAGAAGTGAAAAAGAAAGATAATGTGAGAATGTAAAGCTGCTGCTGGTGGTGGTGGTGGTGGTGGTGATGGTACGGTACATACATGTACGTGTCTGTGTGTGTGTATGAGGTGTCGCTGGTTCGACAATTGGCGTGTGGAGTGTTGACTGGGCTGTCGTTGTCAAGTGTTGGACATACATAGGGTGCTGGTTCGGAACCCGCTCATGTTGACACTCTGACACTTGCTACGTGTTTGTTTTAGCACCACTGGTGTTTATTCAACGGTGTACTTCTCACCATATCGTATAGTGCGGTGAGGTGAGGGGAGAGGTGTTGAAGTGATGATGTTACGTACTACATATAACTATATACATTGCTGTCCGATGCTTGGCTTGCGATTACAACTGATATTTTCGCACCATTTTGTTAAATTCTTGTCTCCGCAGGCTCTGGCATGTCATTAAAGTGATGTCGATGATGACAGCATAATGTAATATTTGTACTGTAGAAATTTATTTGTTTGTTTTTCGTATGCAGTTAGTTTAAAAACAGGTGACGAACGGTATAAAACAAATGCAATGTGCTTTCATTTATGATGACAGTTGAATTTACGATACAGTCTACAAGAACATCTACAGTGTACCCATACCACCACGACCTTCTCGATAACAGTGTACACACACACACATATAGTTCATACCTAGTCGTGGGTGTAGCTTATAGTAAATTTCATCATCATCATCATAGTTAAGTCCCGTGTAATTAAATTACGAAATGATTCTGAACATTTTGTTGGCGCAATTATTATCCTAGTTTTAATAAGATATATATGCGAACAGCTGACAAGGTATCGTTTTATTTTACGTTTTGTTGCGTGCACAGTAAACGACATTTCAACAAGATGTAACTGCAATAAAACACACCTTAAATGACAGCTGACAGATTATGTTAGATGTAACAAAACACTGTCTAATTATGTGGTGATATATGTATGTAGGTGCGCACCCTTCCACCTACACATTAGAAAGTACCTGTCTCCACCTATGCACACTATTCATATTAAAATGCTGCAAATAATTGTACATAATCATACAGCCATACTACGTACGTACATACGTATGTACGCATTTTTCTTTTTCATCGTTGTCCTTTCTCTTTTTCGTAATGTTTCAGGCATAATTATTTGTCTCTTGAGCTTTGACCAAGCATGTAAATTTAGTTAAATTTATCACCTATTTAAGTAACGATGGTAAAAATGTCTGTATTTACTGCTACTATAATATGAAAACGGTATTTCTTATCGGTTCAATAATTTTACGTTAATTTTACCTACATAAATGACATTATCAACTTTACTACTTTCGTATAAAAAAAGCAAAAAAATACTTCCGTATTGGACATTTTCTCAACATGTTTAATGTTCAATTACATATGAACAGTGATTATGCTGAAAATGATTAATATCTATTCAAATGGCCGTGTCAGTGATTTATGATCAGTAAATAAGGTGATTTTACTTCGATAGTACATTCTTAGGTAAGCCGGTGAAATTATATAGTACTAGTTTTGCGAAACAACATAGAAAAATACTATGGTATATATTACTTGTAGGAATTGTATAGCTATTTGTACATACGTAGACAAGCACATATACATATGTTCGCACCCTTCACTGCTATAAATTATCTGTTTCAGTTACAAGTTAAATTCTATCTGACTGTAATTGCCTATTTAATGATACAGAATGGATAATAGATTACTTGTAAAATATGCACATACGACATAACTATGTACGTAGATAATTTATTTAAAAAATAATTATTTACTAATACTTGTTTGTAACTTGACAAGACGAAAGTAACAACAAATTTAGACTGGACACCATAATCACATATATATCATATTTAATGATCACATTAGAACTGACATATAATATAAAGTTATGATGTTTCAGTCTTGTGTATATGTGACATCCTTCCTGTATGTATAAATTATACCTGCTGCATTACATAAACGTATTGCTGGTTGCGTAAACATACTCCTGTCTGCGGGTCGTGTGAAATGGCAAATATTTGTTGGAATATACACAGCAGTGCAAGGCGGCATGGTTTTATGTTGCGAATCCGTTTTGCTTAGTAACGTCTGAGTTTCGTCGTTACAGACGTGCTTTGCAGTCGTTATTTTTAGTGATTTGTTTACGTTATTGCCGATACAAGTTGCGAGCAGTTAAATGAACTGTTTATATTTACAAATTCCAGTGCGAGTGCATCGCTGTTTCAAAACCCGAGTAATTCGCCAACACGCTAGGAAAATGCGCAAACGGGCGACGAGTTTATGTGTTGTTGAAAGAAATGTCCGTTGGCCGCTTGGCTGGCCGCGGTGCCTGGCACAAACACATTCGGATAACCGTGCGAATATAAATTTAGGAGATTCACTTCCCGTAATTAACGTATCAGTGTTTATACGTAGATTGCAAATCAAATGCACCAGTGCTAGCAGTTATATTTAGATGTTAACTAACATCATCCTAAAGTTATTTCTTAATGTATTCTATAGTTTTATTCTCTGCACTTACGCATACTGAATGTATTTATAGGTAGGAGTATCAAATATGTAGATAACTCAGCTCGACTGTCTATTATAGATATCAAGAGATATACTGCTATTTTATGTAGTTACGGTTGTTTGACTAAGAATAAAATAGTATTGAACTGATCATGTTTGTATCGTAATGTTAGGTTAAAGGAATCGTGTAGTAGAGTTAAGGTCAAGTAGCTAGGTAGGTAGGTAATTAGTAGACGATGACTGATGATGATGGTATTGGTTTGTTTGTGTTTGCAGAATCGGCGTCGTGCGGCAGCGTCAAGTGCAAGGAGCGCCAGTCGTGCCTGAGTGAATTGCACACGGGCGCACCTCGCTGCGTGACCTGCAGCTACCGGTGCCCGCGGCCAAACTCACCGGCCGGAGCGCGCCGAGAGATGGGCGGCCCCATCTGCGGCACCAACAATCACACCTACCACTCCTGGTGTCATATGCTCAAGGACGCTTGCGCCACCGGCTACGTCATCGAGACGAAACATTCGGGCACCTGTGAACATCATACACCTGGTATGTACAGCAAATATACATACACACACAGAAGTGTAGTGGAATAATAAGTTAGTATAGTCTCATTGTACATACTGCATAATATCTGCTCAAGTGTAATAACATTATGCCAATTCTCGCATATGTCAGAATTCCTGTATATGTGTAGTTAATAAAGCTGATCGAATAAGTAGTTTGTGTGAGTACGTCGCGGGCACACGAGGAGACAAACGCATGCGACAGAGAAAGTAACGAGACACATGACCCGTCCAGAGCCAGACACTTTAACCCGGTTTTGTTGCAAGCTGGTAATTGGTATCATTTGCGGTCCCAATCGAGATATTTGCGTGTCAACATGGAACGGGTCCCGTGTGATATGTAACTCATATCTGACACAGTAGCGTAGAGATAGGGTCGTTCTTCAGCATACATATATGTTGAAACTAAGCTAGTCTAGTTGTTGATAACAATGTACTGTTTTACAGGTGTATCCTTATCAGCCAGTTCGAATGCAGTCATAGGCTCGAATGAGTTCGCTGGGGATGTTTCTTAGCCGCGAGCTGACATCGCTAAATCGAATTTCCATCATGAATAATTATTTGTTTGTTTTGTTGGTGCTTCTGTACCGTTGTTTTGTGAAATTTTAGTTAATGTGACTCTATCGTTAATTATTTATTTTTGTGAAGAAATATATTGTTATTTGTGAGCTGTCATAATGTTGTATCCGAATAGAAAATTCACCCATAAATAGAAAAGGTTGATAGGAGGAAATGAGAATTTAATTACATTACATATTTGTTAACAATTTATTTACAACAATTTGTTTGTAATCTAACATCTGTTAAAACGTAAATATTGTTTAATTAATAATAACTGAAACTGAATAATGACGCTATATGAACAGCAACAGATATATAGTATAAACTGATTATTATATGTAAAACACATGAAATGACACCATTTTACATGATGATTCTATAAGTCTGTTAGATATAGTTCATATAAATATTTTAGTTACATGTATATGTATATAATGTATATTTTTATTAATTATTTTAAGTCGAGAAATTATAGCACTTACTGAATTTATTTTATTATATATTATTTATTTGCCTTTATAAATAAATCAAATTGAATCTAGTTTTAGAACAATAACAAATCAATTATTTTCTTATACTAACTCTCTGTTACAACAATGAAATGAGATATAATATTATTAACGTTATCGAATATAATATCTTCATTATATAGACCACTGCTCATTCATTCAACATTGTATTCAAATACGTTAAAACTAGTTGTTATACCTATAAGTAGATTTAATTATCTCGTTGTTTTTTTTTTCTCTTTATCTCTTATCACTTATGCATGTGTACATATATACTATTTTATGCTGATACAATTAAGACAAAATCTATTTTTCTTTAATTATTTATTGATCAACAGAATTTAACATATATATTAATTTATTTAATATCGTTCCTATTTGACAAATTCATATTTGTATTTATATAATTGTATAGATACCATAATCATATACATACATACATACATACATACATATATAATAATATAGTAACACGTCCAACAACATGGATCGATTAATACTAATTAATGAATTAATCAATCGTTGTTTAATATTTAGGAGAATGTTAGCAAGTTGGTACTGTGCGTACATATATTCAGTATCTACATCATACGAGACGTACTGAGAACTGATGTATAACTACTGTTATTCGTATGTCTGATGCATACACATACATATGTATATGTATATTAATAACTGATTGATATAATATATAGGATGTATTACTCTGGCATCATGTGGAACGTATGTCGCTAGGAAAACATTTGTGCGTGTCTCTCGTAGTAGAGTAATTTTAATTACGATGTGTTCATTTAGGATAAACGAATCGATAACCTAATTACTGATTAATTAATGTGTTAAATATGCATGTAAAGTTTAAATGTTATTATGCTAGGGTAATTATTCATATAGTAAATGCCTGTAATTTTATGTGTAAAATTTAATGTCAGAAATCAATGTGTCAGTATTATCGAATGTAGATCTCAAAACATCTGTACAATTAATTACTTAATTGTATTGTAGTTTATTTCATTTATAACTATAACTAATTAGAACTGCACTATATATACATACATATATAAATATTGTTTTCATTCTGCTTTATTATTAACAATTCTACAACCAATAATAATAATTATGATACCGTTTTGTTTCATTTTCTCTCTGTAAAATTCTATACAGTTGTCCGGATAATATACGTATATTTGTTATGTGATGTCATGTGTTATTATTATTATATATAGTAGAACAAATGTGAACATATTCAAATATTGTAACAGGCAGTGGGTACACCTTACATCATAAACTGTATAAATGATATGAAAAGATATGTTAGCGAACTAAAGTTAATGTTTAGTCACAAATTGTTGCACTTTGAGTATTCTCTTATGTATAATAAAATGCAAAGTAAATATATTCAGATGATTCATGTTTATTTATTATTTGTTATTGTTACTGTACATTAGTCCTGTCCGTACTGTATGTACATATGTAGGTACTTACATTTCTCCCCGATTTCTCTCTTGTACATAGGTATATTGTTAATAACGAAGGTTAATAAATAAGCCAGTCACATTATTCAGTAGAGCACTTACACATATATTTATTGTTCCATATTATGCAATATTTTATTTCATATAATTTCTAAGCACTACATAGGTGGAATGTAAATCTATACAAATATTGTTCTCTGACAAAATTAACAATGTATGATAATAATAATTTGGAAATTTTACCATATTGAAATTGGAAACGACATTTTAAAATAAGATATAAGGTATTTACATTATATTACATATATAATACATGTCTGTTTAATTAAAATATGGTACAACTTTTATGCAAAGTTACTACATAAATTGGTTATTGTTGACATCAATCAGTACGGAGCTGCTCATTATGGAAACAAACAAGTAAAAGTCCGGGTGTACAATATATATATATGATGATTGAAATGTATGTAAACTGATATTTACAGAGCCAACTGAAGATAGATTATTTAATAAAAGCATTGTGCACAATGTCAGATTCACATATCGATCTGACAAGTGGCAAATAATACGGATAAACTTCACACCTTATTATCATTATGCATATAATACTATATAAATCTTTAACAATCATTTAATTATTAATATCATCAATCATTCAGAACAGTGTGAACATTCCAGGCTACAGACGACGCCGGCAACATAATAATAACAATCATCATTCTGATATGAATCCAACATTGTGAGTAGAGTAGGATATCAATGAAAGATAAATAGATAAAAGACTGGATAAAAAGCACAATGTAATGTAATGTAATGAAAGTAAAATATGTTAATATCAATGCGTATGGTAAATAATTTGTTATTAGATACACATGAAATAACAATTCTCTTGAAATATTTCTAGGCTATATACATAACAACAGATAAAGAATACTGTCTGCTATTTAGTGCAACAGCTGCAATAACGTTATTTGAAAAATATTATTTACGATTGCACAAATACAATGAACATGATTTAACCTCACCCGATACTACAGAGCTACACTCATAATTAACAGACAACATGATTCAGTAATGCAGCATCATTACACTTTAGCGTCGATCATGTCAATATTTAACTTATAGTACACGTACGGATAGTAATCGGATTGTCCGAAACCAAGGCCAGCCATGTCTACACTCTGTAACAGACATAAACACACATCTGTCAAAACCGCACAAATGTTAGGTTATGTGTGTGATAAACGTACGTCAAAATTGGCGGAACCTTGCAACGCACTACTATCCAGATGTCCGTACAGTTGATTCAGCACGTCCCGTAAGCGTTTAGTGTTCTTCTTGTTCGGATGAAGAAGAACGGCTTGGAAGTTTACTGGTAGACCGTATCTATAAAATATAAAACACGTAAGTACTCAGACAGCAAATATTCGTCGACAAATGAATACCTTAAAACAGATTCAACAAATACGCGCAGCGCTTTAACATGAATCCAGGCACAGAAACATTCACTAAAGTTTACTTTCAACCATCGCACCAAAGGACCCTGTAATTATTACACAAACATTAAACATTATGTTGTACAAAACGCTAGTTCGCAACACATACAAATTGTTTCTTCTTGTCTGTCACCAGTTTGGTGATTTCATTCTTGCCAGCGGCAAGCTCCTCTTCGTTATATGTAAAATCTCTAACAATGAACTTCTTTTCCCTTGCATGCAATTTGAACTCTTCAACTACTTTCTTGAAGAGCGACACGGTGTACAGACCGTATTCTTGGTCCTGAGAGATCAAAACAGTTGACCGAGGAACAATCATGTCGGTAATCTTCTCATAATTAGTATTCCAATCATTGAACATAGCCCTAAAAAATAATTTATGCATGAGACCAGTTCAAATACGTAAATGTTTGAGAGATAATCATTACTTGGGCACAATCACCAACAAGGTTGTCAAGTATTCAGAATCCAAAATGAAATGTTCTTTTTTCACAAGATCTGCGAGGTTACGAGTCAACAGACTTCCACTGTAAATAAAATATTATTTGTACTTTGATTGATTTGTGATAATTTGCTTGTAATGTTTAGTAAATAGTTTGGTTCAAATACAAACAACAACATGATGTATGGATGGTCTTACGTTTGCTTCTTTTCCAAGTTCTGCAAACTGCCCTTCAAGTTATTGTAAGCGGTAGACTTGGTTTTCAGATCGGCATCGATCTGTCCGACCTGCTTGCTTATAATATCAGCGATATTCCTGAGCGACTGTTTAATAGGATACTTGGCGATATCCCACTGAAATCGAGTGATGTAAGATGGAAGATCACCTGCAGATTAAATAACTGATAGCGTATCGTGCGTATCGGACATAGATGTTAACAATCACTAAGTCTGAACATGGTAATGTCAAATAGTGAATGAACATACATGTATGTACGTTACTTGGACGTGCAAGCTGAGATAGACAGAGAGAGAGAGAGAGAGATACAAGGAGAGATAGATAGATAGTAAAGATAAGAATAACAAGCTACCACCAATAAAGCGGACGCGGACACACTGTGAGTTACTATAACAGATGGTGGGATGAGAGGAACGTGTGTATGTGTGTTTGTATTTCGTGATCCCTGTGCACAAACACACACGCTATACTGCACCATCAATCTGAAAATAAACATCGTATGTACACAGCTGGGATACATGTATACAGCAACTGCGGGGTACAGATATACAAATCAAATGAAAATACTTTCAGCATTGTCAGGTCTCGGAGATACTAATCAATTCATTAGTTACGTTTCAGATAAGTGTGAGTTTATAATACATACTACTACTGAACTGAATATATAGATAGGTACGAGTACAAACATAACCTTCAATAGATTACAGTGATTAAATAGCATTGAATATACACATATAAGTAGAGCGTACATTGTGATCACATTGTTTATACATATGTACAAACTAGCATTCTCATTACGTTTGACAGAGTGGAATTAGTACATATTGCTTTGAGTGGATAAACAACTCCGAGATCCTGTGAACTTAAGAAATAAAAAGATGGCGGGTTGATGTGTTTGTACAAACGCTGCCTGATGGACCACTGACCTGGCCCGAGAGGGAAGTCTGGTACACGGGGGCTTGGGGAGCTTTCAAGGGACAAACTGTCGTTGCAGTTGCTCGAGACAGGTGACGGTAGCGGCGTTATGGAATCCTCCGAGTCTAGGAACGAACTCTCGGAGTCGGAGCGGAGCGGGTTCCAGTTAACTGGTGAACATGTCGCGAATTCTGGAGGGCGCCCGCCAGCTCCGAAAGGCAAACTATCCTCTGTTACTTCATTCAAATTGTTAATTACTTTATGACAAATGATGAACATACAATCAACGGGACAGATAAACCACAGAACAGATATTCACTGAAAATATATAGCAATACGCAGCGTATAATCAAGCAATGAAATATATCACGAAACACAAAAGCTCTTGAATTTTCTCTTTCACACAAATATAATTGGTCTCCAGTTCTGAAAATGTTACTTGTTACTAAACGAAACATATGTACGAGTATATTAGTTTGCCAGTATTCATGTTTTACCACATTCAGACTTTTATAATTTATAATTCATATACCGAAACATATTAGTGCACTTACTGTTATTTGCCATCAAATTTTCATGAAGTTTGTCACGCTGATCTTCCAATACTTCACCCAAATAATTCGCTACTTTTCTAGTTACTTGCTCTACAAATGCATCTAGCTTCCCTAAATCATCTGACAAGCCGACCAGCTGATCTAGAGTACCAACCTAAAATAAAATAAAAATATTAATATTTCTCTACTTTTAACATGTGAACTGCGCAGATATTTGCTTAATTAAGTCTGAAAATTATGACATATACCTAAGCAATTATACACATTGGGTAACATTAAATATGCGATTCTAGGTCACATGACTTTGGTAATACCATGAAATGGAGTGGATCACAACACTCTTTTTCTGAATTCTTGTTATAAAATTAATCTTATATATGTTTTTATCTTTTTAATTGACATTCAACTGAATACCTATCGTGTTAACATTATGATATATGAATGATTATTTAGACAAAAATATAGATCTTTACCTTCAAGTCTGGTATATGGAATTTGTAGTTTGCAGACAAGTTGTTCTGTTTGCTTGTGGAATTGTTCAAAGTTTCCCATGTCTGCTGACAGGTCTTGTCGCCAGGGGCTGATATTAACCAGTATTCGGTCATTTTCAGACGATTGGGACGACTCTGTGAAGAACACATATTTCTTATAAATGATATTATGGTATAGCAATCAATTGTGGCAGCTATGACATTTCAAAACAACCCCTGCAATATTGTGACACCAATTATATAGGGGTTGACTATGTTCTACTTACAGTAAAGTTCTTTACTTGTTTATATACCATAGCAACTTTTAATCGATTTGATTATAAAAACAGCACTTACCAGCGGCTATTAATTATTAAAATACAATTGTTATTTATATACTGTAATCAATATCTTTCATTAATTTTTGGTAAACTACAACCACTCCTCTCTAAACCTTTACAGTTTTCACGTGATTTGGTGCTACCAGCTGGTGGCAAAGATTAGAATGACGTTTGATACCAAGACCATTGTGATAATTATGTTAATATATTTATATTAAATAAAATGATAAAAAAGTGTGAATTACAGTAGATAATTTTGTTTAAAATCTATATAAATTTCTAGTATTATACATAATTATTCGAATTTTACAAATATGAGTTACCTAACCTGATTATATTTTTTATATACGTAGATAAAAACATGTTCTACACAAATTAATTAGGAATTAGTTTGGAATAGTTGCACGTGATGCCCATTAAACATTCATTAGTAGCTCTTTATTAATAGTACTTTATATCATTTGTTCGAAACTACGGTTTGTTCATAACATAAAGTTACTGTTTAATTAATAAAATGACAAATTTCCAAGCAAAAATTGATTTAGTTCGTAATGCAATTGGTAGTTATCCGGATTTCCCAAAACCAGGAATATTATTCAGGTGTGTGCTTAGATGTAATAACTTAAATCATGTGTGTAATTGTTGTATGTTGTATTTCAGGGATGTATTCTCTGTTTTGAGAGAACCCGTTGCTTTCAAAGCGCTGCATGAAGTATTTGTAGAACATGTAAAAAACTTATCCCCACCTGTACAAACAATAGCGGCACTTGAATCACGGGGATTTTTGTTTGGCCCTATGTTGGCCTTGGAATTTGGCATTCCATTCATACCTATCCGTAAGAAAGGTAAATTACCGGGAAATATTGAATCAATATCATACGAGTTGGAATATGGAAAAGTAAGCACATAGTCTTATTTAATTAAAATGTAT